>CM077162.1:17794132-18150260 GCA_039583875.1 Platanthera guangdongensis
ACCACGACCTATTCTTCCCCCCCTATCCACCCCTATCTTTCTCGGACACTCTCCCCAATCCCCCCCCCCTCTACGACCGCGCCAAGAGCTACCGAAGAAACCGCTCGTGCCGGGGCGGGTGCTTGCCAACAACTTTCGCACCCCCCCCCCAAATAAAAAGGGGGCCACTGGGGGGAGGCAAAATTTTCCTCCCCCTACTAGTATGTTTCCAAACCAGAGCCAAAATTGGCCACCGAGAGTGCAAAATCTCCAAAAAACTTAAAACTATACATGGGCGAATACGGAGTTGTACACAATCCCCGCTCTTTTCGAGGTTGGCACAAGCTCGGAAAGAAATGTCCAACCCAACGTATTCGCTGAGTGAAATTTCCTTGCGTGCCTCTCCGGGGAGTCAACCTGCCATGCAGCCATGGGAGCCTGGGTGGCGAGAGCCCCTCCAGGTAAAAAACACTTGGCCCCCCGAGGGGTCAACCTGCCATGCCAGCTATGGGAGCCTGGGTGGCGAGACCCCCTCTGGGTAAAAAACAACTTGGCCCCCCGAGGGGTCAACCTGTCATGCCAGCAATGGGAGCCTAGGTGGCGATACCCCCTCCGGTGAAAAAAACACTTTGGCCTCCCGAGGGGTCAACTTGTCATGAAGCTATGGGAGCCTGGGTGGCGAGACCCGCTCTGGGTAAAAACACTTGGCCTCCACGAGAGTACCACCGACCCTGCCAGCTAGTGAGAGCCTGACAGCGGGATCCTCATCGGCAAAAGGGACTTTTACTCCCCCCGAGGCATATTTGATCCAACTAGCTAGTGGGAGCCTGGTTGAGGAGATCCTCTCGGGGGTGGGACTTGATCTCCCCGAGGCACATTCGACCCAACCAGCTAGTGGGAGCCTGGTTGAGGAGATCCTCTCGAGGGTGGGACTTGATCTCCCTGAGGCACATTCGACCCAACCAGCTAGTGGGAGCCTGGTTGAGGAGATCCTCTCGGGGGTGGACTTGATCTTCCCGAGGCACATTCGACCCAACCAGCTAGTGGGAGCCTGGTTGAGGAGATCCTCTCGGGGGTGGGGACTTGATCTCCCCGAGGCACATTCGACCCCAACCAGCTAGTGGGAGCCTGGTTAGGAGATCCTCTCAGGGTGGGACTTGAGCTCCCCGAGGCACATTCAACCCAACCAGTTAGTGGGAGCCTGGTTGAGGAGATCCTCTCGGGGGTGGGACCTGATCTCCCTGAGGCACATTCGACCCAACCAGCTAGTGGGAGCCTGGTTGAGGAGATCCTCTCGGGGGTGGGACTTGATCTCCCCGAGGCACATTCGACCCAACCAGCTAGTGGGAGCCTGGTTGAGGAGATCCTCTCGGGGGTGGACTTGAGCTCCCCAAGGCACATTCGACCCAACCAGCTAGTGGGAGCCTGGTTGAGAAGATCCTCTCGGGGGTGGGACATTGATCTCCCCGAGACAACATTCGACCCAACCAGCTATGGGAGCCTGGTTGAGGAGATCCTCTCGGGGGTGGGAAACCTGGTGTGTCACTTGAACTCTACCAAATCCAACATCCTCAAATGGGGAAAAAAGATGGGTTATATGATCCCCCCGACTCAGTTGGTCTGGGGTAGCACTTGTTACAAGACAAGAAAAAGGAAAAAACTACCCGCAAGGCGAGGCACCCTCAGGGGGCCTGGGCATGATGGCCGCCTCCGCTTCTTTCTCCTCGGACACCTCCATCTTGCTCAAGCTCTCCATAACCTTCTCCATATCCTCTGCCTTGGACAACCAAGAGATGGTGTTGACGACGGCCGTGACATAACACTGCCTTGTCATCCTGGAGTATCCCTTGACTCTGACCTGGATCCCTCCTGAGCTGAACTTGAGGCATTGGTGGAAGGAAGACGACACACAACGGAAGACGCTGATGAGGGGCCTTCCGAAGATGGCGGTGTATCTGCTTGGAGCGTCAACAATGACGAACCGACAGTTCCTTGAGACTCCCCCCAATTTAACTTGGAGTCTCACTCCACCTTCAACCTCCTTCCTCTCCCTTGAAAATCCGAACAGGGGTCCGTCCGAGGCCAACACCCTCATGACTCTACCTTCATCTCGTCAAACGCCTTCTTGAAAATGACGTTGACGGAGCTCCCGTTGTCAACCAAGATCCGGGAGACGGAGTAGCCCTCGATGGCCGTCTGGATGACCAGCGCATCGCAAAACGGATCCTCATGATCCGGCAGGTCCTTCACCGAGAAGGTGATCTTCTCCTCCTAGGGCGGGGTCTGGGATGTGGAGGCGACACTCCGCTGGTACATCACATGGAGGCTTGCCTTCCGAGTGGCCTCGATCCCCCCCACTCCACCATGGATCACCGCTATACCACCTCGGGGTCCGACATCGACCCGGTCCTCACACACATCATCCCCCCTTCTCTGGGTAGAACTTCCTCTACCCGCACCGGCGGCTGCGGCTGGGCAGGACCTCTTGCCCCCTCACTTCCAGGAACTCGGGCAGGTATCCGTGGCGTGCCCCTCCACCTGTGGAAGTCACAGTACGGTAGCGCTCCTCCCCTTCTTCGGCGGATGGGCGTTCTCTCCTGTTACCTCTTCCTCTTCCTATCGCTAAGGCCTGCTGCGGCGGGGGTAGGAGCTGCCTTGGGGCTTGCCTCTGGAAATTATACCTCCCTTGGCCTCCCTGAAAATTCCTCCCTCCTTGGATGAGGGATCTTCCTGGACCTTTGGCAGGTCCTCCCTGCTGCCTCTAGCCTGGCTCCGGACCCTCCTGAGCTCTCCGCTCCTCTCTCCTTCTTCCTTCCCGATGTCTCGAGCCACCTTGCTCCTTTGGCTCCGTCTCCGTTAGCTCTGCCAACTTCTTGACAAATGCCGGGTTGGCTGCCTCCATGGCTATCTCCTCAGCCGCCCTTTCCATTAGCTCCTCGAAGGAAAGAGGGGCCTTCCGCGTCAAGCTCATCTTGAAGAAGCCCTCCTTCAGCCCAACGGTGAAGGCCATCTGGAGAGCGTACCCTGGCATCTCCAGGATCTCCTCCTGGAACCTGTCAACGTAATGGGCCAGCGACTCCTCGGCCCCTTTCCTTATCAGGAAAATAGACTCGGGACTTCTCTTCCTCTTCTTGGAGGTGGAGAAGCGAAGCTGAAAGCTCCGACTCAAGTCCTCGAACCCATAGATCGATCTTGGAGGGAGTTGATGAAACCAGTCCCTTGCCTTCTCCTTCAACCTGATCGCAAAGAGGCGATACTTGAAGGCGTCCGTCATCGGCCTGATGGAGACGGCATCCTCGAACCACTGCAGATGCTTAACGGGGTCATCCTTCCCCGGTATAGTAAGCCATGTCTGGCTCTCTGAACCCTTCGAGAACGGGAGCTGAGATGATCAGCTCGCTGAAGGGTGACCCCCTAAGGGGTGGTATCGCCACTTCCACTCGCGCGACCTGATCGCCTGGGAGGTTGGCACTCACCGGGCTGGAGAACAGCTCCCGACCGGTGAGGTCTCGCTCGACCCCATCTCCCATCCTCTCCTTCCCTGGCCTTCTTCCTGGTGCACTTCCTTCTCCCCCTGCTGGGGTCATCTCGCCTAGACCCCTGGGAATCGACTCGTCGAGGGGAGGAGCTAGCTCTTGGGGGGTCGGGGTGGAGCTGCCACCCTGAGAGCAATGCTTCGCAGCATCTCCATGATGCCCTGGATGGAGGCCATGAACTCTTGCCTCCCAACAAAAGGTCCTGGGCTGGGGAGCTCGCCGAGATCATCACTACCTCCTTGACCTCCTGTCATGACACTCTCCTGAGATCTTCTGTGCTGGTCACTCTCTACGCTCACCGCACCAAAGTGTTGAAGCCAAAAATGGCCTCTGTGGAGTTCGGGGTCCCTAGAAAGGGGTGACCTCACACCTACTACACTCAAGAGAAAACGTCACGTGCCAAAGGATTAAGAAGCTAGGAACAGACCCTCGGCTCTAGCGCGGAGGTTCCACCTCACACCCGGAGGCTACCTGAGCACTTCCCCTCCCTAGCCAATGCATGAGCTAAGGTGCCTTGGAGGAGCTCTCTCTACTCTACCAAGAAGAAGCTAAGGGAGGAGGAAGCTAAAAGAAGTCCCCCCTCCAAAGGCACCCAAGGGGGTCTATTTTATAGTTTTCCAAATCCCATGGGCCAAAATGACCGAAATACCCTTACGCCCAACATACCTTGGGCCAATAGAAAACCACCACGCCAGGGGTAAATGGGGAAATCCCCCGAGGGCAAGATGGTAAAACCATAGGGGGGGGGGGGGTGGGGCAAGAACCCGGGCCAGGGCGGTCTCGCCCCCGCCTAACCGCGAGGCGGGGCGAGAACCTGGGCCAGGCCGGTCTCGACCCGCCTACCAGCGAGGCGGGGCGAGAACCCGGGCCAGGCCGGTCTCGCCCCCACCTACCCGCGAGGCTGGGCGAGAACCCGGGCCAGGCCGGTCTCGCCCCCGCCTACCCGCGAGGCTGGGCGAGAACCCGGGCCAGGCCGGTCTCGCCCCCGCCTACCCGCGAGGCTGGGCGAGAACCCGGCCAGGCCGGCCTCGCCCCCGCCTACCCGCGAGGCTGGGCGAGAACCCGGGCCATGCCGGTCTCGCCCCCGCCTACCCGCGAGGCAGGGCGAGCACCCGAGCCAGGCCGGTCTCGCCCCCGCCTAACCACGAGGCGGGGCGAGAACCCGGGCCAGGCCGTCTCGCCCCCGCCTAACCACCAGGTGGGGCGAGAACCCGGGCCAGGCCGGTCTCGCCCCCGCCTACCCGCGAGGCTGGGCGAGAACTCGGCCAGGCCGGTCTCGCCCCCGCCTACCCGCGAGGCGGGGCGAGCACCCGGGCCAGGCCGATATCGCCCCCGCCTAACAACGAGGCGGGGCTAGAACCCGGGCCAGGCCGGTCTCGCCCCCGCCTACCCGCGAGGCTGGGCAAGAGCCGGCCCCGTGCCGTCTCGCCCTCGCCAAACCGCGTACACCGGGCCGGGCGGGTGCCTGCCAACTTGGCGCACTCCCCCCCCCCCAAAGAAAAAGGGCCACTGGGGGAGACAAATTTTTCCTCCCCCTACTAGTATGTTTCCAAGCCAGAGCCAAAATTGGCCACCGAGAGTGCAAAATCTCCAAAAAGCTTAAAACTATAGAGAAGCGAATACGGGGTTGTACACAGATGCTCTGAGCCGGAGAGGAGACACCTCAGGGAAGGGACCACAGCTGATGTCCATGGAGCTAGTCCGATCTTTCAGAGATATGCAGATATCCCTAGTATCCGAGAATGATCCAAAGCTGTACATGGAGTATCTAGCATCGATGGTTGACATAGATGATATTCGGGACCGCATCCGGGACGGACAGAAGATAAATGCATGGGCAGAGCCGATATCCAAGCCTTGAAGGAGGGTTCGACCGGAGATATTCACTGAGGGATGGATTGTTATGTTTTAGAGGCAGGGTCTACATACCCGCAGGAGGTCAGATTCGGGAGGATATCATGACAGAAGAACATTGTAGCAGATATTCTATACACCCGGGGATCACCAAGATGACGACAGACTTGAAGAAGACGATGTTATGGCCGGGGATGAAGAAGGACATTACATACTTCGTGACACATTGTGAGGCTTGCCAGCTAGTGAAGGCGGAGTGCAGAAACCCCGCGGGATTGCTACAACCACTTCCGGTGCCGGAGTGGAAATTTGAGGACATTGCGATGGATTTCATTCATGGCCTTCCCCGATCACGGACGAGAAATGATTCGATTTGGGTCATCGTCGACCGGCTGATGAAGGTGGCCAGATTCATTCCAATCAGAAAGATGACTCGGTTGGAGTACTGGTGCGGAGATTCGTAGAGCAGTTCATTCATTACCACGGGGTGCCCAGGACGATCGTATCAGATTGGGATGGCCGGTTCACATCCAGGGAGTGGAGATCTGTGCAGGCTTACTTAGGCTCGCGGCTGACCTTCAACACAGCATTTCACACCCTAGTGATGAAAGCGGTGTTTCCCTCAGATCTTCGGCCCAGAATCTTGTTAGGTAGTACATTTCCATTGCAGTTTCAATTGCAGCAACAATTCTCTAATGAATTGGGGCACCCCGAATTTATGTAAATCAAATCTTAATAGCTAGCATATACTGAAGAATAAAAAGAACTAATAGAGATTAAGGGACGTTTTGGAAGCAGAAGAAATGTAATAACTAATAATAGCATTGCACAATTGAGATATCATGAGAGAACACAAAATACTTAGCATCAGTAAAAATGAAGCAACATTGATGAAGACAGCAGCACAACGTCACGTTGGTCCTTGCAGCTATCAGACAAAATTGAAACTCCAAAATTAGTTCCCGTCCACATATTAACTCATAAACCAAAAATATTGAATCTTTCATCTCCAACAATAGTGAAATTTCAGTTTTGTGTATCTGTGCAAAATTAAACATGCAGTAAACTTTTTTCATAATTTTGTTTTCCAACTTCAATCGCACATCAATAACAATTACGCCATATCTGGAGCATAACTACGAATAAATAACTACATAACATGATGCATAACATCCTGATATGATGATTGAGAAAATAACAGTTACCAAATCTTCATTTTATCCCAACTTGTTTTATCTGTACCTGCAAAATATTGTACCCAACAGGGTCGTTTCACCTCCAGGTTGGTTTATCTGTACTTGAGAAATCTGCTACCTAAGAGAATTTCACCAACTTGTTTTATCTGTACCCAACAGGATTTCAGTTCGCAAATCTGTACCTGAGAAATCTGGTAGCCAAGAGGATTTCTCGGGTACAGATTTTATCTTGGGTTAAAATGAAGTTGGGGTAAAATGAAGTTGACATAAAATTCAGCAGATATCATTATTGTTGAAGAACAATACTGAAGCACGAATATTGAAATAAACCAAATGGAAAAATGATCTAAAATAACCCACTCAAACAGCAGGCTCGGGCATACAATACCAATTAACCGGAGAAATGTTAAACACAAAATTAGGTATGCAGTTACCTGCGTGAGGAGGAGAACCGGGGAGGAAGACGGGCGAATAAGGTAGCCCACTTTGTGCATGCCGAGAGCTGCCACAACGCACAATCCTGATGTACAGTGACCACAATCAGTGGCGATAGGAATTCAGCGGAGGTGAAACGGCTTGATTCAGATCTGTAGAAACGAAGCATATAAGAAATCAAAGGAAATGAAAACCAAAAGCCAACATAGATCGTAAGAACAAAAAAGAAATCAAAATGGAAATCAAAATCAAAATCCAAACCAAACTCCTAAATCAGAAACTCACTACCGAGTGGTGGCAAGACCCGTGCGGGGCGCACGAAGATCGGCGGTACGATCAACGCTGAAGCTGGGAGCAGCGGAAGATATCGACGAGACGGAAGATGGAGCATGGGAAATGAAGTTGGGAGACGATCGACAGGAAACAGTGCGCCGTGCAAAGAGCGGCGGGACGGAGGAGCTACCAGCGGAAGAGATCGGCGCTACGAAAGGTAGAGCAGTGGAAATGAACTGCTTTCGAGAGACGATGAGCATACATCGGTCAAAACATCGGCGTAAGAGCGGTCAGCGAAGAGCGGTAAAGAGCGGTGAAGAGCGGTGAGCGGGTAGCGGCGGGGTAAGCGGCAAAGGCTTTTTCGGGAAATATCGGGCGTGACGGAGAGAACACAATCACGCTTATTAAGTATAGACAGCGGCGGAGCCAAAAATATTGGAGCGTGGGGGCACAAGATACTTAGAATCAGGAGTCAGGAGAAAATGACGCGGCCCGCGGGGCCGACTCCAGGCTTAGGGTTTCGCGAACTCGGCTGCGGATCTGCGGTTCAATGAACTGGACCGAAAAATGCGTGGAGACACGGGCCCCCACAGATCCCTAGATAGCTCCGCCCTAAGTATAGATAGATAGATATAGTATTTTCATTACATATTATTATAGTATTTGACTATTTATATAATTTCATTCCAAGTTTCCATCTGTCAGTAAATCGACGATGCTGGTGTCGCTGTCGCTTTATTTTTTTTTTTGTAATAGTTGAATTTATTTGTTCATTTTTTATATTTTAAAGCAATAAAATTTACAGAATATTAATATATGTATGTTCATGGGGTTGACTCTCGCGCCTGCGATCGATATGCCCGATCTCCCGCGTGGCTAGCACGTGAATCCTACTATGTGCATCTTCCGTATGGGGGGCAGCGCTGCGGCCTCCACTCGCTGCGGCCGCCACCCGCGGCCGCGGGCTTCGCCCACAAGGGCGGCCGCGCCACTGCCACCCCTCCCCCCCCCCCGCCCCATCCCCTGCAGTCGTGGTCGGGTTTCACCCCAAGGGCGGCCGCGCCGCGGCCTCCCCTCTCTGCGACCGCCGCCCCGCAACTGCGGGGAGTCGCCCGCATGGGCGACTGAGCCACAACCACCCCTCCCCGTGGCCGCGTTTTGTCCCGCTGCTGTCGTCCATTCCGCCTGTCGCGGCTCTTCCTCCTCCTACGCCGGCGGCCGTTAGCCGCCTAGTTAGCTGCCCGTTCGTGGCGGGCTTTCGCCGCAGTCTGATCGTTCCGTTACAATCACCACCATCCATTACGTGGGTACCCACCCACGTAACCATACACTAACCACCATGATTAGTAGGAAATATTATTTATTTAATTAATGGTCTGCAAATGACATATTATGAGCGTAATATATGCTCAAAACCATGCTAAATATAATGATTTTGGTGCTTTCGGTGCAGATAGCAGCATAACCATGTAATCACCTCTGTGGCATATAAATAATGTAAGTGTATATTCGGACGAGTAACGGGCTCGGGGGCTTTACGCGAATAAACCCTAGGTTTTACTCTATATAAACCTAGCTGGGGGCAACAGAGAGATAGTTCCACTTAAACTTTCCTCCGGATGTTTCGAGCGCCTCTCACATTCTCGAAACAACTCCCGTCTGACGCTCGTTCGCGATTTTAGGGTTCGCCATTGTTCCCGATCATCGAGGACGCCGTCGCCGTTCGCGTCTTCCCCTAAGCCCTAGCCGTCGCGTCATTCTTGTCGGGATCGTTCGGCGATTCGCGTCTTCCTCGACGCCACCGCAGACGTCTGGTCTTGGATAAGGAGGAAGCCGTCTGCTCTCTCTGTTTCGCTGCTCTCAAAGGAGGCCGCCGCTGGTTTTTTCGCGATCCGCCTGGTCCCGGTGCCAGATCCGCCGCCTGCAAGGGCTCGCCGTCGCATCTTCCCCGTCGGGAAACAAGGGCTTCCAGTTGTCGATCGCCCGTTCCTGATCGTTTTTTTCAGTCGTCGATCACCCCAATCGTCGATCGCTCAGTCGTCGATCGCCCAGTCGTCGATCGCGTTTTCCGTTCGACGATCGCCAAGGAGTTCGACGATCAACTTTTCCCAATCGTCGATCACTTTTTCCGGTCGACGATCGCCTCTTCAGTCGACGATCACCTTTCCCGTTCGACGATCGTCTCTTCCCGATCATCGATCGCATTTTTTCAGTCGACGATTGCCAAGGGGTTCGCGCGGCCGCTTCCGTCATCCGCTCCAGTTCGCGCAGCTGTCTTCTGGACTGCCACCTGTGTAGTTCCAGAGCCATCCTGTGGAGCCGATCCAGTGAAGCCGATCCAGTTTGCTCTTCAATGGTAGTCGTGTTCTCTTCCGACAGATTCTGTGTTAGGGTTTGCAAGCAAGTGAAGGGATGAGGAACTCCAGCTTCCCCTCTCCAGTGCCCATGAACAAGCTTGAGAAGTTCACGACCACAGAGTTCAACGACTGGAAGTTGAACACCCAGTTCGGGATGAAATACCTGAACGTCTTCTACACCATCAAGACTACTCATGCTGACGTTGATGGGACTGAAGACGATGCACATTGGGTCAAAGATGAGGACTTCTGCAGGGATTACCTGCTGAACTGCCTCTCCTCCAGTCTGACCAATAACTACATCAAGATGCAGTCTGCTAAGGAGATCTGGGAAGCACTGGAGGAGCACTTCAAGCAGGAGGAGGACCTCTCCAAGGCTCATCTGGTGGATAAATTCCACTCCTTCAGCTTCGACGAGGAGAAAGTCATTCTCCCTCAGGTATCAGAATTTGAAAATTTAGTTGATTCCTTGCATAGTGAGTCTATTAGTCTGCCAAATAGTTTTTTGTTGCGGGCACAATTGTGTATAAGTTGCCCTCCTCGTGGTACAATTTCAAAACGGAGATGTACCGCAAGAAGATGCAGGTTGGTCTGAACGACCTCAAGCGTTCCATACGCATTGAGGACGAGAACATGACAATGCACGCCTTGGAAGCTGTTGGCAAGCAGAAGGCTGCTGCCAACATGATTTCAAGCTCAAGCATGCTACTCCCTCCCCTCACAAGACCAAAACGTCTCGTAGTAGCCTCCAGGTTGCAGGACCGAGTAGACCCTCTAAGAAATTTAAAGGTAAATGTTTTAACTACAACAAGTGGGGACACTGCGCATCCGACTGCAAGTTACCGCGGAAGGAAATAACTAAGGCACCACAAGAGGGCAACCAGGCCCATCTGGTTAGTCAAGCTGAGCCATCTGACTTTGTTGCCATGGTCGGACACGAGCAGGCCAGCACGGAGTGGTTCCTGGATTCCGGGGCAACATGCCACGTTTGCAACAATGATAATCTTTTGACAGGGCTGAAGAATGCAAAGGAATCAGTGACTGTAATAGATGGAGGAATAGCTGACGTATTGAAGGTGGGGAACGCAACCCTGATGCTCTCCTCATGTAAGTCTTTAATTTTAAAGAACGTAAAATTTATTCCTTCCTTATCTGTTAACTTAGTGTCTATTAATTTATTGTGCGATGCTGGTATGTCAGTTAATTTCTGTAGTGGTAGAGTGACTTTGTCAGTTAACTCTCACTATTTTGGATGTGCTTACGTCCAAAATAGGATGTACCATCTGAGTCTAGTAAATAAAGTAGTGCAAGAAGTTCAATTAAATTTAGTTAGCCCTAGGACTCTACATGAGAGACTAGGACACGTAAACTACAGGAAAATGTTCAAAGTAGCTTAAACTCACAAGATCACATTAGACACTAAGTCTTCTCTTGGAAAATGTGAAGTGTGTGCTCAGACTAAGATCACTAGGAAACCTTTTGGCACAGTTACTAGGAGCACAACACCTCTTGAGCTTATACATTCCGATATTTGTGACTTTAAGATTTTTGTCACTAGAGGTGGAAGGAAGTATATGATCATGTTCATAGATGACTGCACAAGGTTTTGTCATATTTCGTTGCTTAAAACTAAAGACGAAGCGTTTGAAAAATTTGCATTTCAAAACTAGGTAGAAAACCAATTAAGCATGAAAATAAAGAGATTTAGGAGTGATAGAGGAGGAGAATATATCCAGTGAGTTCAGATGCTCCTTGCTTCACAGGGCATCATAGCAGAAACCACTGCTTCTTACTCCCCCCAATCTAACGACATAGCCGAGCGCAAGAATAGAACGTTTAACAGAGATGTTGAACTATATGCTGCTCACTGCAGGCATGCCTTCCGCTTATTGTGGAGAAGCAGTCTTGACTATGAATCACATTCTGGATAAAGTTCCTCATGCTAAGTTAGAGGTTACACCCTACGAGCTTTGGTTTAAGCGAGCCCCGTCTTTAACTAGACTTAAGACCTGGGGTTGTATAGCCTATGTGTCAGGGTTCCTGACCCAAGACGGTCTAAGGTTGGACCTAGGACCAATACATGTGTCTACTTAGGTTGTGCTGAAGATAGTGCTGCAGATAGGTTACTTGATATTTCTAATAATATCATAATAGAATCTAGGATGTAGTGTTCTTCGAGGATAAATTCCTCAAAGATAAGAACTAACGATCCCAGGTATGCAAACAACTATTACTGAGGAAGATCCTGAATCAGTACCGAGCATCTCCTATTCCGTTCCGGTAGATAACTCTGGCCCAGAGTCTAGAGAACTTCAGTGAGAGAGAGAACCCCCAGAACCTTCGGTAGTGATTTTGTCACTTACCACGTTGAGGATGATCCATCTACCTTTAAGGAAGCAATGAGATCAAGGGATTCCCTACTCTGGAAAGAAGCCATTGAGGATTAGATGAACTCTCTCCTTCAGAACGGCACATGGACGTTAGTTGATAAGCCAAAAGGGGCTAAAACTGTAGGGGTGCAAGTGGGTTCTAAAAAATAAGCTAAATCCCGATGGTAGCGTAGCTAAGTATAAAGCACGCCTAGTGGCTAAAGGTTTCACACAAGTAAGCAGAGTATACTATTTTGATGTACTCACCAGTGTGTCACTTAGCAACCATTAGGGTTCTTCTTGCTATTTCGGCCATTGAGAACTTTGTTGTTCATCAAATGAATGTTTAAGACTGCGTTCTTGAACGGAGATCTGACCGAAGAGATCTACATGAGTCAACCTGAAGGTTTCATTGTAGACGGTCACAAAAATAAGTTCTGTAAGCTTTTAAAGTCGCTATACAGATTAAAACAAGCACCGAAATTATGACATGAAAAGTTTGACAATACTGTAAAGAACATGAGATTCATGTCGAGTCTCTCGGACAATGTCTTTACATACGTCATAGATCAGACAAAGTCGCCATAATATGCTTATACGTGGATGATATGTTTATTCTTGGATCTGATCAATCCGAAGTGGATGACGTAAAGTCAGGTCTAATTAAAATAATTTAGCGTGACAGACCTCGGTGTAGTTGACACTATACTAGGTATGCAAGTGAGCTTTTGGAAACATGAATTTCCCTAAGTCAAAACCACTACATCCAGTCCATGTTGGACACGTGGGGATACAGTGAACGTAAAGCGGCTGAGACACCATACGATTATTCTAACCGCTTAAAGCCCAATGATGGAGCTGCGGTTCGACAGTTAGATTATTCTAAAACTGCTTGGTAGCCTCATGTACGTTATAGTTTGTACGAGACCTGACATAGCCTTTACGGTCGGCATGTTAAAGTAGGTTCACTAGCAATCCTGGCCAAGACCATTAGGATGCCCTCGATAGGCTGATGCGATACTTAAAGTACACCCGACAGTATAATTTATGTTATAATGGCCATCCTCCAGTTCTGGAAGGATATTCTGATGCATCATAGTGCTCAGAAGTAAACGACAGCAAGTCCACTAGTGGATTCCTCTTCACACTAGGAGGAGCAGCTGTAGCTGAAAGTCAAAAGACAGTCGTGCATTGCACTCTCATCTATGGAATCCGAACTCTATGCTCTAGCTTCAGCTGGTGAAGAGGCAGAGTGGATAAGAGATTTGGTGATTCACATTCCACTGTCGAGCCTGAAACTGAGTTCTGTTGCAGTTTACTGCGACAATCAGTCTACTAAAACGATTGCCACGAACACTTTGTTTAATGGCAAAAGAAGGCAACTTCGGATGAAATAAGCCTGGTTGACCTCTCTCACAAGTCAAGGGATTATGACCCTGGTTGATGCAGATCGAAAGATAATGTTGCAGATGCCTTACTAAAGGATTAAATAGAGCTCTCACAATCAAAATATCGGGGGAAATGAGATTAAAGTTCATAGAAATATGAAACTTTCCTCCAACGTTTATGTTTTGATACGTACGAGTCTATAACTGTCAACATTCAAGCATCTAAATAGTAACAGACTAAAAACCCCAAATAATTTCTTGATGAAAACCCAAGATGGTTGGATGCTGATTATTCCACACTTGATAACCTAACGTCCTCCCATTGTAAGTTGATTCAAGAGTTATTCAAATGAGAATTAAAAGTCGTTGTAAATGTTATCCTAAATATTATTGGTCACAACATATTATTCCACATTTGATAATGTTGCACGTGATGTGTGCCCACATGTGTTGATGAGGCACATAGTGATCAGTAATGAGTAAGGTAACATGACTAGTCCTAGTTAGACTGGATGAGATGCTGACAGAGTTACTTTACCGTTGCTAGAAGTGCTAAGTTCATTTAGTAAGAGCTATTTACTTTAAATGTTACTGCATATGTTTATGAATTCATAGAGTCTGACTCATGAAATTTCTTGCAGGCTACGATGAAGATTATGGAGGAGCTGTAGACCTGGACATGAATGACGATTATCTACTAGATGAGTAGAATCATCAAACGTTTAATTCATGTCTCTGTTTTGTTTTGAAATAATTATTTGGACTATGTTTTGTGATAACATCTGTGTGATGGTTTGCCGTTTAGGCAAAATCTTTATTTTGATTTATTAGTATGACCTGTCCTGATGTTTTGATTAGTTTGAATTATTATTCTGTCTACACTCCAGCACCCCGAAACGTTACCATTATTTGTCACGAATATATGATGAATTGTAAGTGTATATTCGGACGAATAACGGGCTCGGGGGCTTTGCGCGAATAAACCCTAGGTTTTACTCTATATAAACCTAGCTGGGGGCAACAGAGAGATAGTTCCACTTAGACTTTCCTCCGGATGTTTCGAGCTCCTCTCACAAATAAGACCCCAGACCCCCTCTCATTTCTAACTTCTTCTCCTCTCAGTGTTCTTCTTCCTTAGGTCGGAGCTCTACCAGAATCCTCATACGTGCCTCCTCCACCCACAGGGCCACCCGAAAATTTTCCCAAGTCCACAACAGTCCCGAGAGGAAGGCGTTCTGCTCTCCATTCCGCGAAGCCTCCTACGTGTGCAACGACATTCCTCAAGTCACAGTCGACGCATCTCCGTGCATCCCGCCATGAAGTTCGCCCGCAAAGCAGCATCCGAGAACGCTCATCCCCATCTGAAAATAGAAAGGAACAAGTTTCATGCGAGGCGGTCTGTCACCCACTGAGCACAATACAATCTCTCATCTCAAAGTTAAAACGAGGAGAGGTCGGTCGTCCTCGATTCTCTAGACACGCTGTAAACTTCCGACAATAGTGAAGTTTGACTGGTACCGTACCGGTCACGTGGTTTTTTAACCAGTTGAGGGGTTTTTCACGTTAAAATTATTTTGTGTACTTTTGCTTATTCTATGACTGCGTGCGTGTTCGGCCGCTCCACGGACTCAGAAGGCCTGGTTTAGTCCGGTTTAGCAGGAGGGTTGAGTTGGTCGCAACACATATGTATATGTTTTAAGATAAAAGTACATAAAAATACAGATATTAGTCATATTACGAAGATGCACACGATTTTATTTAAGCTCCGATTGGGTGGACTTGTTTTCACCGGTCAAGCGGTTACGACCGCTTGAACCCGATCTTAATTAAGGTCCGATTCATGCGGTCGTAACTGCTTGACCGGTGAAAATTAGGGGTGCAAGTTGAGTTGAGCCGGCTCGAAAGCTCGATGAGCCGGCTCGAAAAAAGCTCGACTCGAGCTCGATGAGCTTGAGCACGATTACGAGTCGAGCCCGAGCTTGAATATTATTGTTCATTAGCTCGCGAGCCGGCTCGCGAGCTTTTTATTCCTATATTTTAAAAAAAGAAATTAAAAAATATATAGAAAATCTGGCTCATGAGCTAAAAAGCTCGAGAGCAGCTCGAGCTCGAGCTCGAGCTCGCGGGCTCGAAGCTCGAGCTCGAGCTCGATAACAAGCATTGAGCTCGAGTTCGATAACAAGCATTGAGCTCGAGCTCGAGCTCGAGCTCGAGCTCGAGCTCGAGCCAGTACAAAATGAGCTCGACGAGCTCGAGCTCGAGCTTGAAAATTTTGTCAAGCTCGACTCGTTTGCACCCCTAGTGAAAATAAGTCTCCCTCAAAAGGAGCCATAATCAGGTAACTTGAATACAATATGAGCTTTTAATGTTAGTACAGGCAACTCACACCGCAAGCCATTCATCTCAAGGACAATAATTAAAACGTTTTAACATAATTAGAGAGGGGTTTGCTCTATTTCTTTTCTTTCTCATCACAATTTTTGAAATTGACAAGCTGAGAGGAGGAATCTTACCGGAGGAGCACCGACCGACAGGAGCTACTGCGACGAGCAGCAGCCACCTGGAAGATTTTCGCGCGGAACATATTTTCGTCGGGAGAAAATTTAGGGCCTGCGGTTTGTAAAAACAAAGAGCTTATCATATTCTAAAATAATGACCTGCATATAACTTAAATGGGCTTGCGGTTAACAATGCGCGGGGGCACAGGCTCCCACAGATCCCTAGATAGCTCCGCCCTGAATATAGATAGATAGATATAGTATTTTCATTACATATTATTATAGTATTTGACTATTTATATAATTTCATTCCAAGTTTCCATCTGTCAGTAAATCGACGATGCTGGTGTCGCTGTCGCTTTATTTATTTTTTTTGTAATAATTGAATTTATTTGTTCATTTTTTATATTTTAAAGCAATAAAATTTACAGAATATTAATATATGTATGTTCATGGGGTTGACTATCGCGTCAGCGATCGATATGCCCGATCTCCCGCGTGGCTAGCACGTGAATCCTACTATGTGCACCGCCCAGGCGCCCAAGATACAATCGTGGCCCCCAAAGTCGGGGCCGCCCCTCCCCGTGGCCGCCTCCAGAGGCCGCGGGGCTTCTTCCGTATGGGAGGCAGCACTGCAGCCTCCCCTCGCTGCGGCCGCCACCCGCGGCCGCGGGCTTCGCCCGCAAGGGCGGCCGCGCCGCTGCCGCCCCTCCCCGCGGCCGGCCCTCCCTGCGGTCGTGGGGTTTCGCCCGCAAGGGCGGCTGCGCCGCGGCCTCCCCTCCCCGCGGCCGCCTCCCGCAACTGCGGGGCGTCGCCCGCATGGGCGACTGAGCCACAACCACCCTCCCCGCGGCCGCGTTCTGTCCCGCTGCCGCCGTCCATTCCGCCTGCCGCGGCTCTTCCTCCTCCTACGCCGTCGGCCGTCGGCCACCAAGTTAGCTGCCCGTTCGTGGCGGGCTTTCGCCGCAGTCCGATCGTTCCGTTACAATCACCACCATCCATTACGTGGGTACCCACCCACGTAACCATACACTAACCACCATGATTAGTAGGAAATATTATTTATTTAATTAATGGTCTGCAAATGACAAATATTATGAGCGTAATATATGCTCAAAACCATGCTAAATATAATGATTTTGGTGCTTTCGGTGCAGATAGCATCATAACCACGTAATCACCTCTGTGGCATATAAATAAGACCCCAGACCCCTCTCATTTCTAACTTTTTCTCCTCTCAGTGTTCTTCTTCCTTAGGTCGGAGCTCTACCGGAATCCTCATACGTGCCTCCTCCACCCATAGGGCCACCCGAAAATTTGCCCATGTCCACAACAGTCCCGAGAGGAAGGCGTTCTGCTCTCCATTCCGCGAAGCCTCCTACGTGTGCAACGACATTCCTCAAGTCACAGTCGACGCATCTCCGTGCATCCCGCCATGAAGTTCGCCCGCCAAGCAGCATCCGAGAACGCTCATCCCCATCTGAAAATAGAAACGAACAAGTTTCATGCGAGGCGGTCTGTCACCCACTGAGCACAATACAATCTCTCATCTCAAAGTTAAAACGAGGAGAGGTCAGTCGTCCTCGATTCTCTAGACACGTTGTAAACTTCCGACAATAGTGAAGTTTGACTGGTACCGTACCGGTCACGTGATTTTTTACCAAGTTGAAGGAGTTTTTCACGTTAAAATTGTTCTGTGTACTTCTGCTTATTCTATGATTGTGTGCGTGCTCGGCCGCTCCACGGGTTAAGACGGTCTGGTTTAATCCGGTTTACCAGGAGGGTTGAGTTGGTCGCAACACACATGTATATGTTTTAAGAAAAAAGTATATAAAATACAGATATTAGTCATATTACGAAGATGCACCCTTTATTTAAGCTCCAATTGGGGGGATTTATTTTCGCCGGTCAAGCGGTTACGACCGCATGAACCGGACCTTAATAAAGTTCTGATTCATGCGGTTAATTACGGTCCGGTTCATGCGATCGTAACCGCTTGATCGGTGAAAATAAGTCCCCCCCAAACGGAGCCATAATCAGTTAACTTGAATACAATATGAGCTTTTAATGTTAGTACAGGCAACTCACACCGCAAGCCATTCATCTCAAGGACAATAATTAAAACGTTTAACATAATTAGATAGGGGTTTGCTCTATTTCTTTTCTCTCTCATCACAGTTTTTGAAATTGACATAATCTAAATGTTTAATTTCTTAATCCTTTTACTTAACAGAATTTGAAGAAAGTTGCTGCAGGCTTCAAGCATTCATGATGTAAATCATATTCCTAGAAAGAAGTTGTCTCATTCAATCCATCAATGAATTATTCTTTGGAGGTAGCAAGCACATACATTGGCGAAATTAGGATTTTTAAGTCGCACGGGCACAATCTAAGTACTATCAATTCGGGGGGTTCGTGGGGCAGCGCACCCTGAGCGGTTCGGGGGCAGCTTCCCCGATTTTTTTTTTTGCAAAGATATTTTGTAAGGAAAATATTGAACACAATATTACAATCAAAAATTGAACACAAAATTACAAAAAAATTGGTTTTCCTATTAGACTTAGACGGATTGAAAGCACATAACTCGCTCTCACATCTCGACCATCCAGAATCATTGAGGAGCATCCGTTTGGTTACTTATAGGGATACCACTACCAGATATCGTGTCTTGGGACTCTTGACAAGTTCATATGTCACCTTAGATGAATAATTTTTAGGTATAAGTATTTTATGGGAATAATATGCTGACTTGTGTTTCCTCTCAAATGAGGACAGTAGATTTCTTCACTAAAATTCCAAACCCATGACTATTTCTTTCATGAGTTTGAGATGGTATCAAATTGACTTATTGTACAAGTGTAAATACCCCCAATTGCGGATGAATAAACTATTTGATTCATTCTTTTTCTCTTCTTCTAGAGCCTTGTACCTTCCTGTGATGGCCTTAAATCTTGACCCTTCAAATTGAACATGATATTTTTTTCTTTTACATGTTTCTTTCTTTAGAGTGATAATTACTTTAGAATGTTACATGCTGAGATTTTATGGGTAGAAAAAACTTTCTAAAATTTGAAAATTATATTAAAACTCATAAGAGACTTGACTTCAAACGGCACAATGTTTCATTGAATGTGAAATCAATTTTTTTGCATATGTAAAGCATAATAAAAAATATTGTAAATAGCATTTAGTGTACAATTACTGCAGTAGATCATAAAAATAACTCATAACACAATCTAGTTATTTATCAACAACTATAGATATGTTCAACATGCACATCACGTCGGAAAATTAGACGTGGACAAAATAAAGAAGGTGATCAATTAAACTTCAAATAAGACATCAAAAGCAATTAGACGTGGAAAATTTAAAGCTATTTCACATATCTTTTGGTGGTTCCAAGTAGGTTGTTGACTTCGGAGGTGAATTCTCAATAACTAAGGTAAGAATTAATGCATTAGTTTACCCATCAGAATATAAAATATGTAAACAATAATGAAATATAGCTTACAATGTAATGTGAGTGAGTCATCTAAGGAACAATAAGGAGCCTGCTAGGTTTAGCGACGGGATCGGGATGGGATCGGGAGCCTGCTAGGTTTAGCGACGGGATCGGGATGGGATCGGGAGCCTGCTAGGTTTAGCGACGGGATCGGGATGGGATCGGGAGCCTGCTAGGTTTAGCGACGGGATCGGGACCGGATCGTGAGCCTGCTAAGTTTAGCGACGGGATCGGGAGCCTGCTAGGTTTAGCGACGGGATCGGGAGCAGGAGGATATGAAACCTAATTTAGCGAAAAAACCGGTCGGGCACGTGCCCTACCGTGCCCAGAGCTAGTTCCGCCCATGAGCACATATGGGATCTCAGCTAAACCAGTATTATTTGCTAAACCAGTATTATTTGTGTACATTTAAACATTCACAGCGATGCTCGACACTTACAATAAGTTTTAATATACGTAATTAGTGTATTATAACTTTTTTAACTTCAGCTTTGATGCCCGATCCTCTGTAGAAAGTTGCTCCACCTCGGCCTTCAAAGCCCCTAGCTCCGTTACCAAAATGGAAGTCTCCTCTTGAGAAGCCTTTAACAACTGTGCTGTATTCTCCACTAAGGATTTCTCTATCAACAATGCCGCTCGGGCCCCCTCAAGCTCTCCCTTCAGTTTTGAACCAATCAGTCGAAATCGAGATATATCTCGATCATGTTCCTCTCTCGAGGCAGCAAGTGAATCCTCCGCCACCCGGATCTTCCCCTGAAGAGCCATTTATCCATCTTTCAAGTTCACATAATGGTCGTTCCATGTGACTGCAATATGAGCCCGAGCTTTAATCTGCAAGAAGGAAAAATAGGTTAGAATTGCACAAAGCAATCGAACTAAAAACCAAAAACAAGAGAGCCCACTTACCACATCGCCCATCGCCGATCGCCTTCAAAGAAGAAGGCACTCGGGGGGGGGGGGGGGGGAGCAGAAACAGGACTTGGGGGCAGAAGACCAACACCTCGACATCAGGATCGGCCAATGTAGTCACACCTCAAGGAACGTCCTCAATCGAACAATCTTTTTTCCTTGAAGAAGTTCGAGGCTCAACATTCACATCACTACCGCCCTTCAAAACAAGCTCTCTTCCGATCACAAACTAATGACATGGCCGCAACGCGATCAGGATCAGCTGAAACCCCGCACAACAACAAATGCTTCTCCACCACAAATAAAGAGATGATGAACAAACGATTCGCCAACTCTCGGGGCTTTGTGATTCCCAACACGGGAGAAAGGTCCAGTTCTCGTCCCTTCTGACGACGACATGTTGAAAATCATGAAGTGAAAGTGGATGATGGGGCAAACCGTGCGGTCTGAGTCCGCGGCCTGGGCAGGCTGATGTTGCGGCCTGGGTGGACTGGCCAGGTTGGTCTTGGTGGTTTGGCTGTTCTAGTGGAGCGGTCTGCGCGGCCTGACGCTGGCGGTCTGGTGGCAGTGTTCAGCTCGGCCTGCGGTTCTGCAGATAAGCCGGTAATGGAGTAACTGTGCGGATTGGAGGATGAGTCCGCGGAGTTCGCTATTGCGGACTGTCTTTGAAGATCGGCTTTGGTCCTTGCCAAGTTCTCCGGTGTTGCGGGGAGTGTTAGCCGCATTCATGTGGCGGACTGAGCATGACGTTAGTGATCTTTGGGAGCTGGCGGACTGGGGCCGTGTACGCCGAGCTTGCGCCGGACTCTTGGTGGTTTGTTGGACTTGGTCACATTCTGTGACAAGTCGAGGGTATCCGCAGTGTCCGCGGAGTCCGCTGTTGACCGGACGATCGGCCTGTTGGTCGTGGACTCATGTGGCGGGCTGAGGCGTTGCTCTCGAGTTTTGCGGACTGTCGTCATGTCCGCATATGACGTGCAGACTTATACAGTTGGGCTGTGGCTGTCCGTGTTGTAGTGTGGCGTACTAGTGCTGTGCTGTGGGCTATGCGTGATGTTGCCTTATCCGCATAATGTGTGCTGACTGCGTCGGAGTCCGCCTGGTGGTGGACACCTTGCCTTGATTCCTGGCGGATTGTTTGAAGTCCGGCTAAGTTCTTGCGGACTTGGCGAACTGGGCTTTGCTAGCTGCGAGCTGGGGTGGTGACTCTATTCCTTAGGGCGGTGACCACACTCCTCACCCCGCCTATAAATAGACCCCCTCCGGCACGTCTACAGTAACTGAGTGAACAATAAGTTGAGACTTGGTTAGGTGTCGCGACCTCGGTTTTCTTGTCCGCGCGATTTGATCAGAGTCAACTGGTTACTGTTTGCAGGTTCCACAGCTAGCACTGTGGAGCCAGGAGTTTGACTTTGACTTCGGTCAGGATTAGTGAAGTTTGCGGTTACAATCGGCGGTCTCAGCAGGTCGCTTCTGCGGCTCATCAGTTTTTTTTTGCTTCAACTTTTCCAAGTTCAATAACCTGTCCGCCGGACTCGGGCGGTTAGGCGGTCTATTCTTCAGTTCGGCAGCAGCTTACAACAGTCAGCGAATAACGGCGTGTCCGTATGACCTCGCGGTCTCGGCGGACTCCGTGTTCTATTCGGCTTCTAACAGCAGCTGTTCGGGTGGCTTCAGCGACTTTGGCGGACTGGGCGGTCTCGACGGTCTCCAGTTGTGTCCGCCCAGATTGATTTGTTTCTTTCTGATTTTTCCTTGTACTGGCGAAATCATGCCTCGCCACGTATACCTCACCCTGTAAAAAAGTTAATAAATATATGATATGCTTGTTCCTTCTACTTGTAATTGGTGTTTGAGCTTGCTTTCCTAGTTCCGCTTGATCAAGGTGTGATCTTGATAGCTCTGAGAATACTAATTTGGCGTCAGACTATCTCGCTGATCATCTTGAGAAAATTCAACATGGTACCAGAGGAAAGTTCAGTTGCTTGAGCGGTGATCAACTTGTGTTGTGCTCTGTGCTTCTAGAGGCTTAACCAAGGTTATTGCGATGGAAGGAAGCTATGCAAGAGGTCTGGGTATTGAAATCTTAACGCCGACTAACTTTAAGAAGTAGAAGTCATGCATGAAGAGTTATCTTCTGGGCAAGGAGCTATGGGAGGTCGTCGGTGGTGACGATAGGCAGGAAGTTACAGCTGCGTTTGGGACTGCTGAGCATGTGAGGGTCTGGAGGAAAACAAATGCAAATGCGGAGTTTATCCTCAAGAGGGTTGTTTCACGGAAGCTGTTTGATCACATCATTGGATGTGAGTCAGCTGCTGATATTTGGACAACTATTAATGAGTTGTTCAGCAGGAAGAATGTGGTCAGACTACACTTTCTGGAGAATGAGTTGGCTAGGACATCTCAAGGAGACCTGACCATCTCGAAGTTCTTTCTGAAGATGAAGAGTCTGTGTGCTGAGTTATCAGTGCTTGATCCTGATGAGCTTATGTCGGAGGCTAAGTTGAAAAGGCACATAATCCGCGGCTTGCGGAAGGAGTATTTGGCTTTTGTAACTTTTGTTCAAGGCTGGGCAACTCAGCCATCTCTACTGGAACTTGAGAACTTGCTTGCTTCGCAGGAAAGCTTGGCCAGACAGATGGATGGGGTCACTGTCTCTGAGGAAGATAGTAAAGCGCTCTTCACAGGTAAGAAGAAGAAGAGATGGGAAGGGAAGAAGGAAGACTGCTATTGAAAATGAGCCTTCAACCTCTTATCAGTCAGAGAGGAGCGCTGCTCCTAAGAAGGATTGGAAGAAGAACTTGAAGTGCTACAGGTGTCATCAGTCGGGTCACTTCAAGCATGACTGCAAGGTCAAGCTGTAGCCTGGGCATGCTACAAGCAAGGAGGAAGCTTGCTCTAGTACTGAGGAAGGTGGCTGAGGCGGAGCTTTCATGATGGGCACTTGTGTCCGTGCCTTATCAGCCATCGACTTTGAAGACGACTGGATCATGGACTCCGGGTGTGGTCATCACCTCACCAGGGACAAGTCAAAGTTCTCCTCGTTGTAGACTTACTCAGGTAACGAAGCTATTATTACTGTTGATAATACTGTTTATGCAGTAGAGAAGGAGGGGGTTGTGTCCTTGGGTAGTGATAAGGGGCCACTCACGTTAAGGAGTGTGTATCATGTACCGGGCATGAAGAAGAACCTCTTCTCTGTGACCAATACGGTAGACGCAGGTTATCATATTCTGTTTGGGCCAACAGAAGTGAAGTTTCTTCGCAACGCATCAGCGGTAAAGGCTGATGTGCTCACGTTGGGAGAAAAGTAAAAAACTTGTTTGTTCTTGCAACCAACTCCTATGTTTATCAGATGAGGGCAAACGATAATACTGCTATCTGGCATGAGAGGCTGGGGCATGTAGGAATGGATAAGCTGAAAGCTATGACAAACAGGAGCCTTGTGAAAGGCTTGCCTAAGCTTTCATCCTTTGACGATGGTCACGTTTGCGCATTATGTCAATACAGTAAGGCTCATCGCCTTCCGTTTGATAAGTCACAAATGAGGAGCAAGAGACCATTGGAGTGTATCCATGGTGACTTGATGGGGCCAACTGTCACTGCTAGTCTTGGAAGCAACAGATACATGCTTGTTTTGATTGATGATTACTCAAGATACACTTGGGTGTATTTCATGAAGGAGAAGTCGACAACTTTCCAACTGTTTGTGGAGTTCAAGGAGCTGGTAGAGGGCCGACTTAGCCTGTAGATCAATAAGTTTAGATCAGACAACGATGGTGAGTTTGTCTCCTCCGAATTTTCTAACTTCTGCAGGAAGAATGAGATCCAGAGGGAGCTTACTTGTGCTCATACTCCACAATAAAATGGAGTAGCGGAGAGAAAGATCCGTCACTTGACGGAAACTTGCAAATGCTGACTTCATGCAAAAGACATTCCAAGGTCCTTTTGGGCGGAAGGAATGGCTTGTGCATCCTATGTCATCAATCAGATACCTCTGAGTCCGATCAATATAAAGTCTCCTTTCGAGATGTTGCTAAAGGAGAATCCAGGCGTGGAACACCTTCGGGTGCTTTGAATAACTTGCTATGTGTATATCCCGGATGCTTCAAGGACAAAGCTTGATGCAAAGGCAAGGAAGCTTGTCTTTGTAGGATATGATGAGCGGAAGAAGGGATGGAAGTGCATGGATCCTGCGACGAAGAAGTTTGTTGTATCAAGAGACGTGGTCTTTGATGAACTGACATCGTATGGAGGAGGCTCGGTTGAGCTATCAGAGGGCAAGGTTGATGAAGAGCAGAAGGTGGTTGCTGAAGTCCTTCAAGAGGAGCTTGTTGTATCACCATCAGCTCCCGTTGCTTCAAGCTCTAGGGTCGAGGCCTCTAGTTCAGGAGGCAGGGGGAGCATTGCTCAAATTTTGCCCGGAAATGAAGCTGATCGAAACTAAAGAAGCAACGGAGGTGCAGACCCTTCGGAGATCAAAGAGGACTATCAAGCCACCAGCTCGATACTGTGATGGGAATGCAGTGAGCTTTGTCTTCTGCTTCTTTGTAAGTCCTCTAGATGAGCGAGAGCCTGCAAACTTCAATGAGGCCACTAGAGTCAATGTGTGGGAAGATGCCATGAAGGAGGAGATTTCTGCTCTCAAGAATAATGAAACCTGGGACCATGTGCCCAGGGTTGATGGCATTACTCCAGTGACTTGCAAGTGGGTGTACAAGTTGAAGAAGAAGGTTGAGGGGAGCATCAAAAGATACAAGGCTCGCCTTGTTGCTCGAGGATTCTCATAATAGTATGGAGAGGACTATGAGGAGACATTTAGTCCAGTTGCAAAGATGACTTCAGTTCGGGTGGTGATCGCCTTAGCTGCTTGCCGAGGATGGAGGTTGTGGCAGCTTGACGTAAAGAATTCCTTTCTTTACGGAGAGATTGATAAGAACATCTTCATAAGCCAGCCGCTTGGTTTTGTTTCTGAAGTTCATCCGGACTATGTGTGCAAGCTCAAAAGGCTCTCTACGGGTTGAAGCAGGCTCCAAGAGCTTGGTATGGGAAGATAGCAGAATACCTCCAATTCTGCGGATACTTTGCTTCCAAGTCAGATTCAAGCTTGTTCATTAAGAAAAATGGGGGAGTTTCAAGTCTTGGTCCTGCTCTATGTTGATGATATGATCATCATAGGAAATTAAGAAGAGGAGATATCTAGGCTCAGGGCTGAGCTAGCTATTCGCTTCGAGATAAAAGACTTGGGAGAGCTTCATCACTTTCTCGGTCTCGAAGTGGAGAGGAAGGAGAGTGTGATACTCATTTTCCAGAAAGGATATGCGGATCGTATTGTGAATTGATTCAGTATGAAGGATGGGAAGAGTTGCTCTACTCCTCTGGATCATGGGCTGAAGCTTCGATAAGATGAAAGAAGGATTCTTCCTGATCCCTTGGTGTTCAGAGCTCTAGTGGGGAGCTTGATCTACCTAACAATTACAAGGCCAAACATTGCTTACGCTGTTGACCTAGTAAGTCGGTTTATGGCAGAGCCAAGGAAGTCTCATCTGGTAGCGGCAAAGAACATCTTGAAGTATGTCAAGTATACTTCTGATATGAGACTCCTTTATAGGAGGGACACAAACTTTTCTTTGCGAGGATACATAGATGCTGATTATGGTGGTGACTCGGATGATCGAAGATCAACGTCGGGTTATGTTTTCACTTGTGGATCAGATAGCATCTCGTGGTGTAGCAAGAAGCAGTACTCAGTGTCTGTCTCAACTACGGAAGCAGAGTATAAGGATTCGGCTTTGACTGCTCGAGAAGCCATTTGACTAGGGAGGCTAGTTGAGGACATCCATGAGGAAGTGCAAGGTCCAACTATGCTCTGAGGTGACAATGAAAGTGCTCTCAAACTGGTAAACAATCCAGTTTGCCATGCAAGGACGAAGCATATAGAGATCGAGCACCACTTCATAAGGGAGAAGGTGTTGGAGAGATCTCTTATGGTCGGGCATGTTCAGAGTGAAGACAACCTTGCTGACATCTTCACGAAGCCGTTGTCGAAGGGGCCATTTCAGCGGCTACAAGGTTTGCTGGGCTTGATCACCACTTCTCACTTCAAGGGGGAGTGTTGAAAATCATGAAGTGAAAGTGGGTGATGGGGCAGACCGTGCGGTCTGTGCGGTCTGAGTCCGCGGCATGGGCAGACTGATGTTGCGGCCTGGATGGACTGGCCAGGTTGGTCTTGGTGGCTTGGCTATTCTAGTGGAGCGGTCTGCGCTGCCTGACGCTGACAGTCTGGTGGTAGTGCTCAGCTCAGCCTGCGGTTCTGTAGATAGGCTGGTAATGGAGTAACCGCGCGGATTGGAGGATGAGTCCGCGGAGTTCTCTATTGCGGACTGTATTTGAAGATTGGCTTTGGTCATTGCCGAGTTCTCCGGTGTTGCAGGGAGTGTTACCCGCATTCATGTGGCGGACTAAGCATGACATTGGTAATCTTTGGGAGCTGGTGGACTGGGGCCGTGTCCGTCGAGATCGCGCCAGACTCTTGGTGGTTTGCTGGACTTGGTCACATTCTGTGGCAAGTCCAGGGTATCCGCAGTGTCCGCGGAGTCCGCTGTTGACCGGGCGGTCTGCCTATTGGTCGTGGACTCATGTGGCGGGTTGAGGCGCAGCTCTCGAGTTTTGCAGACTGTCGCCATGTCCGCATATGGTGTGAGGACTTATACAGTTGTGTTGTGGCTGTCCGTGTTGTAGTGTGGCGGACTGGTGCTGTGCTACGGGCTATACAGGCTGTTGTCTTGTCTGCATAATGTGTGCGGACTGCGACGGAGTCTGCCTGGTGGTGGACACCTTGCCTCGATTCCTGGCGGGTTGTTTGAAGTCCGGCTAAGTTCTTGCGGACTTGGTGGACTGGGCTTTTCTAGCTGCGAGCTGGGATGGTGACTCTATTCCTTAGGGTGGTGACCACACTCCTCACCCCGACTATAAATAGACCCCCCCGACACGTCTACAGTAACTGAGTGAACAGTAAGTTGAGACTTGGTTAGGTGTTGCGGCTCGGTTTTCTTGTCCGCGCGGTTTGATTAGAGTTAACTGGTTGTTGTTTGCAGGTTGCGCGGCTAGCACTGTGGAGTTAGGAGTTTGGCTTTGACTTCGGTCAGGATCAGTGAAGTTTGCGGTTACAATCGACGGTCTCAGCAGGTCGCTTCTACGGCTTGTCAATTTTCTCTGCTTCAGCTTTTCCAAGTTCAATAACCTATCCGCCGGACTCGAGCGGTTAGGCGGTCTGTTCTTCAGTTCGGCAGCAGCTTACAACAGTCGGCGAATAACGACGCGTCTACACGACCTCGCGGTCTCGGCGGACTCCGTGTTCTATTCGACTTCTAGCAGCAGCAGTTCGGGCGGCTTCGGCGACTTTGGCGGACTGGGCGGTCTCAGCAGTCTCCAGTTCTGTCCGCCCGGATTGATTTGTTTCTTTCTGGTTTTTCCTTGTACTGGCGAAATCATGTCTCGCCACGTATACCTCGCAATGTAAATACGTTAATAAATATATGATCTGCTTGTTCCTTCTACTTGCAATTGGTGTTTGAGCTTGCTTTCCTAGTTCCGCTTGATCAAGGTGTGATCTTGATAGCTTTGAGAATATTAATTTGGTGTCAGACTATCTCGCTGATCATCTTGAGAAAATTCAACACGACAATGATCGGGTAGGAAGTTCCAAAGTTCCAGCAGACCCCAGAAATTTCGAACAAACAAGATATTTCCATGACGGCGGTCCGTTCGCCTCTCAAAATCAAGCCAACTCTTATTCCTATAAATCTCAACACGGTCGTCACCATCTATGCGAACATTGCACCAATCTCTGAACAAATCCAAAGAAAATCCCGAGTCATGCTCTCTGAAGAACCCAACTAGCCCCATGAGGCGTGTTATCCCAAGAGGAGTACGTAAACTGCGACAGGAGGACGCCACAAAACTTCAAAATGTCAACCACCTACTCTCACGACCGAAATCAGACACCGGACCGTAGTATCGTCTCGTACACCGTCAACCAACCTTTCGGTGGATTCCGAACTCTTTCTTTTATATGAGGAATCTTCACTTCAAGATCATCAGGTATTCCGTATCTTGTTTCCCAAACTGCAATTTGCACAGCGGTAAGTGTGAAGCATGACCGCATCGGGCGACCAAGCACATTGCGTTTCGAAACCTGGAAGACAAAAGAAAAGTCACCAAAAAACCATCACACCTTGGAGCCCCCCTTGCACAAGCACATACAATCCAGTTACATGCGCGAAAAAACAGCACAAGCGCCCAAAAGTACACAAGCACGAGCACCTAGTAACGCACAGAAGCGCACGCCCGAGAGTGTGTGCGCCCGGAAAAACACAGGCACACCGTCCAGAGTGGCACATGCACGTGCACCCACGGACGCCTGCTGGCGCGCGCTTGCCCGGTGTCACACCCGGAAGCGTGCACACCTGGACGCATGCGTACCCGGATGCGCACACACACGTACACGTGCGCTCCCGGACGCCCGCAGCCGCGCGCTGACCCGATGTCGTGAAGGCACGCATGCACGGGTTCCCGCCCGCATGCGGGCTCGAACACCCCGCCTCCGTCTCTGCCTCCGAACACCTCCTCCTTCATGTATTCTTGCCACTGCACGTCGTTCTCTCGTTCAGACAGCATACAATATACATTGGCATGCACACTGTCGCCAGTCAATCCCTCCGACGCCTCTCCATTCATCCCCACCATGATCACCGTAGAAAAAGACTCGTAAAAATAATCGCTCTTCTCACGCTCTAGCTCTAAGCACTGAGGATTTTGGGGGCATATGATGAGGTCATCCTAAAATTTATAAGGAAATAGGTTGTCAATAACCCACCCCTCATGATTCCTACTAATTTAGTGGGATGATGGGGTTGACTACCACACACGCAATCAAAACTCCCGATCCCCAGCGCGGCCCGCACGCGGATCCCACTACGTGCACCCTCCAATGCGTCCACCACGACAGGCCACCGATGGGACCGTCGCCGGCGCCGGGCGGCCTGCGCCCTGTAGGCCCTGCCAAAGACGGGGTCACCCCTCCCCACAGCCTCCTACCGCGGCCGTGGGGCTTCTCTCGCATGGTCGGTCGCGCAGCGGCCGCCGCTCGCAGTCGCGGGGCGGTGCCGAAAAGGGTGGCTGCGCCGCCGCCGCCTCCCGTCATCGCGAGGCTTTTCCCGCAAGGGTTGCCAAGCCGCGGCTGCCCCTCCCCGCGGCCGCGGGGTGTCCCCTGCAAGAACGGTCACGTCGTGGCCGCCCCTCCCCGCGACCGCCTCCCGCAACCACGAGGCGTCTCTTGCAAGGGCGGCCGCGCCGCAACCGCCGCTCCTCGCGACCGCGTTCTCTCCCTCCGCGGTCGGCCTTTCCGCCGACCGTGACTCCTTCTCCTCCATCGGCGGCCGTCCACCGTCAAGTTAGTCGCCCGTTCGTGGCGGGCCTTCGCCCCCGTCTGATCATCCTGTCACGATCACCGCCGTCCGTTACGTGGGTAATCACCCGCATATCCACCCACTAACCACCATGATTAGCAGCGAATATTATTTATTTAATTAATGGTCAACAAAAAACAAATATTATGAACACAATATACACTCAAAACTATGCTAAATATAATGATTTTGATGGTTACGGTTTGTAGATAGCTGTATAACCACCACCGGGGCCTATAAATAAGGCCCCAGACCCTCTCTCATTTATAACTTTTTCTCCTCTCAGTCTTCTTCTTTTTCAGGTCGGAGATATGCCGAATCCTCCTACGCGCCTCCTCCACCCGTCGGGCCACCCGAAAATTCGCCTTAAGTCCACAACGCTCCTGAGAGGTAGGCGCTCTGCTCGCCATTCCACGAAGCCTCCTACGTGCGCAACGTTCCTCGAGTCACCGCTGACGCATCTCTGTGCATATGAAAACAGAAAGGAGCAAGATTCATGTGAGGCATCCTGTTGCCCATCAAGCACAACACAATCTCTCATCTCAAAGCTGTAACGAGGAGAAGCCGGCCGCCCTCGATTCTCTACACACTTTATAATCTGCTTCCAATAGTGAAGTTTGACTGACACCGTACTGATTACGTGATTTTTTTACCCAGTTGATGAGTTTTTCCATATTAAAAATATCTTGTGTAATTCTGCTTATTCTGTGACTGTGTCCGCTCTCAACCGGTTTACGAGCTAAGGCGGCCTAATTTAATCTGATTTACCATGAGGATTGAGTTGTCTGCAACACATATGTACTTGTTTAAGATAAAACTTTATAAAAAAAAACAGATAGTAGTCATATTACGAAATAATTCAAAAAACACAGTGTACAATCTCGGGCTCGCAGGAACAGTTCGGACTCGAAGAGAGGGGAAGGTAAGGCGAGATGGGCTCTTTGACAGAGCCGACTCGTTGGGCAAGTGGGTCCCACGAAAAGGGCTCCTCGTCGGGGTAGGGCCGGCTCGCTAGGCGAGAGGGGCCCAGCGGTTCGGGCGAGAGGGGCCAAGCGGCTCATGCAAGAGCCTTTCTAGGCAAGACAGACCCAGAGAGGGGACCAGTCGCGAGGCGAGGGCCAATCCGCTAGGCGAGACGAGCCCCATGAGAAGGAGCTCTCGCAGAGCGCCGGTTCAGTGGTTGGTCAGGTACCGGTTCAGTTGGAAGGTGGTTCACCTTTTTAGCCCCATGTGATTTTACGTTTTTGCCCTCGGTGGTCTGCATATAACCCTTCAGAACAGCGGAGTTTGGCTGTTGGCAGACCCGACCAAGGGTATTTTGGTAATTTCAGGTCGTTTCAGTTTGGTTATTGGCAGTTCAAACTCAGAGGCCTATAAATAGACCCATAGGGGTTCTTTAGAAACGACTTTTTCCCGAGACTTTAAAAGAGTTTCCTATGCTTTCTGAGGAACTCCAAGCCCAACTTTTGGCTTTGGAGGGGAAGCTCTCAGAGATCTTCAGGGTAAGAGGTGAGACCTCCGTGCTGAGGCTTTGGGTCGGTTTCTGGTCCTTCACAACCAGTCGGAGGTTAGAGCTTGGGATAAGTAGGTGTTGGCTACGCCCCTGCTTTCAAACTTTTGTTGAGGTCAAATTTTGGCTTCAACAGTTCTGGTGCAGTGAGCGTGGAAGGTAGCTAATTCAAGAAAGTCATGAGTTTAGTCCTATGGCAGGAGGTGAAGATGAAGGATCTGGTTCAGGAGGTTTCCCCTCCCGGGGAGAGGAGGCGACAAGGAAGATGCTGGAGGACTTCAGGCGAGAGGTCTTGCAGACCATCAGCTTTGCCTTCTCGGCGAGGAGCGAGTGGGCAACGCCTTAGGTCCTGGTAAAGGCGGTCCCGCTCTTGGGCGAGAACGCTCCTGGGCAGTGCCCCGGGAAGGAGGTACATACGGAGGCTGGCGAGAGGGACGTAGCCGCGCGAGAGCTCTTCCCAGGACAGCGTACCGGGAAGGAGGACCTGACGGAGGCTGGCGAGAGGGACGTAGCCGCGTGAGAGGTCTTCCCAGGCCAGCGGCCTGAGAAGGAGGTTTCGACAGAGGTTGGCGAGAGGGAGACGGCTGTGCGAGAGCTCTTCCCTAGGAATGGTCTCGTGGATCGGGCCAGCCAGCCGAGGCCGCGAGACGTGCCATCTCGGCAGGCAGGTGGCAAGAGCCCTTTCAGTGAGCTCATCATCTTGGCCCCGGTGCTGGAGGGGTTTCGGGAGCCCGACATGTCCTACTACTCGGGGAAAGATGACCCTGTACAGCACGTGCAATGGTTTGAGGATGTTGTTTCGATAAGGCAAATGACGGATGCCTTCAAGTGTCGGCTGTTTGCCACCACGTTGAAGGAGAAGACACGGGACTGGTTCCAGCAGTTGCCGGCGAGTTCGATCTACAGTTTTGAGGATCCGCGTCGAGGGTTCCTGTTGAGGTTCTCGACATCAAAGAAGCGTAAGAAGGAGCCGGAGTGCCTGTTTGCGGTAAGGCAGAAGCAAGACGAGACGTTGGGCCATTATGTTGACCGGTTTCAGGAAGAGATCCTCATGGTTCAGGAGGTCCCATGGTATGTGCTGATGCTCGCTTTTACCGTGTGGCTGAGGTCGGGATTCTTTAGCATGGAGCTGAAGAGAGTGCCCCCCTCTCTTTTGAGGAGCTCATGGAGAGGGCGGAGAAGGAGATAGACTTTGAAAGTGTCAATCCGGCTTTTTCCAGGAAGCTGGAAAGGTTGGCGGAGGATGACATGAAGGAGCCGGGAGTAGGAAGGCAGAAGGAGCAGAGAGAAAAGAGAAGGAGGGAGGAGACCTGAGGACAGGGACAGCAGGGACCGCATCAAGGATGTGGGACCCATGAGCCGAACAACCGGTTAGGTTGGAGGACTCAGGAGGGTCGCCCCCAGGGGCAAGGAGGAGGCTTTCAGGGAAGCGATAACTTCCGCGAGCCGAGGAGGTTTGATCAGCCGGCGTGGAGGCAGGGGTCGAGGGGTCACTTCTCGCAGCAGCAGGAGGCGATGGAGGTCAGCCGAGGTAGAGGAGGAAGGAGAGGAGCTCTTGGAGGAGCCAAAAGAATAGGAGGTGGAGAAGGAAGAGGGGGATGGGTGGCGTTGCTTTTTTATGACTTCCACCAGGAGGAGGGTCACGCGACAGCCACCTGCCCAGAGTTCTTGGAGATAAGAGAAGTCAGGGGGATGGGGAGGCAGGATCCGCTGATAAGGATCGTGGAGGTACAGCAGGGGGAGGCGGAAGACAAGTGTAAGGACCGGTCGGACATAGGAACCGGGGGAGGGATCAGGGTGATCCACGGAGGAGTTAGGATTGAGACAACTCGTAAGGGGAGCCTCCAGACCATGTTCCGAAGGGGGGTATCCTCGACTTCCCAGGCTCCCCCTCCGGAAGAAAAAATTACCTTTTTGTCAGCAGATATGCCAGATTATGAGGACCCATTCTGTGACGTCTTGGTGATCCAGACGACAGTAGAGAACTTCATGGTCTCCAGGATCCTGCTGGACAATGGGAGCTCCGTGAATGTGATTTTCAAGAAGGCCTTCGATGAGATGAAGGTCGAGGCCAATAGGGTCTTACATTCGGACGGACCGTTGTTTGGATTTTCAGGAGAAAGGAAGGAGGTAGAAGGAGGGGTAGGGCTGCATGTAAAGTTGGGGGGCGTGTCACGGAACTGCAGGTTCATGATCGTGGACGCCTCGAGCAGCTATAACGCTATCTTTGGGCGCCCCCTCATCAGTGTCTTTCGCTGCGTCCCCTCCTCATTTCACCAATGTCTTAAGTTCAACAACGGAGGGGTGTAGGTTTGGATCAGGGGGACCCGATGTAACGCCCCGGTTTTTCCTATGATTTGTTTAATCATTGTTCTACGTTACGTTGACGCGTTTCCGGCCTTTTCCGTTGTTAGAGCATCATCTTAGCTCTTGAGGAGTTCTTAGTTGCTTGTTTTGTAGCCTGTTTGCAAGGTTCCCAAGCTAGCCGGAGTCTGTTTTAGTGACTCGGCAGAGCCTCTCAGGGAATGCTTGTGTTTTGGATTCGGGAGATTTAGCCCAAGTTTTGATCGTCGGATATTATTCTCGACTTCTCTGTTGTTTTCGTAACATGGGTGTTTAGCTACGATGCGAGTTTCGTCGAATTCCGAGATCGTTTGTTTTTCACGTCAGTGGCTGGTTTTGATTGGCTTCATATGTATGTATATATATATATATTAGCTTGATTTTTAGCTTGAGATTTAGGTTGATTTATATATATATATATATATATATATATATATATATATATATATATTATATATATATATATATATATATATATATATATATATATATGTTTAAGCTTGAGTGCTGGAGCTCAAGTGGCTGATTTTATATGTTAAGTTTTAGCTAAGTGGCCGACTATACTTATATAATATTAGTGACTATATGCATTTGTAGTGGCCGGTTATTTTATCGTTTAGATAGTGCTGTTATGATAATAATATTATATTACTATAGTGGGTGAGTATTATTTTAGCCATCCTTATTCCTCTTCCCCATACCGAAACTCAAAGGAGCGAAGGAATCGGGCGGCGGAGGTGCGGCCGGCGATTTTGGGCCAGTTTAGAGTGGTTTCTGGCTGAAGGCACACGGCTGCTCTCGCCTAGGGTACACGGAAGCTAGGGTGTCCTTTCAGGGCGTGTCAAGCGTACTGTGTCCTGACACTGCTAGACGCTAGAAGCCTCGTCCCGAGTAGGTAGATTCAATCGACTTGATAGCTCGTCGAAAGAGGATTAGGGCTTACACGGCCGACACCTTCTGCTTAGTGTCGACACGGCTTAGCGTGACACCTCGCTTAGGTCGCACCTTCTGGCTTAGTGTCGAGCCATAGTGTCGACACTTCTAGCTTAGTGTCGACACCTGAAATCGACACCTCGAGTTATTCTCGACGACCTTCGTCGAGAATGGGCACACCTTCTGGCCTGCGACACGGGCGTGTCGCAGGGCGTGTCGACCCGTGTCGACGATCGTCAAGGTGAAATCGTCGAGTTGGTTATTTTATTTACTCGACGATCGTTGAGTCAAGGCACACGGCCTAGGACACGGGCGTGTCCAAGGCCGTGTCAGCGAGTTTGGGCGTCGATCTCCACTCGACGAAATGTCCCGTGTACACGGCCTGGGGGCCCAGGCGTGTCAAGGTGACACGGGCAAGGACACGGGCGTGTCCTAGAACCCGTGCAGTGCTCGGGTTGGAAACGGGGGAAAAATCATGGGGTATTCTTTCTTTGAATGCACGGTTGTGGCCGGATACACGCTTGTGGCCTCCGTGTCAGCTGGAACACATACATACTCACCAGGGCGTGTCAGGTTGTTGACTCGAACACGGGGAGGTTGTTTACGTGTGTTTTATGCTAGGTTGCGATACCCGTGTACCTTATGCGTGTTCAGAAGATGAAAAAAAGCTCGATTTTGACGGCGAATGCGGCACACGGCCCTGGACACGGGCGTCAAACTTAACTGTTTTCTTTCATATTAAATTATGCCAGGCTGGGGTTTTGCGTGTGCAGTCGGCCCAGATTGGGCATTTCAGCCCGGGTCGAATTGGTATCAAAGAGGTTCCGCTTGGTCGGGCAACTTTCCATCTTAGGTTGAGATCCGACGGCTGGGGATGGTTCCTGAGAGGATATACCCGGGAGTTGACTTGGAAAACTTCACTTTTCATGCAATGTTTTGTAGTATGAGATGCTTATCCTCTCTCCAAACCCTTGGAGAAAGAAGAGCTAAGGCAAGAGGAAGAGGAGCTAGATCCGCCATTGGAGGAAAATAAATTCATGCTTCGGAGCTGAGTTAGTGTGATGATGGTGAATCATCCTAAGCAAGCCGACTCCGGATCCACGGAGGCAATTTAAGTATGTTTTGTCGCAAGTGCGGTGATTTCTATCCGATTATAGGATGTCATTTCGATAACTCCCCAGGCGCCAAAGAGGAACGCAAGGGTAACGATGGTGGATGTGCCTCACTTGTGAGCATGATAGCTCTCTTTCTTCCTGCTCCTCTGGTGCCTCCGGTAGCATAGGAAGCCCTCTCTCGCGAGTTTGCGGTGAAGAGTTCGAGGCGTTCCTTCGGGTAGATATGTAAAGTCCCCGTTGTTTAGCGTCCGTATGGAATCGAGAACGGACATAGGCATTTTGGTTGAAGCCTACCCGGACATGTTAGTCCGGATCGGTGATGTTGCATTGCTTAAGGCCGGAGAAGACTCCGTGCTATTTGGTGTTTTCGGGTTTTCTACGCGGTAGATTGCAGCAGGGAGCCTTGGGGACTAACCCAAAGGTGCACCCGGAAAACTGGGAAGATGCGGATACGAGGTCTTGCCAACTTGGTGGCTTGGAAGCTAACTTGAACATAACCGGGTTATGTGACTTGTGATGAAAATGGGACTCGGTAGAAGTTTGACCTGCGCATATGGTTTAAATTACCGTTGCGGGCGCATATGGTTTAAATTACCGTTGCGTTGTGAGCACGGGTTAGATGGAACCGTACCCACTCTATGTCGTTCGGACAAGCGACCTAAAGTAGGGCCGTTGGCATAGATGGAGGGTCTTCGGCGGTCTATGGTTTTAATTACCGTGACCCATGCCAGGAAGACAAACTGCTCACGAGTTGTTTGGCCGTCCAAGAGAGGATGACGGTGAGTCGGCAGACTTAGACTGCGTTCACCAAGAATGTGCCCTGAGTGCACGGGGTGTGTGGCCGTTGAGCCTATGCCGCCTGTGATGTGCTTAAATGACTATATTTATAATGCTCGCTTATGCTAATGAAATGCAGGGAAGGAGCATCGCCGCCCCGAGTTGGGGGCGGGATCGTTATAATTTGGTCAGCATTGCTGACCGTTGCTTTGTTTGCCACCGTGCGGTGGTTTGTTTGCTTGCAGGTGCAGCTGGACCGAGCGGTCAATAGCGGGCTAAAGCCCTTTTTGCGAAGCTGGCCCTCGAAGGCCCAAGTGAAATGTTTTTTATTTTTATTCATGTATGGCCGGCCTGCGTGCCGAGGTTGGTAAATCATGTAATAGACAAGTGAAACATTTTGTAAGGCCCTAAGGCCAATGTTTGGGTATTTTTGTATACATTCCTAAATGTTGTATTAGTGGACATTCGTTCTCTTATGCTGGGTTCTTGTTTACAACTTATATTAACTGCTTACGCTAGAATGCTCTGTGTAGGACGTTGAGATTGGTTGGATGGTTTCCATAAGTAACCACCCGGTCTGTCTGTGGTATATGGCGTCGGGCCCCGGCCGGACCTACTGCTATATGCTATGCGACGGATAGGGGGTGTTACAATTTGGTATCAGACTACTGGTTTTGGTCGGGCTTAAACTGAATTCGTGGTCGAATTCTTTTTAAGGGGTGGTGAGCACATTGTGTGCGTCATCGTTATAATGGTAAAAGAACCCATGAATGTCCACTTAGGAATGAAAATACTCGTGTTTGAGGAACCTGCGTGTTCCTATAATTGCTGTTTGCAATGTTATTTGGTCGCTTAACGGTGTTTTGTACCACTATAGGTGACCCGAAGTGGTGTTGGGCCGTCAGAACGCCGAGGTTCTGAGGCTAGTAGTGCACCAGAAGTTGCTCCAGCAACACCTTTGTCGGCTGAAAATATACGATTGGTGGCTGAAGCGGTGTTGGCCGTGATCAATGCGCAGCCTGGAAGGCAAGCGCAGCAGCCCGCTCCTGTGATGGAGCAAGTACCTCTTCAAGATGCCGAGCCGAGGAGGATGGAGCAAGTGGTTGTAGAACCAATAGTGCCAAGGAGGGCGACTGAGAGGCAGTTGAAGCATGTAATGAGCTTTAACCCTCCGTTATTCTCGGGGTTGGGAACCCCATCGCAGGCTGAAGACTGGCTCTCTAGGGTGAAGAGAGTCATGACAGCGACGGAGACGGAGGAGTGGCAAATGACCACCATCGCTACGTTCCTTCTGGATGGGGAAGCGAGGATGTGGTGGGAAGGTTTGGAGCTGCATCATTTGAGAGGTAGACAACTGATAGACGTTCCGATAGAAGAGTTCTCGGAATTGTTCTTAGCAAGATACCTCCCTTCTACTCAGAGGATTTCAATGGAGAATGAATTCCTGAAGTTGGTGCAGGGTGAGAGAAGCGTGGATGAATATCTCCACGAGTTTACGCGGTTGAGTCGTTATGCTAGCTCCATCATCATGGATGAGGAGCGCAAGACTAATCGTTTTTATGAAGGCTTGAGGGATGAGCTGAGATTGTTACTGTCGGGGCCGATGACGCAGGGTTTCTTAACCTTGGTCAATACTGCCCGGTCCTTGGAGAAGGACATGAAGAGTGTACAAGCGAAGAAAAGCTTGGGTGAAAAGAAATCTGAGTTCAGAGTGCCGACGGCTTCAAAGTCAGGCTATCGGAGGACTTTCAAGAAGCATAGGACTTCGGGTCCAGCTCCTTCTGGCGCTTCTGGGGCGACTACGAGTCGGACCCCGGGCGCGTGCTTCACTTGTGGCAAGACGGGGCATTTCGCCCGTGATTGTTAGAGCGGACGTCCTAAGTCCGAAAGGAGGCCAGGAGCTACCTACGAAGAGAAGGGAAAGGCGGTGGAGTCGACCGCATCTCACTATGCTCCGGCCCAACCAAGGGTTTACAATCTTGGCCAACAGGAGGCCATTAAACAAGCTGACGTGGTGACAGGTACGGTTTAATTTATAGCAAGTCAATTCCTTTATATGCTTGTTATGTATATGTTACCTTACCACTGCTTGTTTAGGATTTGTAATGATTTGTGAAAATCCCGCACGAGCACTCTTCGATACGGGAGCTTCACACTCCTTCTTGTCCGAAGGATTTATATCACGCATCGGAGTCCCTTCTTCGATGGCGAAGGACAAGTTGGATGTGTTGTTGCCCAATGGGTGTTCGATGCGAGCGGTTAGGATCTGCGAGGTTAAGACTCGTATTGGAGAGCAGGAGTTCGACCTGCGGGCGTCTTTACTTCCGTTAGTGGAGTTCGACGTCATATTTGGCATGGACTGGCTCTCGGAGCAGCAGGCCCATATAGATTGCGGTAGCAAGGAAGTCAAGCTGGGAGTGAGTCGTGAGACGACTTTTACGGGCTTAAAGGGGTCGAGCAAGACGTTGATGTCTGCTCTTCAGGTGGTGAAGGCGGTTCGTGCTGGAGCAGAACTGTTCTTTACACTAGTGGAGGTTGCAAAGCCGAAGCCCGCGTTGGATTGTATTTCAGTGGTATCGGAATACCCTGATGTGTTCCCCGCAGATCTTCCTGGAGCCCCGCCTCAACGGGAGATAGATTTTACGATCGAGCTAGTGCCAGGTGCAAAGCCTGTGTCACGATCTCCGTATCGGCTAGCGCCTAAGGAAATGGCGGAGCTGAAAGTTCAACTGCAAGAGTTGTTGGAGCAAGGGTATGTGCGCCCGAGTTCTTCGCCTTGGAGCGCACCGGTCCTCTTTGTTAAGAAGAAGGACGGAAGCTTGAGATTATGTATTGATTATCGGGAGCTAAACAAGCTGACTGAGAAGAATAAGTACCCGATCCCTAGGATTGATGATCTCTTTGATCAGTTAGTCGGGTCGACGGTGTACTCGAAGTTAGATCTCAAGTCTGGGTACTATCAGCTGCGGATAAGGGAGAGTGATATCCCGAAGACAGCGTTTAGTACGAGATACGGGCATTATGAGTTTACGGTCATGCCGTTTGGGCTGACTAATGCGCCGTCGGTATTCATGGATTTGATGAACAGAATGTTCAGGGAGTACTTGGACCATTTCGTGATCGTCTTCATCGACGATATTTTGGTGTACTCGCAAAGTGAGGAAGATCACTTCAAGCATCTTCATTTGGTGCTGGAGACGCTAAGGAGAAACCAGTTGTATGCCAAGTTCTCGAAGTGCGAGTTTTGGCTATCCTCAGTAGCGTTCCTCGGGCATATAGTGAGTGGAGAGGGTATTGCGGTGGATCCGGCGAAGATTGTTGCGATACAGGGAGTGGCCTGAGCTTGCTACGGTAGCAGAAGTCCGGAGCTTTTTGGGGCTTGCCGGCTATTATAGGCGCTTCGTAGAGAACTTCTCGCGGTTAGCGTTACCTCTCACTACTTTGACGAGGAAGGATCATAAGTTCGTTTGGACGCCGGAGTGCGCGCGAGCTTTTGAGGAACTGAAGTGTCGGTTGACCACGGCGCCTGTGCTGAGTTCGCCGGTTGGAACCGAAGGCTATGAGTTATATAGCGATGCTTCGGGCAGCGGTTTGGGTTGCGTGCTACTGCAGCACGGAAGCGTGATAGCTTATGGCTCGAGACAGCTAAAAGTGCACGAGAGGAATTATCCGGTCCATGACTTGGAGTTAGCGGCCGTGATTTTTGCCTTGAAGCTGTGGAGACACTATTTGTACGGTGTGAAGATTGATATCTACACCGATCACAAGAGCCTAAAGTACCTGATTGATCAGAAGGATCTGAATATGCGGCAGCGTAGGTGGATGGAGTTCCTGGGGGACTATACTTTCAAGATCCACTACGTGCCTGGCAAAGGGAATGCGGTTGCGGACGCGTTGAGTCGCCGAGCCCCAGCTCAAGCGAATTGGCTATCAGTGCATGATGAGCGGTTGGTGCAGGAGCTGGAGGCGTTGGAGATTGTTTGTGTAGGATAGACAATCTAGTGCTGAAGCAGTGCTGAATTGGACTGAAGTCCAATATGACCTGGCTGATCGGATTCGGCAGGCTTTGGATATGGATGCTCATATGAAGCAGTTCATGATAGAGGCTCTGGATGGGTCAAATTCCCAATTCGTTGTGGAGGACGGATTGCTGTGGAAAGACGGTCGTTTGTGCATCCCAAGTGTGGGCAATTTACGGGTGGAGTTGTTGTACGAGGCACACCATACCAAGTACTCGATTCACCCGGGGAGCACGAAGATGTACCGCGATATAAAGAAACTGTTTTGGTGGCCGGGTTTAAAGAAGGATGTGGCGCTATACGTAGCGAAGTGCCAAACTTGCGCCTTGGTAAAGGCGGAGTGCCAAAAGCCGGGAGGATTTCTTAAGTCCTTGCCTATTCCGGAGTGGAAATTTGACGACATCTCTATGGACTTTGTGCACGGTTTGCCAAGGTCGCAAAAGGGGAACGACGCCATTTGGGTGGTCGTGGATCGATTAACGAAGGTGTCGCATTTTATTCCGCATAGGAAGGACGATCCGGTGGAGAAGCTGGTGAAGCTCTATGTGGATAATATAGTATGGCTTCATGGTGTGCCCCGCAGCATCGTGAGTGACCGAGATGGGCGGTTCACGTCCAATGATTGGAGGCTGGTGCAGCAAATGTTGGGAACAAAGCTGAAGTTTAGCACAGCCTTCCATCCGCAAACGGATGGGCAGACCGAGAGGGTTAATAGAACCATGGAAGACATGCTTCGCATGTGTGTCTTGGATTTCGGAAAGCAATGGGAGGACCACCTTTATTTGGTGGAGTTCGCATACAACAACAGCTACCAAGCAAGTATTCAGATGGCGCCTTTCGAGGCCCTATATGGTAGAAGATGTCGCACGCCGTTGTCTTGGTTAGAAACGGGCGAGTCGAAGTTGTATAAGCGATCGGAAGTGGATGATGCTACTTCTTTGGTGAGAACCATTCGGGAGAGGTTACTCATCGCTCAGGACCGGCAAGCAAAGTACTATAATGCCAAGCACAGGAACGTGGAGTTCGCTGTGGGTGATTATGTGTACCTAAAGATCAAGCCGTTCAAGGGTGTCTCGCGGGTGCGACGGTTGAAAAAGCTAAGCCCGAGGTACCTTGGACCGTTTGAGGTTCTGGAGCGAGTTGGAGAAGCGGCCTATAGGTTGAAGCTTTCAGTGGAGCTAAGTGGTTTACACGATGTGTTCCACATTTCGGTGCTTCGGAAGGCGGTGCAAGAGCCTACGCAAGTGATCGCGGTCGATCAAGTGCCGGTGGATAGTGGGCTAACGACAAAGGTCAAGCCCGTGCGGATTGAGGACTCGGAGGTCAAGCGGCTACGCAATAAAGAGATCAGGATGGTCAAAGTCCGGTGGGATAATTGCGGTCGTGAGGAGCTCTCTTGGGAGCGAGAGCAGACTATGCGTGACGAGTATCCGGAGTTGTTCCGCTCAGGTACAAATGTTGTTTTGTATATCTTTCCTTTATGTAATTTCGTGGGCGAAATTCTTTTAAGGGGGGAAGAGTTGTAACGCCCCGAAACTCAAAGGAGCGAAGGGGGACGTTTTGGGCCAGTTTTGGTTTCTGGCTGAAGGCACACGGCCTGGGACACGGGCGTGTCCCAGGGCGTGTCAAGCGTGTGTCGACACTTAGACGCGAAGTCGTCGAGTTATTCTCGACGATTCGTCGAGAATGGGCACACGGCCTGCGACACGGGCGTGTCGCAGGGCGTGTCGACCCGTGTCGACACTTAGCCGTGAAATCGTCGAGTTATTCTCGACGATTCGTCGAGAATGGGCACACGGCCTGCGACACGGGCGTGTCGCAGGGCGTGTCGACCCGTGTCGACGATCGTCAAGGTGAAATCGTCGAGATTCACTCGACGATCGTCGAGTCAAGGCACACGGCCTAGGACACGGGCGTGTCCAAGGCCGTGTCAGCGAGTCGTCGATCTCCACTCGACGAAATGTCCCGTGTACACGGCCTGGGGGCCCAGGCGTGTCAAGGTGACACGGGCAAGGACACGGGCGTGTCCTAGAACCCGTGCAGTGCTCGGGTTGGAAACGGGGGAAAAATCATGGGGCACACGGCCGGATACACGGCCGTGTCAGCTGGAACACGGGCGTGTCAGCTCGAACACGGGCGTGTCCGATACCCGTGTGCGTGTTCAGAAGATTCGATTTTGACGGCGAATGCGGCACACGGCCCTGGACACGGGCGTGTGCCAGGCCGTGTTCGGCCCAGATTGGGCATTTCAGCCCCGAATCAAAGCCGCTCGTTTTCTTAGGTTGAGATCCGACGGCTGGGGATGGTTCCTGAGAGGATATACCCGGGAGTTGACTTGGAAAACTTCACTTTTCATGCCTTATCCTCTCTCCAAACCCTTGGAGAAAGAAGAGCTAAGGCAAGAGGAAGAGGAGCTAGATCCGCCATTGGAGGAGCTTCGGAGCTCCGAATCGCAAGCCGACTCCGGATCCACGGAGGCAACGCAAGTGCGGTGATTTCTATCCGATTACATTTCGATGGCGCCAAAGAGGAACGCAAGGGTAACGATCCTCACTTGTGAGCATGATAGCTCTCTTTCTTAGCATAGGAAGCCCTCTCTCGCGAGTTTGCGAAGAGTTGGAGGCGTTCCTTCGGGTAGATATGTAAAGTCCCCGTTGTTTAGCGTCCGTATGCGAGAACGGACATAAGCATTTTGGTTGAAGCCTACCCGGACATGTTAGTCCGGATCGGTGATGTTGCATTGCTTAAGGCCGGAGAAGACTCCGTGCTATTTGGTGTTTTCGGGTTTTCTACGCGGTAGATTGCAGCAGGGAGCCTTGGGGACTAACCCAAAGGTGCACCCGGAAAACTGGGCGGATACGAGGTCTTGCCAACTTGGTGGCTTGGAAGCCAACTTGAACATAACCGGGTTATGTGACTTGTGATGAAAATGGGACTCGGTAGAAGTTTGACCTGCGCATATGGTTTAAATTACCGTTGCGGGCGCATATGGTTTAAATTACCGTTGCGTTGTGAGCACGGGTTAGATGGAACCGTACCCACTCTATGTCGTTCGGATTAGGGCCGTTGGCATAGATGAGGGTCTTCGGCGGTCTATGGTTTTAATTACCGTGACCCATGCCAGGAAGACAAACTGCTCATTGTTTGGCCGTCCAAGAGAGGATGGCGGTGAGTCGGCAGACTTAGACTGCGTTCACCAAGAATGTGCCCTGAGTGCACGGGGTGTGTGGCCGTTGAGCCTCCGCCTGTGATGAAATGACTATATTTATAATGCTCGCTTATGCTAATGAAATGCAGGGAAGGAGCATCGCCGCCCCGAGTTGGGGGCGGGATCGTTATAATTTGGTCAGCATTGCTGACCGTTGCTTTATTTGCCACCGTGCGGTGGTTTGTTTGCTTGCAGGTGCAGCTGGACCGAGCGGTCAATAGCGGGCTAAAGCCCTTTTTGCGAAGCTGGCCCTCGAAGGCCCAAGTGAAATGTTTTCTATTTTTATTCATGTATGGCCGGCCTGCGTGCCGAGGTTGGTAAATCATGTAATAGACAAGTGAAACATTTTGTAAGGCCCTAAGGCCAATGTTTGGGTATTTTTGTATACATTCCTAAATGTTGTATTAGTGGACATTCGTGCTCTTATGCTGGGTTCTTGTTTACAACTTATATTAACTGCTTCCGCTAGAATGCTCTGTGTAGGACGTTGAGATTGGTTGGATGGTTTCCATAAGTAACCACCCGGTCTGTCTGTGGTATATGACGTCGGGCCCCGGCCGGACCTACTGCTATATGCTATGCGACGGATAGGGGGTGTTACAACATTGTTGCTAGTGGTCGGTTATTTTATCATAGTTTAGATAGTGCTGTTATGATAATAATATTATATTACTATAGTGGGTGAGTATTATTTTAGCTCATCCTTATTCCTCTTCCCCATACCGGACGGGAAGCTTCCAGCGGAAGGAATCAAGGAAGGAATCGGGCGGCGGAGGTGCTGGAGCTCCGGCCGGCGATTTCTGGAGGTTTAGAGTACGGATTTCTCGGGTAAAGGCAGATCTGCGCTGCTCTCGCCTAGATCTTCCTCCTTAGGTAAGTTTTGCTTGCTATAGAGCTGTCTTAGAAGCTAGGGTTTTCGTGTTGATCAGTTTTCTTTCCATCTTAGCTTTAGGATTGCTGTTTTTGCGGGCGATCTTGCCGCTGATGCTGGAGTTTGGAAGGGCTGCTACTGTGTCCTGAAGGTTGAGGCAAGTGGTGCTCTTTGCCCTTGCCAAGCTTTTTTCATTTATGTTTGTTTTCAATTTTTCCTGGAAGTAGAAGCTAGGCTGTTGCAGCCTCTGTCCCGAGCTAGGTCTGCCAGATTTCAATATTTTTTTCCTCTCTCTCCTGGTTGCTGGTCTTGTGTCTAGCTTGGGGGATAGCTGTAGCCGGGTAGAAGGGGTAGAAAGTGGAATTAGAATTTTATTTTCTCTAAACCTTCTGGCTTAGTGTCGACACTTTCTGGCTTAGTGTCGACACCTTCTGGCTTAGTGTCGACACCTTCTGGCTTAGCGTCGACACCTTCTGGCTTAGTGTCGACACCTTCTGGCTTAGTGTCGACACCTTCTGGCATAGTGTCGACACCTTCTAGCTTAGTGTCGACACCTTCTGGCTTAATGTCGACACCTTCTGGCTTAGTGTCAACAACTTCTGTCTTAGTGTCGACACCTTCTGGCTTAGTGCCAACACCTTCTGGCTTAGACTCGACACCTTGTGCTTAGTGTCGAGAGGGACTCGACACCTTCTGGCTTAGTGTCGAGAGGGACTCGGCGCCTTCTGGCTTGGTGTCGAGTGGACTCGACGCCTTTCTCCTTAGGCTGGTGTTTTTCTCCTGAGTTGGTTAGGATGGGTTTATTTAGGGTTGTTGATGTTTCTCGGCTGGTTTTGAAGGCCGAGTCGTGAAATATGGCAGGTGGTTTTGTTTGATGGCTCTGTGAGGGGTGGAGTGGTGTAGAGCCTTGGTCACCACCATTTTGGCCCCGGGATGGGCTGTTTGTTTTGGTGTGTTGCCACCATTTTGGCCCCGGGATGGGCTGGTTGTTTTGGTGTGTTGTCACCATTTTGGCCCCGGTTTGGGCTGGTTGTGTTGGTGTGTTGGACCTTAGGGCTACCACCGTTGAACCCTTGAGTATTTATGGGTCTTGTTGTTTGGATGAGAACTGTTTTTGTTCACCAACCCAGACCCGTGGCTTTACCACTGCTAATGATTCACAAGTTAGGACAGTTCATTCCTTTTTGTAAAGTTGTTATTTTGGCATATGCTTGCCTTGTTGCTGCTGCAGGTTTTTAGCAGGGCATGTTGTTTATTTCTCGCACTTGGTGCATTTTGATCTTGCCTTGGGCAGTGTTTTACCCCTGTTGTATTGTTCATTTTACCTTCGCTCTTTTGATAGCACTTGTTGTGGGGTTGGTAAGCCTCTCTTTTATTACTTATGAATCTAATGCTCCACTTCTTTCATCTTATTCTTGCTGAGGTATTCTTTCTTTGAATGCCTCAGGTTCAGGTTGTGGCCGATTGAGCGGCTAGTGTTCTGGTGGAGCTTGCTTGTGGCCTCCGGGGTAACTGAGTTTGTTGTTCCTCGATTTGGTGAGGAAGTTTTCTTCTTTCTGTATAGACATACATACTCACCAGTGGGTTCGTGTCAGGTTGTTGACGCCCACTGGTGGCTTGCTTGTGATGCTAGATATGAACTGAGAACTGCTATTTTTGCCTTTTTGGAGGTTGTTTACTTACTTCTGCGAATGTTTTATGCTATGTTGCATGTTAGTTATTTTTAAACCCTAAAAGCATTACTAGTTGTACCTTATGCACATCATGTTTATAAAACTAAAGCACTACTTTCCCAAGTAATGAAAAAAAACCATTTTTCTTATACTATGATAAATCTAGAGTCATGCATTCCATGAGTTGTTCTTCGGGGACGTTTACACTCATGTGGGATGTCAAATCAACTTAACCAAAGTATTTTTCGCTGCGTATAAATATATTTTTAATTGTGGACTAGCTGATCCACTGTGCCGAGGGATACGACCATCAAACTTAACTGGTTTTCTTTCATATTAAATTATGATTTTTATCCAAAGAATTATATTCTGAGGTTTTGCCTGAGCATGTGCAGTTATCCCCTGCACGACATGGCATCATGACACATATTTTCTCTTGCTCTGATATGATTTAATTGTTGAGAAAATGCGGGTCGTGACAGTTGGTATCAGAGAGAGGTTCCTTGACAATTGGTCGGGCAACTTTCCATTGTTAGTGTTAGTTGTTTAGTGTCATATCATACACACACCGATGTGTTATTAGTACGTCTTGGCTGAATCATGAACACTACACTCATAAGCATGACAAGAAGTATACGAGGCATATTATGTAGTATGGGATGCATAATATGTGTTTGTATATGGATCCACCATAGGTGGCAACATATGAGAGTTATGTAGTATGAGATGCATAACCTCACCACATGAATGCCCTTTAGCACGTTTTCTTTTTTTCGTTGCATGCAATGTTATGTAGTATGAGATGCATAACATTGCATGTGTACGCCGCTCATAACATGCATTAAGGCCTTTTTAGAACGCATAGCGCAACATGTATAACATAACATAGCATAAGCACAACATGCCATGCTAAAGATTTACATTATGACATATGTACACACATGGTTTTGAGTCAAAAGGAAAATAAATTCATGCATTCATGGTCTAAGCACATGAGTTAGTGTGATGATGGTGAATCATCCTAAGTTAGGCATAACATCATTATTGAAATCCCAGAGCAAGTTAGCAGTTGAAGCTCATATTTAAGTATGTTTTGTCTGTACAGGGTAGTTTTGTGCTAGCAGTTGGGCTAGGTCTTGATTGGTGCCAATTCGATTATAGGATGTCGAAGCATCCTTCGACGAGGCTAACTCCCCAGTCTGAGGGCGAGTATTCGGGTGCACAGAAAAATGCGATGATGGAGAGTCTGCGACAGAGCAATGAGGCCTTGTCAAGGCAGATGGTGGATGTGCAGTCCCAGATCCAGTCTATGTTGTCAGTTGTGTCTGGGCTAGCTCCGAGAGTGCAGGACCCTGCTGTGGGTCTAGCTGTCCCTGCCCCTCCTGCTCCTCTGGTGCCTCCGGTAGTGGTTCCACCAGAAATGACGTTTATCTCTTAGTTTAAGCCCATTCTCGCGAGTATGCGGTGAGTGTGAGGTATTCCTTCAGGTAGACATGAATAATCCCCGCTGTTTTGCATGTAGAGTACGGAATCGAAGAACGGACATAGACATGATGTGTGAAGCCTACCCAGACAAGTTGGTCTGGATCGGTGATGTTGCATTGCATGAATGGCCGGAGAAGACTCCGCGCCGATGGTTGTCTTTCGGGTTTTCTACGCGGTATATTGCAACAGGGAACCTTGGGTACTAACCCTAAGGTACACCCGAAAAACTGGGAAGATGCGTGATTCTGCCATCTTGGTGGCATGGGAGCCAACTTGCACATAACCGGGTTATGTGAAATTTGGGTGATCGATTTGGGACTCAGGAAAGCTTGACCCGCGCATATGGCTTAAATTGACATTGCGGTGTGAGCAACGGGTTAGGTGGAACCGTACCTGCTCTATGTCGTTTGGTACAAGCGACCTAAAGTATGTGTGACTTGCTGTTGGCATAGATGGAGAGAGTCTTAGGCTTCGGCTGAAAAAGACTAAAATGCTCACGAGTTTGCCGTCCAAGTGACGGTGGTGGACCGAGTTCACCGAATAAGTACCCTGAGAGCACAGGGTTTATGGTTGTGTGTGCCTACGCCTGTGGTGAAGTGTGCTTAAATTGTACTTTCATTATCTTATTTTGCTATGCTAATAAAGTGCAGGGAAGGAGCATCGCCGCCCCGAGTTTAGGGGCGAGGTCGTTATAATTTGGTTAGCTTTAGCTGACCGTTGCTTTTGTTTGTCACCGCTTCGGTGGATTGTTGCTTGCAGGTGCTGCGGAGCCTAGTGGCAAATAGTGGGCAAAAGCCCTTGTTGCTGAGCCGACCCTCGAAGGCCTTTTTATGAATGTTTACTTTTATTCTCATGTGTGACCGGCCTGCGTGCCGAGGTTTGGAAGACACTATGTATTTTTTACGTTCATTCCTTTTGGGTTAATGTTAGTCGACATTCATGTTGTGGCTGAGTTCTTAGTTTGCAACATTTAAATTGATTCCACTAGAATGTACTCTGTGTAGGACGTTGGGTATTGTAAGGATGGTTCCATTGCGTAACCCTTCGGTCTGTCTGTGGTATATGGCGTCGGGCCCCAGCCGGACCTACTTTTATATGCTATGTGACGGATATGGGGTGTTACAGCTTTTGCGAGGAAGGATTCAGTGACAAATAGCCTTTTCGCAAGGTCGTCGGATTTCTCTCGCTCCATCGCCAGCCCTGTCTCAGTGTCTTTCCATTTCTTGTTGGTGTAAATTAGGCGGCGTGAGATGCGATGCGAGAGCTCCAAGGCACGTAGTTAGGCGTGGGAGGTCTTCAGGACGAGGTCTCGCGAGGATTCGTTCTATGGGGAGACTGCCTCGGGACCACCATAAAGGTCGTAACCCACAAAGAAGGCGTGGCTGGTGGGAAGCTCCTGCTCTTTCCAAGAGGGAAGGAGGGTGGAGATGTACACATGGTTGACATCTCTCTCCTACACCTGAACGTGGTCGCCGGCAGCATCTTGGACCACGTGTAATGTCCCGAATCGCTCTAGGCCCCTAGTGTGTATTTTTGAGTCAGGAGGGTTGACTCGAGTCCTGGGACGTACAGGGAATTGGACTGCACTTGTGGAGGAGTAGAGAAATCAGTGCTGTGAAGGGACACGGGTAGGGACACGGGCGTGTCCCTGCCCGTGTGCGCGTGTGCGTCGAGCTGAACTTGACGAGGAATGTCGAGATCGGCGAACTGTGTCGACATCATGTGACACGGGTAGCGACACGGGCGTGTCCCTACCCGTGTGTTTCGAGTTACACTCGACGGGGCGTGTCGAGACTGACGAGCTGTGTCGACACCATGTGACACGGGTAGAGAAACGGGCGTGTCCCTACCCGTGTGTGTCGAGTTGGACTCGACGAGGCGTGTCGAGATCGACGAAATCCGTGTCGAGATCGACGAATTATATGACACGGGTAGAGACACGGGTGTGTATCTACCCGTGTTCCGTGTATGTCAAGATGAGTTCGTCGAGATGTAACCCTAGAAGGACACGACCAAGGACACGGCCAGGAACACGGCCGTGTCATCTGGACACGGGTCGGGACACGGGCGTGTCCCTACCCGTGTCAAGTATTGAACCGACACGGAAACCGTCGTTGCCGTTTCACCCAAGCAGGACATGGGTATGGACACGGGCGTGTCCCTACCAGTGTCACTTTTTATATATAAGCGGAAGAGAAAATCTTAGCCGTTTTCATGCTTATTTCATTCCCTATTTCCTATGAGAATTCCTGGTGAGAGGGAAAACAGCTGGAGCAAGTTCTACCGGAGGAGATCCGCCGCCGCCGTGAAAGAGAAGATGCCGCCGAGGAGAACTACGCGATCCATGGCCGGAAATGGTGGTACCGCTGGAACCGATGTGAGTTTCCTACCCTCTCCCGTGGTACTAGATCTATAGTTATTTTACTAGGCGAGACATCGACTCAAGAGAGTCTTGATGGTGAGGAGTTTTCTAGGAAAGGTCATGCTAAGACTTGTGTCTTAGGTTTTAGATCTCTGCAACCACGCCCTTCTTCAATGTGATGATAAGGGATGGTTTCGTGAAGGGTATTGGCCTCTTGAGGGTGAATAAGAGAGGAGGTTTTCTGGAATGATTTGGGAAGATCGCCTTGAGGAGGAAGTTGAACCGATGTCGTTCATTCCGCCTTAAGATGCGTGCAGAATCTGTATTCTGCGCGCAGCGAGTTTCGTGGCCATTTTTAAGTGTGATATGGCGATATCTGGGCTTTCGGCTAAACACGAAAGTTGAAGCCCTTAAAAATACGTTTCCAACGAATGTTTGTACGACTTCTGGCGAAGTCTGTAGCCACGGAAAAGTCTAAACGAAAATGGTGTTCAATAAATCCTGCATGCAGAAACTGTGTTCTGTACGCAGTGGACTTCAAGTCCGATTTCAAATAGGATAATGACAAATCTGGGTTGAGGTCTGAATACAAGAGTTGTAGACCACGAAAAGACCTTTCCATCGCGGGGTTACACGTCTTCCCCGGATTCCTGTAGCTTCGGGAATCTCCGGTCGAATGTGCTATCCAGATTCAACCTGCACCTAAATTCTGGGCTTTAATGGAAGATGGATTTGGATTCGGTGGAATTAATATTGCAAGATACTTGGTTTGGATGGACCCTTATGATTAATCATTTGTTGCATGATTGATGTAGCTTATTAATCAGATTTCATATTATCAAATTGTGAAGCAATCTTATTTAAACGAATTGAATTGGTAGGAATTGAAAGATTGATAATTGTGCACTTCATGTTTATATTATGACATTATCAAATGGAAAGTGTGATATATCTTTATATGCGCATCATGTTTATATTACGTTGTCATCATTTGGAAAGTCATATAGATGATTAGATTATGGCCATGAGTATGTTTGATTAATGAAATGAGTCTAGTAGTCCAATACTTAGAGCGTCGTCTCCCTACGCGTAGTATTGTGAAGGGATGCAAGTGCGGTGTTGACCGTCACTTGTTTTGGTTATGTTGAGATAAGGTGTGGATGGATGGTTGGGCAGTGTCCTCGTGCTTACTTCTGAGGCCCCTTCCATGTTATGTTGATGTGGTATTTGCATGTGGTGTGAGTCAACACACGGTGTCATAATCCTGGGTTAAGGATAGTGTGGCAGGTCTACAGGCTCGCCAGTCGTCACACCGACAGGAGTCGACAGTTAGACTTTGGGCGGTTGGGCTTGGTCCTCGGTGTTCACATCCCGGGGCTCCTTTCGTGCCAGGTGAATGGTTGGGCTTGGTCCTCATGCTCACTCCGAGGCTCCTTCCGGGTCACACCAGTTCAGTTCGGGGCTTGGTCCTCGGTGCACATCTACCAGAGGCTCCCGCTGGGCCATAGTACGCATGGGCTCCGTTGTTGTGTTCTTAGCGTTGAGGCGTACGGAGGCTTAGGTGAAGTAGTGTGATACCCGCCTAGTAGTAGAAGTGCCCATTCTACTATCACCGCCTGGCCACGGCGGCTGATGCCTGAGAGGTTATCTACCTACTCGAAAAGTGGGAACTATAGTCTGTGTCGACATAGCAATTGCATGGGTGTGTTCATGGGTGAGTCATTGCATAGCATTCATAGCATTTCATAACATTGCACAACAAGATCCTCATCGTATAAGTTAGTATGGGCACTCTTATATGATGAGTTACTTTTATGTAACCCGATCCTTAACTTATAAGTTTGTATGAGCATTCTTATAAGTTAAGTTACTTTCCTGCTGTTACTCATACTTGCTAGTTTGTTGTAGCTCTTAAATATTTGCTAGAACCTGATATTGCTACTCTGACACTACTGTCACCTGCTTATACTCCTTTACTTGCATACTTATTATATATTGTACTCTTGTTCCTACTTCCCGCCCGGTGCCGAGGAGTCACCAGAGGAGCGGATGTGAAACCACTTAGTCGTTTCGACTAACCGTTGCTATGTCTTCTTTTTTTAGGAGGTCACGCTGCAGATATAGCAGTCGCAGACTACGCAGCAGGACAGCCAGGCCAGGACGATAGGGCCTGAAGTGACAGTGTCGTCGATACCGTCGGTTACTGATGTTAGTACTTGATACTCTGATGTAGCCCGTTGGGCAATGTTAGCTGTACTCTGATATATTGTAGAAGCATGTTTTAGCTTCTATTTGTTGATGTATTTGGACATTATATACTTAGTGTGGATTTTGACTTCTCTTACTTTTATTTGGTTGGGTTGGCATGATATATTGATGTTGTTGTAGCCGGCGGAATAGACGTCTTGTGGTACAGGTTAGCCCGTGTGCTAATGCTACCGCAAGGCGGCTGTTCCGGGCATAGGACTCCCCCTTCGTGCCGTGTTTTGGGATCCGGGAGGGGGGGGGGGGTCTTACACCACGGGGCCCAGATTAAAGTTTAGATGAGAAGAGGGGTCAGGGCGATTGGAGGAAGCAGCTTCGCGAGACATAGAAACGGTCGGTTGATTAGAAGTGGTGGCAAGCCGGTCGGGTAGAGTCGTCTCACGAGCGGGCGAGACGACCTGAGGGGGAGGCGAGCGGGGCGACTGTGAGTCCCCTATGGAGATGGGGCTCAAGGACCCCGACATCTACTTCTCCTTCGGGGCCTTCTTTTTTCCCTTAGTGAGGGCCACAACTTTCTTCATCCTTTTCTTGGGAGGGCTGGAGCGAGAGGGGGCGGTGTCGTCTGCAAGCCTCTTCGGAGGGGCAGGAGTTAGGGACCCTCTCGCCGCCTCGGCCGCCGCGCTGGCGAGACTGAGGCCCTTGGTTGGTTGTTGCTCTTGTTGGGGTGTGGACTGGTATGACCTGCTCTCCTAAAACGAGCAAGGGGTGATGAGATGGCGAGATAAAAAATAATAAAATACAAGACAAGAGAGCGAGAGTACCTTCGTCGGGGAGCACGGGAGGTAGCGAGTCGAGGCCCCGCCGCAAGAAGTTGACCTCGAAGTTTTGCCGACGAAGATGTCGTACAGCAGATTGTCTGTGCCGCCCACCTGCATAGACAAATAAAAGATCTCGGGGGGCGACACAGATGCGAGCGGGACGCCCCCGAAGTTGCCACGGATGAACACGAACCTGGTGAGCCAATGATGGTTTTTATTGGGCGTCTCGCACACCTTGAGCCCTTGCCCAGTGAAGTACGAGACGCCGTCGGCGTTGGCGTGGTAGATGAAGAGCTTGCGGAAAACTGTCAAGCTAAACTCAATGCGCTCCCGGCGCATGTAGTTGGCGAAACCGATTAACACCGAAATGGCGTTCGAGTTAAGCTGAGCGGGGACGACGCCGAAGTACTTTAGGACCTGTTTTACCTCCGACCAGAGGGGCAATCTCAACCCCGCCTCAAAGTGCAAGACGGGTAAGGCGAGCTCTCCCGGGTAGTAGGTGTTGACCACCTCGCCGACCTTGGTGGCCGCGATTCAAGCCCCTCCCTCATGTACTCGCGAACAAAGTTGCGGTAGTCTTTGTCAGGAACCTTGCCGGGAGGGAAGTCGTGATCGGTAAACCGTTTCCCACAGCGACTGCACCCCTCGCCTTCCTCGACTTTTTTCTTCCCCATTCTAGGCGAGATGGATGAAGACGAGATGGTTGAGGGAAAAGAAGCAGTGAGAAAGAGAATCAGCGAGACGACCGAGGAAGGAAGGAGCGAGAGGAACAAAGTGCGAGAGGGATGGGCGAGACGGAAGAAGCAAGGGGAAAGGGCTTCGACGTGGTAGGGGTGAAGGCGCGGATATCCTTCTGATCCCGGGGGGCAAGAGTATTTATAGCGGATATGGTCAAACAGATAAAATGGGCGGGAAAATGTATGTAGGAAGGGGGAGAGTCGGCCGACGGTTCACTCTCTCTCTCCTAAACCTCGATTCGTGTGGCCCATAACAGGCTTCCTCAGCAAGGCAGAACAGAATAAATGAATAAAAAGAATAAAAGAAATTAAGAGATTAAGCTAGCATCAGTAAATATTCAAATGTAGTATCCCGCATAAGACGGGCACCATGTTCTCAGACCCTAGGTTACTGACGAGACGGTAGCATAATATGTTACAAAATTATTACAGCATTAAGGGGCAAAAACAAAAAAGAGGAGTGAGACGGATGAATAAAGCGGGACGAGCAAGGCAGTCTTTAATACGGGTGCCATTTCCAGCAACCACCGCGAGCCCCCGCGCAGGGGGACCTACTGTGCGTGTGGAAGGCGCGAACAACGTCAAGCCCATAGTGCGCGAGACGTATATGCATGTCGACCTTACCGATAATGGCCTGAGGGTCAGTCCCATCAACCTCTATCTCGGCGTCAACCCCGGAAGACAAGCGAGCACATTCAATCTCCAGCCATTCAATTCGCATATCAACCGCCTGCTTGTCCTGCTCCAGCTCGCAGATGATGCGTGCGTGTTTCCGGAACATCTCGGCGGTCTTGCGCTTCATCTCCAGTGGGTCCATGGGGTCGCCCAGGTAGTCTTCAATCTTGTCTATGGGAGGAGGGGGTGAGGCGACGAGTCGCCTAAAGAGCTCCTCAGCAGGCGAGTCGGCCTGGGCGCCTACGCAAGGAGTCGAGGGGCAGAGTAAGGGAGGCTCTCGCAGGACGGCGTGAGAGTAGCGAGCGGGACAGAGAAGCGAGAGGGAAGGTTTTTTACCAGGATGCCGGGAGGTCCCGGCGGCTTGAGAGGGTCGTCCTTCCTCTCGTTGGGAGGAGTAGATAGAGGAGTGGAAGGCTGTGGTGAGTCAGAGTCTTCGCGGTAGACGACGGTGTCATCCCTCAGACTTTCTGGTCAGTGTAGAGGTGTGGGGTCTCCCCGAAGAAGCAAATGATAAATAAGCAGATGCGGATGAAGGGGTAATAGGGACACAAGCGAGAACTCACCTCCTTCTCTCTAGGAGATGCAGGAGGAGGAGAGGGGTGGATTTCCAGGGCAGCGCGAGATGGCTCCTCGGGCAAGGAGGGGAGGCCGCCTGTCTTTACCTTCTTCGGGCAAGACAATGATGACGGTAAGGAGGGTGGGGCACGAACGAGAGTCGTGGTCAGAGTGGCCACGTTGGCCTTGTTCTGCTTGTGCACCATCGCAAGACGCTCGCAGAAACTCTAGCTGTGAGACATGATTGCAGTGGAGCCAAGGAAGGAGGAAGTGTGAAAGGGGGCATCCTCTATACGATGTAGGAATCCTATATTTATAGGCTCCGGTGGAGGGCCTCACCAAAAATTCCCACATAAATACGCCCATAAATACGCCCATAAATACACTTTAATGACACGAGCCTCGGTTGGACTTTCTTTCCGAGCTTGAAACAACCTCGAAAAGAGCGGGGATTGTGTACAATCTCGGACTCGCAGGAACAGTTCGGTCTCGAAGAGAGGGGAAGGTATGACGAAATGAGCTCTTTGACAGAGCCTACTCGAGGGGCGAGTGGGTCCCAGGAAAAGGGCTCCTCGTCGGGCCAGGGCCGGCTCGCTAGGCGAGAGGGGACCAGCGGTTCGGGCGAGAGGGGCCCAGCGGCTCAGGCGAGAGTCTTTCTTGGCGAGACAAACCCAGAGAGGAGACCAGTCGCGAGGCGAGGGCCAATCCGCTAGGCGAGATGAGCCCCATGAGAAGGAGCTCTCGCCCGCGAGGCGGTGCTCTCGCCGAGCGCTGGTTCAGTGGTTGGTCAGGAACTGGTTCAGTTGGAAGGTGGTTCACCTTTTTAGCCACAGGTGATTTTACGTTTTTGCCCTCGGTGGTCTGCATATAACCCTTCAGAACAGCGGAGTTTGGCTGTTGGCAGACCCGGCCAAGGGTATTTTGGTAATTTTAGGTCGGTTCAGTTTGGTTATTGACAGTTCAAACTCAGAGGCCTATAAATAGACCCATATGGGTTCTTCAGAAGCGACTTTTTTCCGGGACTTTAAAAGAGTTTCCTGTGCTTTCTGAGGAGCTCCAGACCCAGCTTTTGGCTTTGGAGGGGAAGCTCTCAGAGATCTTCCGGGTAAGAGGTGGGACCTCCCTGCTGAGGCTTTGGGTCGTTTTCTGGTCCTTCACAACCAGTCGAAGGTCAGAGCTTGGGACAGGTAGGTGTTGGCAACGTCCATGATTTCGAACTTTCGTTGAGATCAAATTTTAGCTTCAACACACAGTTCAAGTTCAACAACAACTGTAATTTTACAAGAAGAAATACAATATTCTTGTTTTAGCAAGAACAAAAAAATTCATAGAGAATTTCAAAAGATGCGCCAACAGAAATACAATATATTTGTTTTTTATTTTGATTTGATTCTTCTGGGCTCTTGCTCAATTTTATTTATTGTTAAATTGTATGTTTGGCTGAATTAAGACTAGGGAATAAGATTTTTATTATTATTATTATTATACAATTACAATTCAGGAATCCGGCATTTACAATTCAGGTATCAGGAATTGTTATACCTCCAAAGTTTGTGGGTGCGGATTGAATGCGAGTATATTTTCCTTTAATTGTAACACGGCTCCAAATATTTTAATTAGGAATTGTTTGTATTAGAATATCAGGCTGCAAATATTTTAAGGTAATAACTATATGCAGGTCGCACTGTGGGTATGTGCAGGCAGTGTATTTGAAAATGGTTATATGCAGGCCAATATCTGAACAGATTCATAACTTTCTATGATTTTTTAATTTGGTCTGTATTTATTTTTGAACTGCATATAATCAAAAATAACCTGCATATAATATGATTCCATTTAAATTTGGAATTATTTTTATAAGAATAGCAGGCTGCAGATATTTAATTAGGAATTGTTTGTATAAGAATAGCAGGCTGCAAATATTTTAATTAGGAATTGTTTGTATAAGAATAGCAGGCGGGCAATCCTTCACAGCTCACCTGATTCCTACTCTCCAAGTGCTTCTTCTACTTGGTTGCCATGTCTACATGCAACTACTGTAAGGTGGGAGGCCAAGCATTTCTTCCCTTTCAAAAGGCAAGTCTCTCTCTCTCTAGCTCCCTCTCTCTCTCTTCCCTTCTCAGTCCGGGTGATGCAACAGCTAAAGCTAACGTGGTGAATAAGTATTTATGCAACAGATGGCGACGGTGTTTTTGGGAACATTTTTTGTCATGTTCGTGGGCATGGGATCGTTATTTATTGAAAAGATGGGGGCAATTACATTCGGTGGTGTGTCTCTGGCATGGGGGGCAATTATTACCACAAATATTTACATGTTCGGCCACATTTCCGGGGCGCACATCAATCCTGCACTCACCTTTTCCCTTGCCCTCGTCGGTCAATTCCCATGGAGACTGGTTGGCTTCTCAGCCCTTCTATAAACTTTATATATATAATTATATATGTTATGTTATACATCGTAAAATTTTCTATGTTATGAAAAGTTAATTTATAGAGGAGATTTCTGTAATTATAGAGACCAGAGGGTGTGCAACCTGTAATTATACTCAGGCTTCCATTGGTAGGGTGGCTGCGGCTGGGAATTTTTGTTTTGGTTCACATTACATACCATACTCTAATTTTGGCTGCAAATAAATTCTTTTTCAATCTAATTTTTATTTTTCTGTAACAAAATATTGATTTTGATAAAAATAAATTAAGGAATATATATGATGATATTTTTATAATAAAAAAGAGTACTCAATTGCTCATATTTTGAAAAAATTACAGTTATATTTTATAATTTTGAATGGAAAATTCCACATGAAATTAGGTAATGTTTTTTATCAAAACAAAAAAAAGTACAACTTTAATTTTTCAGAACTGTTCAGAATATAGACAAATCAGTACTTAAATTGACTATAAAAATGTCAAAATTAATATTCCTTAATGTTTTTTTGTCAAAATAATTTTTTGTTATCGAAAAATGTGATTTAGATTAAAAAAACTCATTTGCACGTTGAGAAAGGTGCGTCATGCGTATAAAAAAAATTCATTTGTCGGAGTCTCTTCATGCCGGCTGGCGGCCTTGTCCGACCGCCTGTCCGGCGGGCTCCCCCTTGCCACAAACGGGCGGCCACTTGGCCGCCCGTTTTCGGCCGTCGCCCCTAGAAGGGGCGGCCTCCCGGATTGCCGCAAACGGCCGACCACTTGGCCGCCCGTTTTCGGCCGCCACCCCTTCCAAGAGCGGCCACTGTTAAATTTTCTCAAGGTGGTCAGCAAGATAGCCCAAATGCTAAATTAATATCTTCAGGACTGCCCAGTTCACACGTTGATCTAGCAGAAACTCAGGAAGCAGACTCAACACACCAAACACATGGAAGAACAAGCAGATCTTATATTCATTTAACTTCTTTACAAAGCGAGGTATACGTAGCGAGACATGATTTCGCTAGTGTAAACAGCTGACAACAGAAAGCACCAAAAACCAAGCCGGGCGGACAGCACCGGAATCCGCCGAGACCGCCGAGGTCGCCGAGGTCGCCGAGTCCGCTGAGATCGCCCGAACTTAAGATGCAATCCGCTGAATAGCCACGGAGTCCGCCGAAGCCGCGTGACCGCGCGGACACACCGTTATTCGCCTCCTGCTGATGAACTGAGGAACAACCGCCTACCCGTCTGAGACCGGCGGACAGGTTATTGAAGCTGGCAAAGTTGAAACAGAGCTGACAAGCCGCAGAGCGACCTCTTGCTGAATCCGTAGAGACCGCACAACTTCCAAGTACTTGACCGAAGTCACAGCCAAACTCCTGGCTCCTTGAAGCTACCCGCGCGACCTGCAGACAACGCACAGTTAACTCTGAATCAATCCGCGCGGACAGAAAAACTGAGACCGCAGCACCTCGCCGAACCCAACTTACTGTTCACTCAGTTACTGTAGATGTGTCAGAGGGTCCTATTTATAGGCGAGGTGAGGAGTGTGGTCACCGCCCTAGAGATAGCGATACCGCCCTAGCCACGCGATAACAAAACACCGTCCGCCGAGTCCGCAAGGACTAAGCCGGGTACCAAGGATAAACCGCCAGGAGCAAGGCACATTTGGCGAACCCTCATCAGTCCGCCCAGGCTAAGCGGACAAGGCAACAGCCCGCAAAGCCTTCAACCACTGCAGGACAGCAAACCCCCTTTAGTGACTGTCCGCACATACCCGAGGCAGTCCGCAAGACTCAAGCCTCAATCCGCCACAAGTCCACGACCAAAGGCAGAGATAGTAACAGTCCGCCCGGTCAACAGCGGACTTGGCGGATACTGCGGACACCCTGGTCTTGGTACAGAGTGTGACCAAGTCCAGAATCACCAAAGGCCAAAAGCGAGCATGGCGGACACAGAATCTCGTGCGCCAACCAACAAGCACCAGACCGTCAACACTTCGCCAAAGAGAAGCAGTCTGCAAGCTACTCGCCACCTGTCCAACGCAATAGCCAACTGCCGGACTCCACACACTAGTCCGCCAAAGACTTCCACAGCAGAACACCTGCTGTACCACCAGAGCTCGTCAGGGCCATAGCCAAGCTCTAAGGCCAGTCCGCAACAGCGAACACCGCGGACATACCAGTCCGCCAGCCTCCTGCGGATAACACCCAAACCGCCGATTACGCGCAAGCTTGCAACCCGGCCAATGAGCAAAGTACAACAGTCCGCAAGCCGCTATCCGCTCAGGCCGCTTCATGGCTAAACCCGGCCTGCGTGCCGAAGTTTGAAAACATGTAAAGACAAGTGAAACTTTTGTAAGGCCTTAAGGCCGACTATTTGTAATAACATTCCTATTATCTTGTTAGTGGACATTCATGCAGAACTTATATAAATTGCTTCCGCTAGAATGCTCTGTGTAGGACGTTGAGATTACCATAAGTAACCACCCGGTCTGTCTGTGGTATATGGCGTCGGGCCCCGGCCGGACTACTGCTATATGCCGGATAGTTACACCAACAGCCAACGTCCTATCCGCAGATAACAGGTCGTACAGTCCGCGGACTTCTCCTGTACAACCCGCTCAGAACAGCCAGCTTCCACTAGACTTCTCACTAGGTCACAGTCCGCCTAGTCCGCCCAGTCCGCCGATGCTGTCCGCCCAGGCCGACCGGCCTGCCCCATCAACCACTTCTACTTCACAAATTTCAACAGCCTCCTCGTGGTCAGGAATGGGGCAGCGATTTGGCCGCTCGTTCGCCGTTGCCGCCCCCGTTAAGAGGCGGCCTCCTCTTCACCTAGGCCGAGCGGTCAAATTGGCCACCCAACTATGGCCCCCGGCCCACTCCGCCCGCCGCCCTTGCCGGTCGCTATTCCCTCGCGGGAGGAGCGATTATTTTCCGACAATGGCTGTTATTTTTCCGGTCGGGGGCAGTCTTGTCTTTTGCGCAAATATGGCGACCTGTGTGCTTGAAACGGAGCGATCATATTCGTCCGGCCGGTGGTTACAAAGGGAAATTACCGGCTTGCCCCTCTTGAGATCTATAAATAATCCTCATTCTCCATAATTTTCATCTCTTCCTCGTCCGGAAAATCCTTCTATGAATTTTTCTCTCTCCTCTCTCATCCTCCTATGGATTTTTCCTCCACTCCTCTTCTCATCCTCGCCGCTCACGCACGTGCCGCATCTTAGTGCGCCTCTGTGCACTCCGCCGCCAAAGCCATCCTAGCGTGCGTCTGTGCGCTCCGCTGTCCAGGTCGTCCTAGCGCGCCTCTGTGCGCTCCACCATCCAGGTCATCCTAACGCGCCTTCGTACGTTCTGCCGTCAAGGTAGTCCTAGCTCGCCTCCGTGTGCTCCGCCGTCAAGGTCGTAGTAGCACGCCTCGGTGCGCTCCGCCGTCAAGGTCGTCCCAGCGCGCCTCCGTGCGCTCCGCCGTCAAGGTCATCCCATCGCGCCTCCATGCTCTCCGCCGTCAAGGTTGTCCCAGCGCGCCTCCGTGCGCTCCTCCGTCAAGGTCGTACCAGCGCGCCTCTGTGCGCTTCGCCGTCAAGGTCGTCCCAGCGCGCCTCTGTGCGCTCCGCCCATCAAGGTCGTACTAGCGCGCCTCCGTGCACTCCGCCGTCAAGATCGTCCAAGCGTGCCTCCTCCTTCCGCGCTCCCGTGCGCGACTCTTCGTTGCGCGCTCCTGCGTGCGCCTCTTCCCTGCGCGCTCCCTCGTGCGCCATCACCGCCAGCAAGCGCGTTGTGCGCTCTCTTCACTAGCGACCGCTCCGTGCGCTCTCCGCCCGCAAGCGCCCCGACGCTCTCCGCCAGCAAGCGCTCCGTGCGCTATTCGCCAACAACCGCTTTGGCGCTCTCTGCCAGCAAACGCTCTGTGCGCCCTTCGCCAGCAAGCGCCCCGTGGGTTCAAGAACAAGCGTTTTAATCACCGACAAGAGAATCGTACCAGACTTCTGCAAAAAGCAAGCGGCGACAAACCACAGAGGATAAGGCGCGCAAACCGCGCCGCACAAGTTTCCAAGACACAAGAGCCGGGAAAAACAAACCAGGTCGCTCCTGCTTCTGAGCATCAACGAAAGACTTCAAAGCACAACGAGTTCATCCCTCGCAGTACAAGAAGAATTCATAGCTCCGTGAGAGGTGACCTGTCACCCTCCGAGCCCAACTCTCTCTCTCTCTCTCTCCCCCAACTTGTAACGAGAAACGGTCAGTCGCCCTCGAGTTCTTCAAATCAGCTATGTACACCAACCAGTAACTAGTGGAAGTTTGGTCGGCACAGCTCCGTCCACGTGGTTTTCACCCCTTTTCGGGGTTTTCCACTTTAAAAAAATTGTCTTGTCATCTTTCTCTCTTTCTGTGACTGTTTGCGCGCTCTACCGCTCCCGGCTAAGACGGTTCAATTTAGTCCGATCTACTGGAACCTCGAGCGATCCGCAACAATTATATTACTGAGATATCCTCTCTACTTTTCAAAATTATAAAAGAAGTTTTGGTTGCTTTGAAAGGAGGAGGAAATGTCTATATTATTAATTAATTATGCAAAATTAAAAGGGAGTTTTATTATAAAATTATGCAAATTTTATTATAAAAGGATGACTGAATTGATTTATATGTGTAATTTGCGAGCGTTCAGGTTCCAGTTTATGTGACGGCCGAGGTGTTTGGCACAGTGATGGCAAGCTTGCTGCTGAAGTGGTTGTTCAGCCAGATGGATGCTGAGCTGATGCTTACTCTTCCGGTCGGGCCGAACCCGGCCAGCGATTTGAAGGTCGGGGTTTTGGAGTTCATCATCACATTTATGTATGCATTAACTAGTTGGTGCTGCAGGGCCGACTCCAGAGCGGTATGTCGTCTTTTCGTGCTTATTAATTTCGTTTATAGAATTGACAAAAGATAGGGCACAATGACGACAACGGATCCATATAGCCGACCCCGCTACAGCGGGATAAAGACTTGAGTGTTGTTGTTGTTATTGTAGGAGATTGTGCAGTATAAAATATATCAATTACAAGTTGCACCTCTCTTATTTTTGAAATTACAAGAACCTCTCCTGTATATATGAGTATATTTCATAACAATCATGCACCAAAGGTCTGTCTTTTCGTGCATGAATGTTATGAAATGTCAATTTATAGGGGGATTTTTGTAATCTCAAAAGTAAGAGGGAACAATCTGTACTAATCTCAATTTTTGTAAAAAATGAAGTCATTAACTGAAAGTTACAAAACTATGTTTTTATGTCCTAATTAGCTTCTTGCACATACAAGACGGAGTTCATTCATTTGAACGAATTCGAGCTTTGAAATTGGAATTGAAGATACATTTTTATATTGATATTGACCTCCAATTCTAATTCTAAAGAGTAATCCCCAATGATTTTAATGCAATTATGTTTTAAGATTAGCACTATTACAAATCTGGATAATGTCACCCTTTTAATGATAATTTCAATGGCCTTGTTCTTCTTTTCTAGTCTAAGGATCTGGCCGGGGTTGCTGTGGGAGCTGTGTTCTTTGTCAATGCAATTATAGCAGGGTAACATGCAAGCTTTCATCTCAAGGCTTCAGCACTTGATCAACATCACTTCTTTTCGTCCATCAACTCATAAAATTTCGAATCAAAACGCAGGAAAGTCACCGGAGCTTCCATGAATCCAGCAAGGAGCATCGGGCCGGCTATCGCCGTCAACAATTTCAGCAAAATATGGATATATTTGCTATCAACGCTACTTGGCGCAATTCTCGCAACGTCACTCTTTTTTTCTCTCCTTTTGCCGGAGAAAAGCGATGGGGTCGTAAAGCAAGATGGTGGCCAAAAATACTCCTTCTCAACTGAACCCTTGCCGACAATAGTTACCGAGACTCGCCACAAAGGTTATACATATTCTACTTCATTTGTTATACACAATGTTGCCGCGAGAAATCAATAAAAATTCACGAAGTTCTCGACATATATTGCAGACGAATCCATCGAGATTGCATGACGGTTATACCGCTCAACTCCTGCATCGCAGAGACAAGTAAAGAAAGGCGCCGTGCATCTGTTAAAATGTATACATAAGCTCATTGTAAAAGGTCTATCATAGGGGCCCATTGTGCTAATTACTCTTCTTTCATCCAACATTACCTACATCATTAGATGTATGTGTACTCGCTCATTTACACATCTCTTCATGGGATGAATAAAACTTCTCGTTCTATTTTTTTCTCTCTTTTCTAACGTGGTATCAGAGATAGGTTTCTAGCCGAGATCTCAACCAAGACCTTCTCTAGGGGAGGCCTCATCTCGTTAAAATCTCCTCTAACCGAGAGTAGCTCTCACTCTCGTGAGATCGCATCCTCTTCTCACAGAGATCTCTCACAAAGACCGGTTCTCACTCCGGTATGATCACAACCTCCTCTCATCAAAGATCTCCCTTTGATTTGTCCAACCGAGCACGTACCCAAACAGGATTTTGCACCTCTAGCTCTACGGGAGGGTAATGCGCACACGCACGCCCAATTATAGTGTTTTTTTGATCAGTTCCATCTGGTTAGGTTCTGCTTGTGTGTGCAAGGCCTCACAGCATTTCACTTTCCATTTACCATGAATACAAATAAATCTCTACATAAAGTAAGAAAAGCAAAATTAGGATCTGCAATGCGCAACAAAAGGTTGGCACACTTACTGATGCCATGACAACCTTGCAAGAAGACACAATGAACTCCATCTTTTAGCCCTTTATATGAGAATTTATCATTTTATAGTGATATAATAGTATATAACAATGCATTTGAAATACATTGTAAGCATTTATTAAGTTAGAGAAAATGTACACTTATTAAACAGAATAAATGCTCCACTGATTCAAGCTCCATTTGGCGCATTTTTTTGCTCCGGTGAGTTTGGACAAAAACATCACAATCATATAATGTATGCAACGGTTATGACTGTCATCAAAAAAGAAAACTAGTTTTGAACATAATATAGGATGAAGTTATTTAGCCTCAGGTGAGGTCGGATGTTTACAAACAACGGCTCATAACCACCGTGTTCGCGACCGCCACCATCATGGCCAAACAGAGTCTCAGCTAAGCTCCTAGGTCATTTGATGAGTGAAGATGGAGTACATAGATATACATATATGTTGCGGGTCGCCCGGTTTTCCCCCGGTCGGGAGAAATCGGACTGTCTTAGCTCGAAATCGGACCGGGCGCGGAAACAGTTAAAATAAATCGCAACAAATGACAAAACGCGTTTTTGACGTGAAAAGCCCGAAAAAGTTGAAAAACCACATGTTTGGAGCTGCGCCGAGCCAAAATCCACTAGCTTTTAGGAGTTTTACAAATATTGATTTGATCTCGGATGGTGACAGACCGCTACTCCGTTACAGATATAAAGTATAGAAAGTGAGGAAAAACGGCTAAGTCCTTGGAGCCTCGATGGAAGCGCTCCGTCCTTGGAATGTTGCTGAGCTCGCGGAACCTTGCTGGGAGCTTTCTGGCTGAAAAATTCTCAAAGTCCACGGAGCTTCTGGAGGGAGAGCTCTCATTGATGCGGAGCCTTGATGCGAGCGCTCTCGCAAAGGAGGTTGACGTGACTTGGAGCGTGTTGAAACCTTAGCGCAAGGAGAAGAGTGAAGAGAATTCCTAAGCAGAGAATCATGCTAAGTCCACGATTCGGCCAGAAAACCTCAGAGTTCTCTCTTTCCTTTGAAGTTGTTTGTCTTTAAATGAATGTCTGAGGGCCTATTTATAGTTTTTTTGGAGAGTTATGGTGGTAATTGCGCCGAAGAGTGATTTGTGCTGGCGAATGACGTCTCTCCGTTTCGATCACCAGGATCACCAATTTCGCCGAAATGACGGGAGTGCCCCCCGGCAGTTCGGGTGCAGGCCGTGCGCGCTGTCCCGACGCTCTAGCGGGGGTGCATGCGATTTTGTCTCATACTCGGTTGTTTTTGAGCCTTTTGGGTGAGCGCGGCTATTTGCACGCGGTTCGTCTGGCCAGGTTTGCTTGCCCCCATGTCTTTGGCCGAAACTCTTTCTGGTTCGACTTGGAAAGTTCAGGGGGAACCCTATCAAATGCCCCCAAATTTTCGTGGGTGGTGACTCGCGAAGCATCGAGCCCGAAAATTTTTAGCCTCGATCACTTTCCTCAGGATTCATGGACTTAGAATTGCTTCAGTATGTGCGCATCACCAGTTACTTTCATTTACGGCGTGAAATGTTCCCTTGGTTAGGCCTTGGTGTGGGCGCGGAACCACACGTGTCTGCTTCGTGGGCTAAAGGTTTCATGAGGAATGTTTGGGTTTTCTTGGCCCTTGCTTGCTGCGTGGAGCTTGTAGCGCATCGTGGAAACATTCCCCCACTTTATGCTTTGTGTGCTGCGTGGTGTAGAGGCATGTCGTTTTTCACATTCCCTTTTATATGAATGTGCGAGTATGATGTTGCGTGTAACTTACGTGATTTCCACAGAATGTTAGCGCAAGCGGCAGATCCTTGGGCATGACGTGGCGGAATGCGCAATGGCACGATGTTTGTTTCTTGCCACTAGAAGACGCGGAAAGACACGATGTCTGTTTCTGTGCTGCTACCTAGAATGATTCGACGTACATTCCTATCAGGAGCTGGGACGGAGCTTTTGAGAGAGGAGGCCATCGATGACTTCTGTGCCTCGGGATGCTGCAATGATCTGAGCTTTCGCGTTTGCAAAACACAGGGAGCCCTGGGGCCTTGGAGTGGAGCAAGGTCGGATAGCTGAGCGGACCCTGAGATGATGGTTATGAAGGTAGGCTCGTTGTGGTTGTGCATTGTTGAACTCTGCATTGTATTTGGCTGGGGCTTCGCATGTTGCGAAAGCCGCGGGGGCGTTCCGTCCCCTGAGCAGGCGTTGTCTTAAAGATGGTGTTGGCGACGGCGGAGCACTTGATTGAATTTATGTCGTACACACGCTTGGTATGGTTGATTTGTGTATCGCTTGGTATGGTATGGTGTATCTCTTTTGAGTGCATCTGTCGTCAATAGGCGGGTGATCTTAGCAGTTGCCGAACTGTTCCCTGTTATTATCCTTGATGTGGTGTCTTGGTGTCATGAAATGCGTTGAGGCGGTCCGGGAGCATCTGGTGCTTTTATGTTCCCTGTTTGTCGGGAGCTATTGCTGGCGATTGTCGTTGAGCATTAGTGGCGACAGCTTGTTGCCTAAGCGCAATGGGAGGACACTCACCCCCTTGCCTTGGTAGTGCAGATAGACTCCGAGATTTATTTATTTTGTGAGGCGACGACAGACCTTGGTTCGTGCATGCTTTGAGAGTGCCCGAGATTCAGCGAAACGACTTTGCTCGCTTTTGTCTGTGGAGGACCAGAATCCATCAGTGCGGTAGCGGTGAAGAACCTTTGTTCGATCGCACTTTTAGGAGGACCTGAGTCTGTCCGGATGGAGGTGGAGCAGTTTAAGAAAGAGAAGACTCAATTGACCGTAAAGCTAAAGAATGTCAAGGTTACGCGAGCGTCCGCGGTGGCTGAGTACAGCGGGCCTTACAACTTGGAGATGGAGCGATCCCGTATCACAGAGGAGGTCTGCTCTGGGATTATGTCGCGTACCTCTTTAGCTTTGACAAGGGGTTCCGGGCTACTCAGAGATTACTGGAGCGTGGTAATTTGGGCCTGGAGGATGCCGCAGACGATGATGCAAACGTCAATGTTGATGGGCAATCTTATTGTGCCCTTTTTTTGTTTGTTTGCTCCCCTTTTGCTTTATCTTGCGGGAGCACTTTTGCACAGTCACATGATGAAGTAGCCTGTGGGGCAGCTTTTGTTTTAATAAAGACAATTGTGAGAGAAGAAGATTACGGAAGAAGATTATGGAAGAAGACAATTGTGGGAGAAGAAGATTTAGAAAGAAAAAGATTTCGGAAGAAGTAAAAGATTATCGCAGAAAAAAGAATGATTACGAAAGAATAAGAAGAATTGAGAAGAAGACAAAAAGAAGAAGAAAAAAAAGATTATAGAAGAAAACTAAGATTACATGAAGATTATGAAAGAAGAAAGAAAAAATTTAAGAAGAAGAAGATTACATAAGTAGAAGATTATGAAAAAGGAAGATTGAGGAGGGAGAAGATTAGCAAAGAAGAAAAATATGAGAAAAAAGATTAAGAGGGAAGAAAAAGATTATGAGGGAAGAAGTAGAGGAAGAAGATTAGGAGGAAGAAGAAGATTAGAGGGAAGAAGAAGATTAGGGGAAGAAGAAGATTAAGGGAAAGAAGAAGAAATTTAGGGAGAAGGAGAAAATTTGGGGGAGCAGAAGATTAGAGAAAAGAATAAGAAGATTTGGGATAAAAGAAGATTAAGGGGAAGAAGAAGATTAGAATGAAAGAAGATTGAGGAGAAGAAGAAAACTAGGGGAAGAATAAGAAGAAGATTAGGGTTAGAAGAAGAAAATTAGGGGGAAGAAAAAAATTATGGGGGAGAAAAAAATTAATGTGAGAAAAGAAGACTGGGGAAAAAGAAGATTAAAGGGGGGAGAAGAATAAAAATATTAGGGAGAAGAAGAAGATTAGGGGGGCAAAAAATATTTTGGGGGAAGAAGTTTATGAGAGAAGACAAAGATTTATGGGAAAGAAGAAGAACAAGAAGAAGATAAGGGGGGAAAAAGTGAAATAAGATTAAGGGGGAAGAAGAAGATTAGAGGAGAAGAATAAGAAGACTAGGAAGAAGAAGAAAATTAGGAGTCAAGAAGAATAAGAAGTTTATGGGGGAAAAGAAGATTATGAAAGAAGAAGAAGATCGGGGGAAGAAGAAAATTAGATGGTAAGGAGAAGAATATTATATGGAAAAAGAAGATTAGGAGGAGAGAGAAATTAGGGGAAAGAAGAAGATTAAGTGAAAGAAATTAGGGGGGAAGAAGAATAAGATTACGTGGAAGAAGAAGATTAAAGTGAAGAAGAAGAAAATTAGGGAGAAGAAGAAGAATATGAGAAAGAAGAAGAAAAATAAGATTAAGAAGAAGAATAAGAAGATTAGGGTGGAGAAAAAGAAGAAGATTAAGGTAGTAGAAGAAGATTAAGGTAGTAGAAGAAGAAGAATAATAAAATTAGAGGAAAAAAGAATATTATTAGGGGGGAGAAGAGGAAGATTAGAGGGAAATAAAAGATTGGAGGGAGAAGAATGAGATGATGATGATTAGGGGGACATGAAGAAGAAGATTAGGAGAAGAAGAAGATTAGGGGGAAAAGAAAAAAAAGATTAGGGGGAGGAAAAAAAGAAAAAGATCAGAAAGGAAGAATACAACGAAGAAGATAGGAGAAGAAGAAGAATATGGGGAAGAAAAAAATTGGAGCAGGGGGAGCAGAAGATTATGGGAGAAGAAGAAGAAGGAGATTAGGGTAGGAAAAATATGATTAAGGTAGAAGAAGAAAAGAAAATTTATGACAGAAGATGAATATTATGGGAGAAAAAGAAGATTAGGGAAGAAAAAAAAGATTAGATAATAAAACAAAAATTAGGGGAAAGAAAAAAAAGATTATGTTAGAAGAAAAAGAAAATTATGACATGGAAGAAGATTAATTAGAGAGGAAGAAGAAAAAAATAGGGGATGAAGAAAAAGAATAAGTGAGAAGAAGAAGATTAAGTGAATGAAAAAGAATATTAAGGGAAAGAAAAAGAATATTAAACAGAAGAAGAAAAAGAATGACGGGGAGAAGATTAGGAGGAAGATGAAGATAAGGGGGTGAGAATAAGAAGATTAGAGGGGGAAGATTAAGGAGAAGAAGAAGAGGAGTAGGAGGAAGAAGATGATTAGTGGGGAAGAAGAAGATTAGGGAAAAAAGAATATTGTGGGGAAGAAGTCGATAGTTATAGTATAAAAGAATGAGATTAGGAGAAGAAGAAGAAAAAGATTAAGAGAAAGAAGAAGAATATTATCAGAGAAAGAAGAAAAAGATTAACGGGGAAGAAGATGAAGAAAAATGAGATTGGGGAGAAAAAGGAAAATATGAGAGAATAAGAAAAATATTAGGGGGAGAAAAGAACATTAGGGGGAAGAACAAGATTAGAGAGGAAGAAAAAGATGGAGATTAGGGGGGGAGAAGAATAAGATTAGGAAGGTAGAAGAAGATTTCCTGGAGAAAATAAAAACAAGATTAGGGGAGAAATAAAATAAGAAGATTATGATAAAGAATAAGAAAAATAGCGGGTAAGAAGGTGAATAAGATTAGGGGAAAGAAGAGGAAGAAGAAGATTATGAGAGAAAAAGAAAAAAAAATAAGGAGAGAAGAATAAAAAGATTAGGTGGAGAGAAGAATATTAGAGAGGAAGAAGAAGATTAGAAGGAAGAAGAAGATTAGGGGGAAGAGGAAGAAGATTAGAGGGAAAGAAGAAGAGATTAGAGGAAAATAAGAAGATTAGGGAGGTAGAAGAAGATTATCGGGAAAAATAAGAACAAGATTAGGGGGAGAAGAAGAAGATTACGAGAAAGAATAAGAAAATTAGCATGAAAAAAGAACAATAAAATTAGGGGAGGGAAGAGGAAGAAGAAAAATATGGGAGAAGAAGAAGAATATGAGGAGAAGAAGAAAAAGATTTGGTGGAGAGAAGAACATTAGAGAGGAAGAAGAAGATTATGGGAAAAGAAGAAGATTAGGGGGAAGAAGAAGTATGTTGGAGCTTGAGGAGACCGGACAGACTTATGTCTAACCGCAGCGATCTATATATCTCAGCGACCTAGCGGTTTGGCCCAGCGGTCTGGTGGTGAACTCAGCTTGCGGTCAGGTGGACAACAGTGGCAGTTTGAGGGATAGCCACAACAACAGCCTCAGCGGTCTGAAGAAAACCTCAGCGGTCTGGCAGAAAGCGGCCGCAGCGGTCTGGATGAAGCCACAACAACCTAGCAAAGAGCCATAGAAGCGGTCTGGTTGAAACCGTAGCAGTAGATAGATGGTTAACCGCAACTGTGGTCTGGTGGCAATCCGCGGTTGCAGTCTGATAGCTTGTAGCAGTTGCGGTTTGATGGGTAGCCGCAACTGCGGCTTGGTGGCAACCCGCAGTTGCGGTCTAGCGGTCTGTATCAACGATCTTCCCTGGCAGTTAGACGACTTTCCTAGTTGCTGCTTGGAGTTCTGTTATTTGTTGTATAGTGGGCGGCTTGACCATGTCAAACCGCATAAACCACCCGACATGTATTTAGTCCCATTTCAGTTGTTGTATTCTCTCATCTCCCTCGATTTATATAAATAAGGGGCATACCTATGTAATGATTATCTTTTTGGAGCAATAAAATTTGTCTTTATTTAGCTCTTTTTCACATGGTATCAGAGTTAATCGGTCCTTTGCTCCTATTCGCGCGACTTCTATTCTGTCCGCGCGGTTTCCCTCCCTTCCCTCCCTTGCTTCTATTTTTGTCCGCGCGATTTCTATCTGAGTCCTATTCTATTTCGGCTTGTGCCCTTCTTGGTCGCACGGTTTCCTTGTGCACATGCTCCCTTTGCTTCTCCTCTTCTCTTTTCTCTAACCGGTACGGGTTCTCTAACCGTTGCGGGCTCCGCATCCTGGTAGCGGCTTCTTTTCTTGGCGCTGGTGTATTGTCACCTTGACCGTGTGATTTTTTCTCTTCTTGCTGCTTGTCTGACCGAGCAGTTTCTCTTCTCTGTTGCGGTCTCTGCATTTTAGTCGCGACATCTTTCCTGCCGCTCGTGTGTTGACACCGAGACTGTGCGGTCTCTCCTCTTGTTTGCGCGGTTTGTTTGAATGTTTGTTCACGCAGTTTGTTGGGTGAAACCGTGCAGTTTCTATCTGTTTTTTATGGACACTCCTTCTTCTACTCTCTCTGTTCCTCCTTCTCTTTCTACTTCTTCCTTCTCTACTTCTGGTAATTTGGCGACTGCTTCGAAGCTTGCGGGTTCAAATTATCATGTCTGGAGTGTATCCTATTTTTCTCTTGCGTTCTCAGTGCAAACGTCATCATTTGACTGCTGACCCTCCTCCTTCTGGATCTGTTTCTTTTGATGATTGGGATGCTTCTTATGTGTTGGTGCGGACTTGGTTGGCCAACAGATTATCTGATGAGTGCCTTCCTGTCATCCGGCATGATCCAACGGCCAAGGTTGCCTAAAATCATCTTGTCGCCTTATATTCCAAGGGAGCCCAAACTTCATGCATCTATACTTTGTATGTCGATCTTTTCGCTCGACCAATCATGACTCCTCCTTCTGCCTATCAGGAGGTTCAGACTCTTCGTGCTAAATTCTTTAGCATCGCCCTTTTTTTGTGGATCCGGCTGAGCAACATCAGCATTTTCAGGAGCTTCTGGTTTTTTGCTATCTGCTTCGCCTGCTAGATTCCTATGATATGATCCGCCAGCAAATTCTTGGAGAGGCAGATACTCCGACTCTGGATGTTACTGCTGCTAGGATATCTGTTGTTACTACTCTTCTTCAGCGTCCTTTTCTCTCCACTCCGTCTCCTAATCTTGTGGCTCATCCAGCTCGTCATGACATCTCTGGTGGCCTTGATGGCCGTACTGGTGGCCGTGGTGGTGGTCGTGGTTACTCCAAGCATCTCTGATGCAACCCAAGTTGGTATCTCTATTTTGTTTTTTTTAGTACTTTTTGTAGCGCAAGTGTTCGGACATTTTATGTTTTAGTTTCACTTTTGACTTATTGGAATGACCGACTAATTAGATATTAAATGAATAGATCCGTCAAATTAGTAGTAGCTTTCAATTAAGCATGCAAATAAAATAAAATATTTAGTCAATTCTGAAATTATGTAAAGGGAGAAGTCTAGTTTTTTATTCGAGCTTTTTAGTTTTTTCCAACCTTTGAAACTCCAACCATTCAATTCCAAACTCATTAAATATTTGAAACCTCCAAATTAATCCTAAGAGTTATCCAAACAGCTGGCCTATGAAACTTTCCCTATCCCGGTCACATTAAAGAGCCTGCCATGAACTTCCCACTTTATGTCAACTATATTACCTATCAGTTTTGGGTATTAAAACAAAGAAGAAGAAACACCTTTATAAAGCCCGACCCTTCCTCTGATATGGGGTAGCTTGGAAAAAGAAAAAACGACGTGACTGATAGCGATTTGTATTTGCAACGTGACTGATAGCGATTTGTATTTGCAAAGTATACAACAGTAAGTAAGGTTTAAAATAAGAAGGATCAGTGCTATTTATAAATTACTGAATGAGTTCGAAAAAGACAAAGGCAGCAAATAGTAAAATACAATGCAATACTGTTTTATATATCTCAGTTCAATGACTTTATATAGCCTGTCAGAGTTTTTTTTAAATAGGCGCATTTAACAATGACACCTTTACATTAAAATAAAATAACTATTACAACATCTCTCTTTCTTCTTTTTCTTTTTACAAGGATTTCATTAAAATAAAATAACTATATTCTTTCCAAGATTTCAGGTGACTCGCCTCGTATCTTTGGGATTCTATTTATAGGCAAATTCAAAGAGGGGGAGGGGGTCATATTTATACCTGACCCCCCCGGGAAGACTAGGCGACTTCCAGAGGAACTCGAACGGGCTGAGCGAGTATCTTGCCTAGTCGCCTACCTGGCGAGTATGCGAGGGGAGCTCGTCTATACTCACCCAGGCCTTCCGCGATCTTGTATGCTGACTTTGACTTGTCTTGATTTGTTGACCTTTACTTCTGCTGACCTGGCTGTTGTAGGACCCACTCTCGAAGAATACGGGTTGTACACAATCCCCGCTCTTTCTGAGCGACGTAGGAGCTCGAAAAGAAACATCCACACTTATTCGGCGAGCTGCTCTGCCGAGTATCTGGGTTACTCACGTCTTGTAACTGCCTGCCGATCTCTATAAATGGGGGGCCTGGTTCTTTAGCCGGATCTTCCGAACTCGCGCATAATGTCGGACGCTGCGAAATTTCTTCATGACAGCCTCGCCGCGCTGACCGGTGCTCTTGGCGTCGCGAAGCCGAAAATGTCGTGCAAGGAAGACGCCGTTGCCGACTTACCCCCCCCCCCCCCCCCTCTCAGAAGAAGAAAGTTAAGAAATCCAAGAAGAAACCCGCCTCTGGTGACGATAACTCGCCGCCACATCCCTCACAAGTCGCGGCTTCCACTAGCAACCTCACGCGCTCTGCTAGCACGCAGCAGATGCTCAGCGGCTGGGGCTTAGCGACATCCCCAATGTCACCGCCTCTGACGAGAGTCTCCTCGGCTCGCTCGGCATCCCTGAACTTGCCACGACCCTGGCCCCGGAACTCGCCTCCACTCCAGTGCCGCATCAGGTTGAAGTCGTCGACCTGTCAGGTTGTCATGCTGCGGAGATAATCTTTTCAACATTGATAGTCGTTGCTGCTTTTTCCTGACCTTACATTGATACTCGCAGATTCCCCACCGGGGGGTGCTGGCGCTGCTCTGAATGTCACCCCGCTGAGCTCCGCGCCGCTGGTCGCCCTTCCTACCGGGAGACCACTAAAGACCGCGCACACGATGCGGATCAATATCGGCGCCAAAAGGACGTCTGAGGCCTCGGTTCCTGCGCCGAGCAAGGAACTGTCGCTGAAGAATCCTCCGCCAAGGAAGGTTCCGCCGATGAGCAAGGATCTTCCGGCGAGGTCTGCCCCTCCCACGAAAAGCTCTGTGCCGCCCGCGGCGAGCTCCGTGCCTCCCGCGACGAGCTCCGCGCCACCCGCGGCGAGTTCTTCGCTGCCCCCGCCGCCGCCTCTGACGAATGTCGCAACCATCTAGTCAGTAACTACATCTTTGCCGCTGCCACCGCCTCTTGTCGCGCCGTCCCAAGTTGCCACGACGCGGCTTCCTCCGCCTCCTCCACTAAAGAACCCTCAGCAACCGACGAGTTCGTTGCTGACCCTGCCCCCTTCATCGCAGCCCGCGGTCAATAAGCCGGTCAAGTCGCGGCCGAGTTACTTCCCGCCGAGGGTTGCGGATTCCGTACAAGGGGGACGCGGGCAAGGCAAGGCGGCCGAGCACGCTGGTGGGCCATCTTCGAGTCGGCGAGATGAGCCAACTCGCGGATCCTCTCCTTGCCGATCTAAATCTCCTCGCCGCGGTATGTGTCTATATTGATGTCGCATATAGCGGCTAAGTACCATGTCTAATCTGGCGACTTTCTTTTGCTGACAGATCGGCCGACGACTCCAGGGGCGGCATTCATCGACTCCATTGGTCTGACGAGCCTCGAATATCGCCATGCCACTGCTCGCGCCTACATGGAGCTGGAGAGCAAGTTCGACCAGTTGGCGATCTGCGAAACTCATCGGCGAATATCATCACTGTAAGTGCAGATGTCGACGATGGAAGCGCTCCGGAGTACTCTGGAGAGCTTTGAAGTCCACTTGTTGGGTACATTGAAATATATGTACCTGATTTGAAGAAGCCTCACCCTACTCAATGATATACATCAAGATGTATTTGATGTGCTTTGAGTTTAGTTGTGCAGGTTAAGTAATTGCAGGTTTGCAGGAAAAATTTCTAAGTCCATGTGTCGACACCTAGAAGAAAAGTGTCGACACTTAAGCAGGCTTGTGTCGACACCTAGAGAAGCAGTGTCGACACTTGGAGTAATTGTGTCGACACTAGGAATGCAGAGTCAACACCAGAAGGAAAGTGTCGACACATACAGACAGTGTCGACACACAATGAAGAAATGTTTAAAGAATCAGTGTCGACACTTAGAAGCAGTGTCGACTCCCAGAGGAACTTTGTCGACATTAAAAGTGTCGACACTAGGAGGCTGTGTCGACACTCAGCAAACTTCAACAAAGTTCAAGTATAAGTGTCGACACTAGGAGGCTGTGTTGACACTCAGCAAACTTCAACAGAGTTTAAGTACAAGTGTCGACACAGAGGAGATGTGTCGACACTCAGCAAAAGTCTCAACACAAGAAGAATGTGTCGACACAAAGGAGATGTGTCGACACTCAGCAAAAGTTTCAACACAGAAGGCATGTGTCGACACAAAGAAGATGTGTCGACACTTAGCAAGTTTCAACACAAGAAGATGTGTCGACACAAAGGAGTTGTGTCGACACTTAGCAGAAATCAACTAAGTATTGAAGAAGAAGGACTTGTGTCGACACACATAATCAGTGTCGACACATTCTGAAGAAGCAGTGTTGAGAAGTAATTTCTACAACACAAGGAGTTGTGTCGACGCCATGAAGGCTAGTGTCGACACTTAGTCTACTTGTGTCGACACTTAGTCTATTTGTGTCGGCACATGAAGACTGTCTGTCTTGACACTTTCAGACAGTGACAGAGTCCACTGACAAGAAGAACACACAGTTCAAGGGCAAAAAGGAAAGGTCCTTTGTTGCCAAGAAGGATAAAAGTTTGACTGATATGTCATCTTCAGACACAGATTCAGAAGCTGAAGCCTATATTGGCTTGTTTGCTGAAGAAGAAGAAAATGAGTTCATGCAGCTAATGAACTCAATTTATGAGCATGAGGACTCTCAGTGCAAGGGACTGATGGCATTATCAAAAGGAGACAAAATCCAGGATCAGCCTGGACCTGGTCAGGTACAAAATTGTTCTTCAAGTTCAATTTCTAGTGCTGGATCAGAATCAGATACATCAGCATTAAGTGATGTGAGTGGATCTGAATCTGAAGGAGACATCTATCAGTTGATTGATGAATATAGAGTATTGTTGCAGGCTTTGAAGAAAAGCAAACTCTTGGTCAAGACTCAGACTAAGGAGATTGCTAGTTTTAAAGTGGCTGCAACAGATTTTGACAAGTTATTAGATTAGAAATTAAATGAAATAGCCAGACTGAAGAATATTACAGTCATTCAGATGGGGACTATTACATTTAAAAATGATCAAATTAGAAATCTGGAGATTAGTCTTCAGAAGGAGAGAGATATTTTAGCAAGTTTTTCTAAACCAAAATCTGTTCTACCTTTAATAGATGAGTTTGTACCTCATAAGGATAAAACTGGATTGGGGTTTACAAAACCTGCCTGGACAGTAAAGTCCAAGTCTAAGGGCAAAGCCCCAGTACTCAACAAGAAGCCTGCTGTAGATAAAACAGCCAGGGTTGTACCTAAATAAAGGTACAACAGATTTGAGTGCTGGTGTTGTGGCAAGGTAGGCCACTTTGCCATAGATTGTTGGCATAATTCAAATGCCAAGGTGAGTAGCAAACTGCCTGCTAGAAAAGCTACAGGTAGTTTTGTTAAGATTCAGACTAACTTGCATCAAGGACCCAAGAATTATTTGGGTTCTAAGGTTAAGTAATCTGTTTTGCAGGTGAGTCCAAGTGACCATGCCCCAATATGGTACTTGGATAGTGGATGTTCCAGGCACATGACTGGAACTAGGGGATTGCTGAAGGACTATACACCAATCTAAGATGATCCAAAAGTTACTTTTGGTGGTTCAGAAAAAAGAATCATCAAAGGTTTTGGTAATATTTCTAGCAACCTTATTACAATTACTCAAGTGACTTATGTAAAGGGTTTGAAACATAACCTCATTAGCATAAGTCAGCTGAGTGATTTAGGATATGACATCTCATTTGTCAAAGATGGTTGTCATATCAGCAGGTCAAGTGATCAAAAGATCATTCTGACAGGATATAGGAAGAGAAATGTCTATTGTCTAGACATTATGTGTGAGAACATTGCTTCTCCTATCTGTCTTGTAGCTGATGAGAAAGTCTCACATTGTGTTAAATGACACAAGAGGCATGCTCATCTTAACTACAAGACAATTGGCCAACTCTTTAGCAAAGAGTTAGTGAGGAATGATCCTCAGGTTAAGTGTATAAAGGATGAGATATGCTCGGCTTGTCAAAAAGGCAAGCAGACCAGATCCACCTTTAATAGCATTGAGAACAAAGATGTTGTGAGGTGCCTATACCTCTTGCATATGGATCTTTTTGGTCATATGCTAGTTCACAGCCTAGGTAGGAAGGTCTACACATTTGTGGTTGTAGATGATTATTCAAGGTTTTCTTGGGTATTCTTCCTAAGGCAAAAATCTGAAACTCCTAGTATCTTTTATAGTTTTGTCAAACAAATTCAGTATGAGTTAGACAGTACAGTGGTCAAAATAAGAAGTGACCATGGTACTGAATTCCAGTCTGATAGTATGACAAAGCTATATGAAGAGTTTGGGATATTTCAGGAATTTTCCTCACCAAGAACACCTCAGCAAAATGGTATTGCTGAAAGGAAAAATAGAACCTTGATAGAGGCTGGTAGAACCCTATTGAGTGACACAACTCTCCCAGAATATTTCTGGGCTGAGACAGTAAACACTGCATGTCATGTAATTAATAAGGCTACTATCACCAAGAGCCATAATAAGACCCCCTATGAGATTGTGAAGGGCAGAAAATCAAATCTATCCTATTTCAGGATCTTTGATTGTAAATGCTATATACTTAACAATGGTAAGTCTTATTTAACCAAGTTTGCTGCCAAATCCCAAGAGGGGAACTTTGTTGGGTACATCAACAACAGTAAGGCTTATATGATCTACAACTTGATTACTCAAGTTGTAGAAGAGTCAGTTCATGTAGTCTTTGATGAAGCTAGACTCATTAACAATGAATTACCTAGAAGTGTTTGCAGCTCTACATGTGTGACTGAGAAGATGAACAAGCTTACTATTGAAGAAGGTTCTACTACAAGTCAGCAAGTGGATGATAGTGGCTGCTATCCAGGGGGAGTACAAGTTACTCCTGTTGCTGAAGAAGACCAAGAGGAGCTGCTGAATGAAGAAGCTGAAGGTGTACAACCAGAAGACAGGCTGCCTCCAGCAAATAGGCATTTAAAAGATCATCCATCCAATCAAATTATTGGAGATCTCAGACAAGGGGTACAAATAAGGAGCAGAAATCTAAGTTCAGTTCTCTACTCCAGCTTTCTATCCCAAGTAGAGCTAAAGAAATTTGAAGAAGCAATCCTAGACCCTCATTGGATTGAGGCTATGCAAGAGGAGCTGAACCAATTCAAAAGATGCAAAGTCTGTGAGCTAGTTCCTAAACCAAAATACCACAACATTATAGGAACTAAGTGGATCTTTAGGAACAAGTTGGATGAAATGGAGTAATTATAAAGAACAAAGCTAGACTAGTTGCTAAAGGATATATGCAGGAAGAAGGTATTGATTTTGATCAAACCTTTGCTCCAGTAGCCAGATTGGAAGCAATAAGGATGTTCCTTGCCTATGCAACATTCCAAGGATTTAAGGTCTACCAAATGGATGTTAAGTCAGCTTTTCTGAATGGAAACCTGAAGGAAGAAGTCTATGTAGAGCAGCCATCAGGTTTTGTAGATTCTACTAAACCTAATTATGTTTATAGACTTAGGAAGGCTTTGTATGGGTTAAAACAAGCCCCTAGGGCTTGGTATGAAACCCTATCTAGTTTCCTCATTGAGAATAAATTCACAAGGGGGAAAATAAACAAGACTCTATTCCTTAGGGAATCCAGAGGCAAGATTATCTTAGTCCAAATATATGTAGATGACATCATATTTGGGTCTACAGAAAGTAGTCTTTGTAAAAAGTTTGCAAAACTTATGCAAGGACAATTTGAAATGAGCAGTATGAGGGAACTTAAGTTCTTCTTGGGTCTCCAAGTTAGACAGACTGAGGATGGTTTATCCATATGCCAGTCTAAGTTCACCCTAGAATTAATAAGGAAGTATGGTATGGAATCATCCACTATCATGAAAACTCCTATGGGGTCAACAATGTCTTTATGCAAAGATGATGCAGGGAAACCTGTAGATGAAACTTTGTATAGAGGGATAGATGGCTCCCTATTATATTTGACTGCAAGTAGACCAGATATCATGTATGCTACATGTGTCTGTGCTAGGTACCAAGCTTGCCCTAAAGAATCTCATTTGACAGCAGTTAAAAGAATTTTGAGATATCTTAAGGGCACACCTTATCTAGGCCTTTGGTACCCTAGGAATGGAGACTTTGAACTAACAGGTTATTCAGATGCAGACTTTGCAGGCTGCAAGGAAGATAGGAAGAGTACCACAGGTACCTGTCAGTTTCTAGGTGGAAGGCTGGTATCTTAGAGTAGCAAGAAGCAGACCAGTGTGGCTATCTCCATAGCTGAGTCAGAGTATGTTGCTGCAGGGAGCTGCTGTGCACAACTACTATGGATACAACACCAGCTAGAAGATTATGGTATTCAAGTAAGTAGAACACCTTTATTTTGTGATTCTACTAGTGTCATTTCTATTGCAAATAATCATGTCTCTCATAGTAGGACTAAGCATATAGAAATAAAGTATCATTTTCTAAGAGAACATGTGGAAAAAGGAGATATTTCACTAGAGTATATTAATATAGATAATCAACTAGCTGATATGTATACTAAGCCCTTAGATTAAACCAAATTCAGTAAATTTAAAAATGAATTAGGGATGATAAACTTAGAATAGTTTACAAAATTGGCTAAGTAAAATGGTGTCGACACACAGAGTTGTCTGTGTCGACACATAGAAGTGGTGTCGACATTTCAGAGAAATGGTGTCGACACATCTAGGAAGTCTGTGTTGACACTTCAGAGAATTTGTGTCGACACATGCAGTGTAGGTGTCGACACATCCAAGGTGGTGTCGACACTTAAGATTTATACAGAATTAGTCTAGTAAAGTCTTGACTAAGTGTCGAGCTGAGTGGTGTCGACACATATATAAGTGTCGACACATATATTCTGTCGACTATATTTGTATCGACACATAGTTGTCGAGACATGATAAGTCTGTGTCGACACTTTTCAACAGTGTCGACACAATTTAAGTATTTTGACGCGCCTTTTCACCTTCGATTTTAGAAAGGTATAAATAGGTTTTCGCCATTATTTGTCGACACGCACACCAAAGTTTCGAGACCAAACTTGTGTGTCGACATCTCTCTTCTCTAAATTCAAATTTCTTCAAACCCTAATGGCGCCCAAGCTAGAAGAGAATGTTAATGAAGGATATGAACTCGTGCGACATGCCTTTGATGACGCGAAACCTGAAATCAAAGATGTAATAACCTAATTGCCGAAACTGGACTGGAATACCTTGTTTCTGAACCAATCAAGATCTGGAAGAAGGAGGTCCTACAATTTTTGAGTACAGCTACACTTGACGACTCTGGACTCAAGATTAAATCCAGGGTTCATGGGACCAAAGTCAAGGTCACATAGAAGAGTCTGAGGAAGGTACTTCAGCTCCCAAGAACTAAAGAGGAAGAAGATGTATCTGCTTCTAAGACTAGAGAAGCATTGAGATGGTATGAACTGGATTCAAATTTGGAAATTGGATCAGTTTTCAATAGAAAAGGAATGAACATCCAAGGAAAATTCTTATCTGAAATTGTTGGCAAGGTCATCCTGAGCAAGCCTGGAGGACATGACAGGATTTCAGCTTATATGTTCAATTTGATGACAAGGATTATCTTCATACTAGATACTGATTGGTCTGCAGTTATGTTTGAAAGGATAAAAGAGAGTATGAAGAAGCCCAATCTGGGAAGAATTCTGAGTTTATATTTAGCTGGAAGTATTTCAGAGGTGATGAATCAAGCAGCAGGTTCCAAGATTAACCACATGAGGAGAATGGATTTGAGAATCTTCTCTAGGTGGGATAGAGTATTGACCAAAGAAATACCAACTTCAGTAAAGGACACATCAGAAAAAGAAGATGAAGACAACCACTGTGGCTCAAGAATCCTCCAGCAGCTCTGAAGAGCCAGTAGTGTTTAGTTCTGATGATGAACAGGGAAGGAATGCTGGACAGTCTCCAGCAAGACAAGAAGATGCACCAAGGCAGGGGGAGCTACCACCAGCTAGCCCAATTCACCTGGATCCACTCCAGGGGGAGCCTCTACTTGTGGAAGAGCCAACTCCACTAAAGAGTGAACAAGCTACCCAAACCATACTGGAGGTAATCACTGAAATTAGTTAATTAGATTTCACTATTGAGGATGAAGTTTTGACTAATTTATTACCTGATATTCATCAGCAAACACAGATACATCCTCAACCCCAAGATGTTGTCATGGAGGACACATCTGTTGCTGATAAAATGGTTGATGAGATAAGAGATTCACCAGCCCTTCCTCAACAGGAATTTACATTAGAAGAGCTATTCCCTGATCTTCTACAGACAGATTTTGAAAGAGAAATAGCTACTGTTGAGGGGCAGAAGGCCCATATTGAGGGGGAGCATATGGAGAATGAAGAGGAAACTGCTCAACAAGAGATAGAGAAGCCAAGAGATGTTGAAGAGCTACACATGACTGAGAAGGATTCACATCTTTGTCCTAAGGATAGAGTGGATATAGCTAGCACTTCTGCTTCAGAGGATGAGGAGGCTGCTAGAGCCAAGAAGAGGAAATTCCAGGTCTTCAAGAGAAGAAGCCAGAACTATAAGAAAGCACTACAGACCATTACACCACAGCCTGCCCCATCTACTGATTACAGTTCATTGATGGTGGCTTTATAGATCAAACTGGATGAACACAGACAAGCTTTGGAAAAATATATGGATGAAGGCCATAAGTCAATGCAATTTGATCTGACACAAGACATAAAGTCTATCAGATTTGAAGTAAATCAAAGTAAAAAGGAAATGACTGACTGCTTCCATAAGGGAGGAAATACAGTAGTCTATTTGGCCACTCATCAAGAGAACATCAAGAAATAAATTGATGATATGACAGTGAAGCAAGGCTATGTCCTGGAAAATCAAATAAGAATGAATGAGAACTTGACTGAATCACATAATGTGATAGTCACTGAAATGAAGAATCTTGCTTCTGCCCATACTGCAGCCCTGACTATAGCCAAGGCAGAATTTGATAAGGCATTACAAGAAGGTCTCACTACTGTTACTTCTGCCCTCTAGGATTCCCAGAAGCTAATAACTGAAAATCTCCAAAGGTTGAAACCTTTCTACAAAGATGGAGTCAACTATTTGAATGCACAGATAAGGTTTCAGAAAGATGATCTGAGGGATCACATAGAAAGAGAAGTCATAAAGGGGAAGAGGGTATTAGTCAAGGCAGGCTCTGATCATGCCAAATGGATTTCCATTTCCATCATAGTCACCCTTGGATATCCACCCTTATGTGATGATGACAATGTGGCAGAGTCTGGAATCAATCCTGCATACCTTGGAGGAGAACAAGCTGAAGTGGCTCAAGTGATATACCCTCCACCAGACTTTGACATGATCCATCAAGAGATACAGACTATGTATAGTCCTCCTGAGGGTAATCAGAACATTATTCTTGAGAAAATTGTTCAGCCTATGCCAGAGGCAATACTAAAAGAACAAGAGGTCTTATTAAAGGAACAAGAGGCTCAATTGTCTAAGAAAAGATTCAGAGAGCAAGCTGAATTGAGACCTGATTTTGAACAATGGAGCCCCACTTCCAGGAATATCATCTTGACTGCATGGAAGGCTGCTAAGGACAATATTCTAGATAGAGGCAAGTGGTATTCTAACCTGGAGTGGAGGAAGCATGAGAATAAGCAAGAGGCCATTGTACAGTATAGAAGAAAGGCTAAACTGGGAAAGCTACCTCCTAATGCACAGGAGCCTAGCAAGTATTTTCCCAAGCCTTATCACTATTTTGAAAGGTAGAAGATCAAAGCTGAAGAGTTGAAAAAGAAAGATCTTAAAGGGAAGAAGTCTGCTGCTGTTGATGACACTGAAGCTCAAGTTCAAGCAAAGATTCAATCTGGAAAAGGGATTGTAATCAAGGAACCAAAGCAGCCTTAGGATATCATTTTCTTAAGTTTACAAGTTGTAATTTGTAGAAAACTCTATGTAAACTTTTGACTAATGTAAATGTTGGACTTTGTAAGAACAATGTTATATGTTCATCTATTACATTAATTGTTCTGAGATAATTATTTTTACATGTTCTGTTTATACATGTTTAAGTTTTTACCCTATCATATATTACTGTTTTCATCATACTGTGAATTTGTTATGTATGGTGTATATCATTGACTAAGGGTTATGACTTCTCCAAATAGGGGGAGATTGTTGGGTACATTGGAATATATGTACCTGATTTGAAGAAGCCTCACCCTACTCAATGATATTGTACAACCTCATATTCGCTGAGCCAGACAAGGAGGCACAATGGTCACAGGAGGGTTAGCCGAAGTGGTCCCGCCCTAAGGAGGATCTCGCCCACAGAAGGCGGAAACGCTCTCGCCGGATGCTATAAAAGAGAAACCGTAGGCCAAGAGCGCCAAGCGCGGACTGCGCGGAAGCGCTCTCGCCCAAACCAAGCCTCAGTCCCGAAGAGTTCTCGCTTGCGCTGGGCGAGAACGTTCGCGCCACGCCCTGGGTCGAAAGGTCTCGGCACCATCTCTCGCCGAGTGGGGCCCAGGGTCTTTGGAAGAATGTCCTAATTGCCCTCAAGAGAAATTACTTCAATACCCTCAGAGAGACAGCGGGATTTGGCTATTGGCAGACCAACCAGGGGCTTTTCAGTAAATTCAGGACAGCAAAATGCTATAAATAGACCCATAAGGGCTCCTTAGAAGGCAAGCTTATCATTGTCTCCGGAATTCCAGTGCTTTCTGAGGAGCTCCTAGCCCAGCTTTGGCTTTGGAGGGGAAGCTCTCAGAGATCTTCCGGGTGTGAGGTGGGACCTCCCTGCTGAGGCTTTTGGGTCAGTCTTAGGTCCTTAGAATCCAGTCAAGGGGTGAGACTTGAGAGAAGTAGGTTTTGGCTGCACCCCTTTTTCTTCGAACTTCAGTTGGGGTCATATTTGGCTTCAACAGTTCTGGTGCGGTGAGCGTGGAAGGCAGCCGATTCAAGAAAGCCTTAAGTTTTGTCCCATGACTGGAGGTGAAGGGGAAGGGTCAGGTTCTGGAGGCTCCCCCACCCGGGGAGAGGAAGCGACGAAGAGGATGCTGGATGAGTTCAGGCGAGAGGTTCTGCAGACGATCAGCTTGGCCTTCTCGGCGAGAGGCGAGTGGGCCACCCCTCAGGTCCCCATAGAAGAGGTCCCGCTCTTGGGCGAGAACGCCCCAGGCCAGCGCCCAGGAAAGGAGGTCCCGGGCGAGGCTGGAGAGAGAGATGTGGCGGCGCGGGAGCTCTTCCCTGGCCAGAGCCAGCGCCAGGGCAAGGAGGCGCTGACAGAGCCAGGCGAGAAGGAGGCGGCGGCGCGGGAACTCTTCCCAGGGCACGGTCTCGCGGATCGGGCAAGCCAGCCGAGGCCGCGAGACGTGCCTTCTCGCCAGGCAGGATGCGAGAGCCCATTTAGCGAGCTCATCATCTCGGCTCCGGTACCGGAGGGGTTCCGGGAGCCCGACATGTCCTACTACTCAGGGAAGGATGACCCGGTGCAGCACGTACAGTGGTTTGAAGACGTTGTGTCAATAAGACAGATGACAGATGCCTTCAAGTGCCGGCTGTTCGCCATCACGTTGAAAGAGAAGGCTCGGGACTGGTTCCACCAGTTGCCAGCAAGGTCAATCTACTATTTTGAAGATCTGCAGAGAAGTTTCCTGTTAAGGTTCTCAACCTCAAAGAAGCGGAAGAAGGAAGCGGAGTGTCTGTTTGCGGTGAGGCAGAGGCCAGATGAGACGTTGGGTCACTATGTCGACCGGTTTCAGGAGGAGATCCTTCTGGTCCAGGAGGTTCCAGGGTACGCGCTGATGCTGTCCTTCACCCTGGGGCTGAGACCGGGATTTTTTAGCATGGAGTTGAAGAGGATGCCCCCTCTCCTTTGAGGAGCTCATGGAGAGGGCGGCAAAGGAGATTGATTTCGAGAGAGCAAACCCAGCATTCGCCAGGAAGTTGGCCAAGCTAGCAGAGGATGACGGGAAGGAACCAGCAGCGGGAAGACAGAAGGAGTCGAGAGAGCAGAGGGAGCTGAGGGAAGAAAGGAGAAGGGAGGAGCCCCGAAGGTTTGGGCAGCAGCAGGGTTGGGGGGCCCGGGAGCCAGTCAACCGGTTGGGTTGGAGGCCCCAGGAGGGTCGCCCCAAGGCCCAGGAGAAGGCTTTCGGGGGAGAGATAACCTGCGGGAGCCCCGGAGGTTCGATCGACCGTCATGGAGGCAGGAGCCGAGGGATCATCCCCCACCACCGCAGGAGGCCATGGAAGTAGGAAGGGGGAGAGGAGCAGCCAGGGGAGCTCGAGGAGGAAGAAGAGGAAGGGGAGACGGGAGAAGGGGCGGGGAGGCGTTGCTCTTTTGTGACTTCCACCAGGAGGAGGGTCACGCAACGGCCACCTGCCCAGAGTTCTTAGAGCTGAGGGAGGCCAGAGGAGCAGGGAGGCAGGATCCACCGATGAGGATAGTGGAGGTGCAGCAGGGCGAAGCGGAGGACAGGTGCGAAGACCGGGTGGATGTAGGGACCCGGGGAGGAATCGGGGTGATTCATGGAGGAGTGGGGATTGAGGCAACCCGTAAGGGGAGTCTTCAAACCATGTACCGGAGAGGGGTGGCCTCAACCTCCCAGGTTCCTCCACCAGAAGAAAAGATTACTTTCTCATCAGCGGACATGCCAGACTATGAAGATCCATTCTGCGACGCCCTGGTGATCCAGACGGCGGTGGAGAACTATACCGTTTCAAGGATACTGGTAGATAACGGGAGCTCGGTTAATGTCATCTTCAAGAAAGCTTTTGATGAGATGAGGGTTGAAGGGAAGAGGGTCTTGGCATCGGATGGACCTCTGTTCGGGTTCTCCGGGGAGAGGAAGGAGGTAGAAGGAGGAGTAGGGTTACACGTAAGGTTGGGGGGCGTGTCGCGGAACTGCAGGTTCGTGATCGTGGACGCCCCGAGCAGCTATAATGCCATCTTTGGGCGTCCCCTCATCAGCGCCTTTCGCTGCGTCCCCTCCTCGTTCCATCAGTGCCTCAAGTTCAACAATGGGGGGGGGGGGGTGCAGGTCAGGGTCAGAGGAGACCCGAAGGTGGCAAGGCAATGTTACGTTACGGCAGTCAACACCATTTCGTGGATGGCGGAGGCGGAAGAGTTGGAAATAGAGATGGCGGCCCTAGAGGAGGTTGTGGAGGAAGAGGAGATGGTCCTTGAGGAGGTAAGAAAGGAAGCTGGAGAGGAAGCCGGAGAGGAAGAGACAGAGAAGATGCGAGGGGATGTGCAGGGGGTACGGAGGAGCGATGGGCAGGAAAGCCCGGAAGGGGCAGTGGAAGTAGAAGAGCAGGCGGCGAGAGAAGTCGAGGGAGAGGTCCCGGGAGGCGTAGGAGCCGAGCAGCAGCAGCAGAGGGGGGTGGAAGCGATGGAGATTGAGGAGGAAAAAGGAGAGCTGGAGCTGGAGGAAGAGGCAAGAACCGGTTGGGAGCAGTCGCGGCTGGAACCGGCTGAAGAAGTGGTGGAGATGGAGGTTTTCACCAAAGCAGGAAAGGTGCAAAGGGTGCGGGTCAGCGGGGGATTGAGTCTCGACGCCCGGGAGCAGGTGCGAGCTTGCATTCAGAGCAACGTTGACGTCTTCGCTTGGAGCGCGGCGGACATGCCGGGCATCGACGCCGATGTAGCTTGCCACCGCCTGAACCTGGATCCCCGCGCCCGCCCCATCCGTCAGAAGATGAGAGCCATCGCTACAAAGCTGGAGGAGCCCATTCGCGAGGAGGTCAAGAAGCTCCTGGAGGCGGGCTTCATCTCAGAGATTCAGTATCCAGGCTGGATCTCCAATGTGGTAATGGTGAAGAAAGGATGTGGTAAATGGAGGATGTGTGTTGACTTTTCTTTGTTGAATAAATCATGCCCCAAGGATTGTTATCCCCTGCCTCGGATCGACGCGCTGGTTGATTCAGCCGTCGGTTTTTCTGTCATGAGTTTTTTAGATGCTTTTTCAGGTTATCACCAGATCCGGATGCACCCTCCTGACACCAAGGATGTTTCCTTCATCACGAGGGATGGATGCTTCAGTTACAAGATGATGCCCTTTGGGTTAAAGAACGCAGGGGCTACCTATCAGCGCATGATGGATCGGGTCTTCCGGGATCAGAGGGGGAGGAACTTGGAGGTCTACGTCGACGACCTAATGATCAAAAGCAAGAGCATAGTTTCACACCTGCAAGACCTCGAGGAAACATTCGCCACCCTGAGAAGGTTTAAAATGAGGCTGAATCCCTTGAAGTGTGTCTTCGGGGCAAGCCGCGGGAAGTTCCTCGGGCATCTCCTGACTCCGGAAGGAGTGGAGCCCAACCCGGACAAAGTCAAGGCCATCCTGGATTTGGAGTCACCTCGCGACGTCAAGGAGGTCCAGCGCTTGACAGGCAAGCTGGCTGGGCTAAGCAGGTTCCTCTCCCGGGCAGGAGACAAGTGTTCTTCATTCTTTAAAGTGATGCGGGGGAATCAAAGGTTCGAATGGACGGCCGAGTGCGAAGATGCCTTCCAAGGGCTGAAAATACAACTCTCTCAGGCTCCCCTCCTTCAGAGCCCAAAGGATGGGGAGGACCTGACCTTATACCTCGGAGTAGGGTCGGAGGCGGTAAGCTCCGTCCTAGTAAGGGAAGAAGGGAAGAAGCAGCTTCTCATCTACTACGTCAGCCGGATATTGAGAAATGCAGAGCTTCGCTACCCCATCCTAGAAAAGCTCGCTTATGCCTTGGTCATCTCGGCCAGAAAGCTCCGGCCGTACTTTCAAGCGCATTCGATTAGGGTGGTGACCGACCACCCTCTTCGCAAGATCTTCGAAGGAGTGGAGCACTCGGGGAGGCTGGCTAAGTGGTCCATTGAGCTAAGCGAGTTCGACATCTCCTTTGTACCAAGGCTCTCCATCAAGGCACAGGCAGTGGCGGACTTTCTAGCAGACTACGTTGTTGAGGTTGAGGGGAAAGAGCAACAACCGCGAGAAGCATGGAAGTTGATGGTTGATGGGGCCTCAGGAAGGCACTCCCTAGGGGCGGGGGTGGTGTTGACAAGTCCCCAGGGGGTAACCATAGAGCAGGCAGTTATTTTACATTTCCCAGTGACCAACAATCAAGCGGAATATGAGGCCGTGATCGCCAGCCTCCGTCTGGCAAAGGAGCTAGAGATTCAGGACGTGGAAGTCTTCACTGATTCAAAGGTAATAGCATCGCAGATCTGGGGAGAATTTGAAGCTCGGGAGCCTACCCTCATCAAGTACCTCTCCAAGGTAAGGACGATCATCGGAGGTTTCCGGTCATTCTCGATTCAGCATGTTCCAAGGGAAGAAAGTGTAGCCGCCGATCGACTAGCCAAGTTCGGACCTCCCGGGGGGGGGGGACCTTGGCGGAGCTATTCCGACCGGCTATAGATGAAGGAGAATTGATGCTGGTGGATCGGCAACCCTCGTGGGTGGATCCATTTGTGACTTTCCTGTCCACCGGTGAACTGCCTGAGGGGACCAAGGTCGGGAGAACTTTCAAGCGTAAAGCGGCTCACTACTTGATGATGGAGGGAGGTCTGCATCGTAAGATGTTGTCAGGGCTCCTAGCCAGATGTGCGACCGAAGAAGAAATCCCGAAGATTTTAAGAGAGGTGCATTCGGGCGAGTGCGGCAGTCACTCTGGAGGAAGGACACTGGAGGCTAGGGTGGTCAGACAGGGGTACTTCTGGCCCACCCTAAGGAAGGATGCCATGGAGTTTGCAAGGAGGTGTCAAAAATGTCAGCTCTACGCCCCCCTTCAACTCTTGGCAGCTCAAAGACTCCGCAGTATCACGGCACCATGGCCATCTGCTATCTGGGGAATGGACTTAGTTGGGCCCTTTCCTCTGGCTAGTGGGCAGAGGAGGTTCCTTTTGGTCATGATTGATTATTTCTTGAAGTGGCTAGAGGTTAAAGCCTTAGCCAAGGTCACCTCACAGGTTATAAGGAATTTCATCTTTGGGGAGATCATTTGTAGACATGGGTTGCCCCAAGCAATAGTGATCGATAACGGCCCCCAGTTTGTCAGCGAGGAGTTCATCAGCTTCTGCGCTCAACTGGGAATAGATCTCCGGTTTGCCTCCGTCCATCACCCTCGGAGTAACGGCCAAGTGGAAGCAGCAAACAAAATCATTGTGAACCTACTGAAGAAAAAGGTGGAGAACTTAAAAGGGAATTGGGTGGAGCAGCTCCCGTCAGTCTTATGGGCACTACGAACGACCCCGAACACGGCCACCGGGGAGACCCCCTTCAAGCTCTCTCATGGGTGTGAGGCCGTCCTACCAGTGGAGTTCGAGGTCCGGTCACCGCGAGTCATAACCGCGGGCGAAGGTGACGAGACTTGGAGGGTGGAGAATGAAGAGGGGCAGCGCCTCTCGTTAGATATGGTGGAGGAACTGCAAGACGTGGCGGCTATCAGGCAAGAAGAAATCAAGCGACGGATGGCCAAGCATTTCGATAAGCATGTCAGGGTCAAGCAGTTTGCAGAAGGGGATCTGGTGCTGAGAAAGGTCGACGCGGCGGGAAGATCGGCTCCCGTGGGTAAGCTCCACCCGAACTGGGAAGGTCCATACATTGTGAAGGAAGTCCTCGGAACAGGGGGATACTACCTCCAGGACGTGGAGGGAAGAGCCCTAAGCCACACTTGGAGTGGTGATGATCTAAAGCGCTTCTACCCCTGAGGGGGGAAGGATGTAACCATGTATCTCAAAAATGAACTTGTTATATTATACCGATTGATTCTCCTTTAACTAGTGTCGAATTTTTCATGGCATAACATAGTTGAATGTTTTGTGATACCCCGAGCTCGGCTCGGCCCCAGGTAGACCCGCTGCGCAGGCTCTCATCTAGCTGGCAGGTCCGAAGGCTCGCCTGTGGGGGATAGGTTTGGTTGGTTTGAGATCTTCATCGGCACCCCGAGCTCGGCTCGGCCCCAGGTAGACCCGCTGCGCAGGCTCTCATCTAGCTGGCAGGTCCGAAGGCTCGCCTATGGGGGATAGGTTTGGTTGGTTTGAGATCTTCATCGGCACCCCGAGCTCGGCTCGGCCCCAGGTAGACCCGCTGCGCAGGCTCTCATCTAGCTGGCAGGTCCGAAGGCTCGCCTGTGGGGGATAGGTTTGGTTGGTTTGGGATCTTCATCGGCACCCCGAGCTCGGCTCGGCCCCAGGTAGACCCGCTGCGCAGGCTCTCATCTAGATGGCAGGTCCGAAGGCTCGCCTGTGGGGGATAGGTTTGGTTGGTTTGAGATCTTCATCGGCACCCCGAGCTCGGCTCGGCCCCAGGTAGACCCGCTGCGCAGGCTCTCATCTAGCTGGCAGGTCCGAAGGCTCGCCTGTGGGGGATAGGTTTGGTTGGTTCGGGATCTTCATCGGCACCCCGAGCTCGGCTCGGCCCCAGGTAGACCCGCTGCGCAGGCTCTCATCTAGCTGGCAGGTCTGAAGGCTCGCCTGTGGGGGATAGGTTTGGTTTGGTCTGGTTGGCTTGGTTAATACGAGGCAGGAAGCACGTTGGGAATACCAAATGAAAAGTGAAAAAGAAGAGATAGATCTCGGCAGGGATAGATCTCGGCAGAGATAGATCTCGGCAGAGATAGATCTCGGCAGGGATAGATCTCGGCAGAAATAGATCTCGGCAGAAATAGATCTCGGCAGGAATAGATCTCGGCAGGGATAGATCTCGGCAGGGATAGATCGCGGCAGGAGAATCCCCATCAAAGGGATCTCGAGGTGGGGAGGCTTTCGCCAAAAAGGTTCCTCTGTGTTCTCAAACAAATAGGCGAGATCGTTATACGATGGGCCAGTGGGGACTCGCGCAGTCTAGAGGGGACGGTCCCGTCCTAAGGATTCGAGAGTCACGCTTCCGGCTGGCCGGTTACCGCGGGTTCTTGCTGATTCATCGCTAAGGATTTCCTAAGAAGGCCAAGGGCCTTGGCGGAAGCCTACGCCGAAAGCGTTCAACCACGACAATAACATCAAGCACATTCGCAAATAACAAGAAATGTTCGCAAGAAAAACATTTGCATTAATAATACAATGTGTGGGTACAAAATGATAGCGTCTCGCGCTTTACAGAGAGGTGAAGAACAGAAGCGAGAAGGGGACCCTCAAGGGGACAAACTGTACCCCTCGGAAGTCTCGCTGGAGCTCCCGCTGGAGCTTCCGCCGGAGCTCCCCCCGGAGGTCTCACCACCCGCTGCGGGGGACTTTGAGACATCCGAGGGAGGGGTATCGGGGGCGCCCAGGGGCTTTGGAATGGGCTCGAAGAGCCATGGGACAAGTTGTGGAGCGGTAATGTCTTTGCCCCTCCCGTCCCAGCAGTTGATGTCGCGCAGCGTCTCCAGCGTCAGCTTTACGGTGGCTTGCGCGTTCCCCTGGAGCAGCTTGTCGATGTCATAAGCCGAGTAATACTGGCTCTTCAATCTCTCGTCCAGCGGAGGGGCTGCACTCGCCTCGAGGCGCGCGATCTGCTCTCGCAGGAGAACGTTGTCATATCGGGCCTGAGACAGCTCCTCGCGAAGTGCGGCTTGAGCGGAATCCTGAACAGCGGAAGGTTAGCATAAGAGAAGGGTTAGGATTGCGAGAACAAGTGATTATGAAAGGTCTCGCTTACCCCTTCCGCTTGGCGCGAGGATAACAGTTGCTGGGTCTCGGCCAGCTCCTTGGCCAGAGAGGCCGCCTGGGCCACCGCATCGTCCCTGGCCTTGAACATGTCTTGGAAGTTGCGGTCTATCATAATGCTCCGCCGGGCGCACATGTGCGCAAGCTCCAGCCCACGCATTAAAGCGCGAGTGGAGTCGTATGCCAACAGCCAGGTCGACATCCTGTCGTAGACGCTAGCGTCCTCCCGGCTGTAGAGGCCATAGCCTAAGGCGAAAGCTTCGCCGGTGACCTCGTCTCGCTCCGCCCAGCTCGGCAAGAGGGACGAGATCGTGACCTTGTTGGCGTCAGGGTCCCATTGCAGCAGTGGCTTGTTCTCCGCGTCCAGGCACCTCACGCCGAGACTAAAGTTACGATGACCCCGCGGCACCTCGTCAGACAGGGGTTGGCCGGAGGTCCCGGCGGCGGCACCCTCGCTCTCGGCAGCGCCAGGGTTCTCGGCAGGAGTCCCGGGGCCGCCCCTGGTGGCCGCAATCCTGCTTACTGCCTGCAGGACCTCCTCGAAGGAGCGGCCGGCGGGGAGAGGTTGGACGGGCGGTACAACAACAGCCTTGCCCTTCTCAGTATCCGTGGTCTTGGGCCTCTTGATTGGCTGAGGTGCGGAAGCACCTGGTTTTCGCTTCACAACACCGCTTGAGGGGGGGAGGCCCGGCTCTTTTCGGCAGGCTTGCGCGGCGGCTTTCGCGAGAGCCAGCGGGTCCTTAGGAGGTTGACTCTCTCTGGCGCGAACCTCGTCGAAAGGCTGGCGAAGAGGGATCTCGCGCTCTCCTGCGAAAACAATAGCGATAAATTCCAACCTTGGAAAAAGTAAGAAAAAGGCAAATACAGGCGAGATCTTACCTTCTCCCGGAAGCACAGGAGGAAGAGAATCGACGTCTCGCCGGAGGTAGAGGACGTCGAAATCCTTGGTTCCGAAGAACTCAAGGAGGGCGCTCTCGCGGGAGCCCAAGGACGGAGGCTTGTAGGCGGCATCCTCGTATTGGATGGGGGCGAGGGGTACGTTCCCGAAGTCGCCGGAAACGTAGATGAACCTCTCGCCCCAGTGGTGGTGCTTGTTGGCGAGACCGATCGTTTTCAGCAGTTGCCCAGAGAAGAACATCACGCCTCCCTTCGTGCAGAAAGTAAATAACTTGCGGAAAATCGGCAAGCTGAACTCAATCCTCTCCGACCGCATATAGCATATGAAGGCCATGAGGATCGCCACGGAGTTAGGGTTCAGCTGCGCGGGAACCACCCCGTAGTACCGGAGAGCCTGCCGCATCTCAGGCCACAGCGGAAGGCGGAAGCCCACCTCGAAGTGTTCGATAGGGATGGCGAGCTCCCCCTCTCCTGCAGTGTTGACTTTGTCATGACTGCCCGGGGGCCGCGCGACGAAGCCGGCGGGAACGTGCTGGGTCTTGATCAGATTGAACTCGTCTAGAGTGAGAGTGCAGGAAGGGAAGAGATGTTTTTGGAAGGCTTCCGCGCAGTTGGATCGTCCTTCACCACCGCCCGGCATCGCAATAAGGTTTGAGGGCGAGATCTACGAGGAGAAGGCGAGAGCGAGAACGGGGCGAGAACGGAAGTGGAAGGGTGAGACGGGCGAGAGCTTTGCGAAGACCGCGAGAACAACAACAAAGGGGAGAGAGACTGGAATCAGAGAAATGAATGTGGTAGGTGAGCCTCCTATTTATAGAAAATCGTGGTAATGATGGCTGTTTTCAGAAAGGCGGCGGGGGTACAGCCGGCGCGTCCTAGGTCAGCGGCGCTTCGTTTTTCCCGCCCGAATCTGACAGCGACCGATTAACTAAGCAGCTGGCGCAAACGTTGCGAAATGTCATACGGCCGGTAAGGTAGGCGGAAGCAAGGTGGCTCTCGCCACCCCAAAGACCTGGGAAGATAACTCATACGCATACAAAAATATTAAAGACAGAGCTATTGCTCTCGCTGAGCGGGAACGCGATGAAATAATAAGCGAATAAAGTGCGGGAACATTAGTTACAACTCCAAGCGAATGAATAAGGGTACATTAGGGAAGGGAAGGCCAGGGGAAGAGGAGGGGAGGTCTCGCGCTTCAGTACGGCTCCCAGCGCCATTTCCCTTGCTCCCAACGCCATTTGCCTCGGTCCCGCAGCTTGGTCCGGGGGGGTGCCTGCGGGTTGAAGTAGGATGACAGAACGCTGCATCCCAGGTCAACCCGGCGAGACAGATCCCGGATTCTCTCGATGCATCTCTCAGGTGAGGACCCGGCGGTAGCTCCCCCGGGCCGGTCCATCTCGCCTAGAAGGAAGTCTCGCTCCAGGGACTCCAGCCTCTTCTCCACTGACTGGCGAAACTCTCTGGCCGCAAGTTCGCGGACCCGTTCTCGCCGGATGAGTTTCGACAGAATGGCGGCAACCTTCTTCCCTCGTCTTTTCGCGCTCCCGGCACCGGTCAGGATCTCCTCCATCTCGTCAGATGAAGGGAAGGGAGAGCTCTCGCCATCTTCTCCCTCTCTTTCTTCTTCTTCTTCTTCTTCTTCTTCTTCCTCTACCTCAGCGCCAGGCCGCGAGTCCATGTCCCCTGTCGAAAGAGTCCCCATTTTAGCGGAAGCTGAAGGATAGCAGCGATGAAATTGTCGTATACCTTCAGAGGTGACGAGGCCCCCCGGTCGACGGCAGGCGAGAAGGCCCAGCCCCCCCCCCCCCCCCCCTCAGCTCCAAAGAGGAGGTGGATTGGCTTTCCTTTGCCGGGGGGGGGGGGGGGGTAAACTTTGCGGATGGTGATCCAGGCCTGATCGAGAGCGGGGGAGCGGGTCTCCTCAGCCGCTGGAGGGCTAGCGTCTAGCGGTGGCGCAGGGATCTCGGCATTTTTTCCTCTCGCCGGTAGGGAGGAATCAACCGCATGGGCAGACTGATTCGCAGTTCTCGCCCCACCATCCCGGGTGGCAAGATCTGGAGGTGCGGAAACTGACGCTGCGAGGAATCAGGTCAGCATTTAAAAAATACCAGGCGAAGGCAAGAAGGGAACCTTTACCAGCGGTGTTCGGGTCTGGTGGAGGAGGCGCCTCGGGAACCTGTGGTTGATCATCGTGATGGCTAGAGGGTGGATCCAAATGTTCTCGCGGGGACGCGGCAGCGTCAGGAACCGTCTCCTGCGAGAGATATCAAGTTAAACAATTGAGCAATTGGTTGTTAATTGGTATATCAAGCTTACCTTCCGCGGCGAGGTGCCGTCCGCGCAACTAGGGGTCGGGGTGGGCGGGCTCCTGTTCTCGTGGGATAGGTCCCGCTGAACCACCTTCGCCTTCTTCTTCTTCTTAGGCAGAGAAGACTCAGCAACTGACGACTGTCTCGCTAGCCATGGGGAGACCAGGGCACTGTTAGCCCTAGCTCGCGCCTGCGCCGCGTTAATGCGGTCCTGCAAATCCTGCGGAAGCGGTTTATCGGCACGCTTGGAAGGCATAGCGAGAGAGAGGGCGAGAGCTCAGGGGGAGAATGACGGCTCGAGGGAAGTGTTATGACCGTCTATCGGCACTAATATTTATAGGCGCCGTACGGCCCACCGAAAGATTCCCTGACGTTGACACGTGCTCAGCGAATATTTTGGGTTGAACATGTCTTTTCGAGCGCGGCGCTAGCTCAAAAAGAGCGGGGATTGTGTACAACCCCATATTCGCTGAGCCAGACAAGGAGGCACAATGGTCACAGGAGGGTTAGCCGAAGTGGTCCCGCCCTAAGGAGGATCTCGCCCACAGAAGGCGGAAACGCTCTCGCCGGATGCTATAAAAGAGAAACCGTAGGCCGAGAGCGCCAAGCGCGGACTGCGCGGAAGCGCTCTCGCCCAAACCAAGCCTCAGTCCCGAAGAGTTCTCGCTTGCGCTGGGCGAGAACGTTCGCGCCACGCCCTGGGCCGAAAGGTCTCGGCACCAGCTCTCGCCGAGTGGGGCCCAGGGTCTTTGGAAGAATGTCCTAATTGCCCTCAGGAGAAATTACTTCAGTACCCTCAGAGAGACAGCGGGATTTGGCTATTGGCAGGCCAACCAGGGGTTTTTCAGTAAATTCAGGACAGCAAAATGCTATAAATAGACCCATAAGGGCTCCTTAGAAGGCAAGCTATCATTGTCTCCGGAATTCCAGTGCTTTCTGAGGAGCTCCTAGCCCAGCTTTGGCTTTGGAGGGGAAGCTCTCAGAGATCTTCCGGGTGTGAGGTGGGACCTCCCTGCTGAGGCTTTTGGGTCAGTCTTAGGTCCTTAGAATCCAGTCAAGGGGTGAGACTTGAGAGAAGTAGGTTTTGGCTGCACCCCTTTTTCTTTGAACTTCAGTTGGGGTCATATTTGGCTTCAACAGATATACATCAAGATGTATTTGATGTGCTTTGAGTTTAGTTGTGCAGGTTAAGTAACTGCAGGTTTGCAGGAAAAAGTTCTAAGTCCATGTGTCGACACCTAGAAGAAAAGTGTCGACACTTAAGAAGGCTTGTGTCGACACCTAGAGAAGTAGTGTCGACACTTGGAGTAATTGTGTCGACACTAGGAATGCAGAGTCGACACCAGAAGGAAAGTGTCGACACATACAGGCAGTGTCGACACACAATGAAGAAATGTCTAAAGAATCAGTGTCGACACTTAGAAGCAGTGTCGACACCAAGAGGAACTTTGTCGACATTAAAAGTGTCGACACTCAGCAAACTTCAACAAAGTTCAAGTACAAGTGTCGACACTAGGAGGCTGTGTCGACACTCAGCAAACTTCAACAGAGTTTAAGTACAAGTGTCGACACAGAGGAGATGTGTCGACACTCAGCAAAAGTCTCAACACAAGAAGAATGTGTCGACACAAAGGAAATGTGTCGACACTCAGCAAAAGTTTCAACACAGAAGGCATGTGTCGACACAAAGAAGATGTGTCGACACTTAGCAAGTTTCAACACAAGAAGATGTGTCGACACAAAGGAGTTATGTCGACACTTAGCAGAAATCAACTAAGTATTGAAGAATAAGGACTTATGTCGACACACATAATCAGTGTCGACACATTCTGAAGAAGCAGTGTCGAGAAGTAATTTCTCCAACACAAGGAGTTGTGTCGACGCCATGAAGGCTAGTGTCGATACTTAGTCTACTTGTGTCGACACTTAGTCTATTTGTGTCGACACATGAAGACTGTCTATCTCGACACTTTCAGACAGTGACAGAGTTTTCAAGAAGTGACTGGATGACTTGACAGCTGTCATTTCAACCGGTCAACTGCTACTGTCAGAGCTGTCAGAAGTTTGTTAGGAACCGGATCAGCCAGTCACCATGAAGAAAGCCTATATAAAGGCTTATTCCTTCAACAGAAGGCATGCAATCGAATCAGATGAGACAATCATTGAAGTGAGAAACAACAAACGAGAAGAAGATCTTCAAGTGAAGATCTAAGAAGTTGGAGAGAGAAAGCTCCTTCTAAGAAGACAGCTATTGAACCAGGCTGATAAAGAAAGTTTCAGATTGAGATCTGATTCACAAGTCAGCAGTTGATTGAAGATCATCTGCCTAGAGATTCAACCCTACTGTGTTTAATTCAAGAAGCTTTGAAGAAAGCCAAGGGAGGTTGATCTCAGCAAAGTTCCTTCAAGAACTCATCAAGAAGCCAGTCAACTCAGCTTTCTCAATCAGAGTTGTGGTTATTATTCTTGTACTCTTTATTTTTTGTAGGATCCTAAGGGATCTGAGTTGTAAGCCTGTACTTATAAAGGCTGAGTGATAGGGCTTGTGTGCCTGAGTGTAGGAGATACATTTCTCTGAGTGTAGGCCTTATTGAAGGCTGAGTGTAGGCCTTGTTTAAGGCTGAGTGTAGGTCTTGGTGAAGACTGAGTGGTAGGGCTTTTGTGCCTGAGTTGTAGGAGTGGGATCACTCTGAGTTGTAGGAAACTATTTGGGGTTCTGAGCTGTAAGATCTGTGGATCTGAGAAGTTATGGAGAAGTTGAGCCGAATCTAGTACACTACTAGATAGGCGAAGGGGGAAAGTGGATGTACCCAGACCTTGGGGAACCACTATAAATCCTTTGTGCTCTCTGTGATTGTATGCTTGTGTGATTGCTATTATCTGTGCTGAATTGATGTGAAGAATTGTCTATAATTCTGTGTTTCTGCCATAAAAATTAAAAAAGATTAAGTGCACCTATTCACCCCCCCCCCTCTAGGTATTTAGGCACTAGTTCTTTCACCACTTCCACATGGTAAAGGAGAATGATCGCCAGCTGGCGATTAACAACCATCGCCTCCAGCTTATTCTCAACGAGCTGGCCGGTATTCGCGCGAGCATGGGCTCTGTTGGCCGACTGACGAGGATGGAGGAGCAGTTGTGGCTTGGCGATGACGCGATGGCGCTGGCGACGGAGCACTTCCGGTGGGCGTGCGAGATGGGGTGCGCTGGGCGACATCCTCACCCTACAGATAGACCTAGGCCTTAGGATTTTTTCTTTTATTTGAAGCTCGCCTAGTGCGACTTTATGAACATTTATTGCTTGTAATAAGCGAGCTAGAATCTCGCGCCATTATTAACTTTTTCCTGTTTCCAATGTTTGTGCGATATCTTGTCTGGATTCTGCCGAGTTTGTTCTGTAGGTTGCGACCATGCTTTATCTGCACTGCTCCATACAGCGGAATTAGCTTACTCGTTTGGAGCGCGACTTGGGCTGATACTCGTCGTAGTGAAGATACCCCCATGACGCCTATAAATAGAGGGGGTAGGTAGGACATAAGTACGTTGTTGCGCTATTCAACCCCTAGCACGCGAGTATCGTTTCCTGCTCGCGCGCTGCGACTTTGCTTTATTCCTCGCTCTTCTTTCATCTTCCTCGTTAAATCTCGCAAGATGGTTGGAGATGATGTCAGTGCTCGCCGCCAAGCCCATGCTGCCAATTTCGCGGATGCGGCTTTCAAGAAGTCGAACACCACCGAGCGCGACTTAGAGAGTTTTAGGGAAAGGCTCCTCCCTGAGGGTTACTCGTCCAGGCTCCCGAGCCGTAGCGAGCGGCTAAACACATATATAGAGGGCACGCTGGTCCTCCTCCTTCGTCATTTCGCTGCGGGCCTGCGAATTCCATTGTGGTCGGAGTATTGCGAGATCCTGTGATACTTCGACATAGTACCCGCACAGATCAACCCCAATGGCGTCGCGATCATCATGGGGTTCCTCTGCTACTTGCGCGAGGAGAGGGTCGTCGTCGACCTTTCAGTCTTCCGCAAGATATTCACCTTCACCACGACCGCCGAGGGCGTGGTCTACATCAGCAGCCACGTCTGCATTCTGGTGGGTACGACGAACAAAGTCCACCGATGGAGCGAGCTGTTAGTCGTCATCGAAGGCGACTTCGATGGCATTCTGGGGAGGCCGCACCAACCTGCTGACGTCACCTTCCTCCCACCGATATTGGAGGGCGTCTGCGTGTAGCTTGTTGAATTGTTCCGAGGTCGCCGGTTCGATGTCATCTTCTGGCGACTAAACGTCAACAACTTGTTGGAGATTCATCCAAATGAGGGTAAGCTTGGGCGAGAATTACTTGTTTACATACACGTCGCGACATGCGAAGCTTGTTACTAATTTACTCGCCATTTGCAGTACCGTTCGAGCTCCCGGAGAAGCCGCTCCCTCTGGCGAAGAAAGTCGCCCCTTCGCTGCATGAGACCAGCTCGCCGGCTGATGTCGGCGCGAAGAAAAGGCTAGCCATGGGCAAGGGAAAAGCCAGGTCGCCGGGCCCTACGACCAAAAAGCAGAAGGTGTCGTCGCCGCAGCCTGACGACCAAGAATCGCCGCCACTGGATGCTCGACTTCCTCACTTCCACCCAAACTTCAACTTGGTGTGAGAGGTGGTGGACGCCTATGGTCGCCCGCTGGTGACCTGGTCGGTGGATGAACATCTGGTGACTCTGAGCACCAACCTCCCCTCCTGGTCGGCGGACGGGGAGGACAAGGGGGAGGCCTTCGCCGTCCTCCACACGATGTATGGGCGAGGCGACGTCGAATCGATGCTGAACCTCAGCGAGGAGGAACTCGCCCAGCAAGCATCTTGCTCGCTCGCGCGAGCCGTCGAACTGAATCATTTCGCGGCGAGGAGGATGCTGGAGAGGACTAAGGCCTTGAAGATCGCCAGCAAGAAGGCGATTGATCTCGGCATGGAATCCACCTGCCGGCGAGATTATGAGGTAAGTCGCCTCCTGAGCGCGATGTTGATGTTGCCAGACTTGGATTCTTTTTGCTAACTCTTTGTTCTTTCTCGCAGGCTGCCGAGATAGAAACCCCCAATAAGCTTTCTGAGTATGAGACAAAACTCGCCAAGTCTCAGGCTGATTTGGAGGCAGCCAAAGTGTAACACCCCAGATTTTTGCAAGAGGTTCAGTCTGCAGTTCTGGAAAATTTTTAGGTTTCTGGCAGGAGGCACACGGCCTGCGACACGGGCGTGTCGCAGGGCGTGTCGAGGCCGTGTCGACACTCGGTCCAAGTGTCGACACTTTCGCTCGACAAAGTGTGCACACGGCCTGCGACACGGGCGTGTCGCAGGGCGTGTCGAGGCCGTGTCGACACTCGGCCCAAGTGTCGACACTTTGTGCTCGACAGAGTGTCGAGAGTGGGGCACACGGCCTGCGACACGGGCGTGTCGCAGGGCGTGTCGAGGCCGTGTCGACACTCGGCCCAAGTGTCGACACTTTTGCTCGACAGTGTGTCGAGACTGGGGCACACGGCCTGTGACACGGGCGTGTCACAGGGCGTGTCCCGTTTGGTCGACGATCTTCGCTCGACGTTTTTCCGTGGTGTCGACACAAAGCCTGTCGACGGGTGTCGAGACTTGGCACACGGCTTGGGACACGGGCGTGTCCCAGGCCGTGTCACCTCTCGGGTTGGTGTTGGGGCCGTGTCGTTGGAGACACACGGCAGGCCACACGGCCGTGTCGCTGGGGACACGGGCGTGTCGGATTGAACACGGGCGTGTAGAATGCCCGTGTCTGATTCCAGGCGCGTCGATTTGAGACGGCGAATGAGGCACACGGCCCTGGACACGGGCGTGTGCCAGGCCGTGTTCGGCCCAGGTCTTTTATTTTTCCAGGCGAATCGCAGCCAGTCTTTTTCTGGTTTTGGGATCTGACGGTTCAGGCCATCTCCTAGGAAGTTAAGTCCGAATTTAGGGTTACAGATCCTCATTCTTTTTCAAGTCCTCTCTTTCTTAGTTCTTGAGAGAAACTAGAGCAAGGAGGAAGAAGAAGAACTCTTGGGCTGTAGGAAGGGTTTCGGAGCTCCAAATCGCGAGCCGAGTCCGGATCCGTGAAGCTTGGAGCGTTGCGAAGTTTTCCATCCGGCTAGTTTGCCATGGCAAGGAAGAGGAGTCGGAAGGTAACGACATCTCTCCTCTCGGTCTTTAGGATGCACGTTTTTAGCATCGTTTTCTTCTAGATTTTGGGCACCAAACTCTCAAATGAGAGGGGCTTTGGTTTGCCAAGGTTCAAGAGGAACCTCCGGGTGATTGAGTCCGTCCCCGGCATATTTTGCATTAGAGATCCGCTTCGTTAGTGGATTAGGCATGGTGGGTGAAGCCGTGGTCGCGACCGTTAGTCCGGCCCGGTGATGTTGCATACGAACTTAGGGATTCGTAGAGATTTCCTTTGCGGCAAGATGCCGTTTGTGTTGTGGTGGTGATTGTCCTGTTTGCTAGAAAAGGGTACTTGTAGTCGAACCCGAACAAGGTTAGCTCCTCGTGGCGGTAGATGTTTTCCTTGAGGGACAAGGTTAGCTCCGTATGAGAATGGAGATGGTTTCCTTGGTGGACAAGGTTAGCTCCGCACGAGTTGGAGATGTTTTCCTTGGTGCGCGGGAACGCTGCAGGTACAAAGAGGGATTGCGATGTGTTTAGTCTTGGTTGTGTTGTGCCAAGGCGTGGCTATGTCTCCGTGGTCGGCTGGCTATCCCGTGACATGTGCGTCATGTGTGGAGAGTGTCCCGGCGAGACTAGTCCCCTTCTGTGAGACTGACGAGAATGCCAAGCTTGGGGCAAGCCCGGGCAAAGAGGCCATGAGCGGGTGGGGTCCAGCAAGGCTTCTTAGAATCGGTCAGTCTGTGGTTGTTGGAATCCTGACATGAGACGTCAGAGCTTGCAGGCAAGCCCGGGGCTAAGCCCACGAGCGGGTGGGGCCTTGGCAAGAATTCCATGTGGCGGCCTGTGCGTCGTGGGAGGGAGTTGTGTCTCCCTCAATGTTTGCGGCTTTATGCCAATTGGGGAAATGTGAGTACCCAAATGATGTGATGTTGTGCTAGATGCATACGTGGTAGGGTACCTTGGGTGAAGCCCGGGTGTTGCATTCATGTTGCATAGTAGGCCCTTTCTTTATATGCACAACCAGTAGAGAACATGTTTGTTGATTGAGACATCCAAACCTGTTTTAATGCTTTTCTAGTTATAGAAATTTATATTACATATGAAGTGCTGACTTGCAGGTTGGAGGGTTCCCCGGGGTCCGTTAGGGGCGGCCGGGAGGAGATGTGTTGTTACATAGTTTGAGGTCAGCCTTTGCTGACCCACGTTACTAATAATTTTTACAGGGCAAGGATCGCACGCAGGAGCTAGCACGCCGGCCAAAAAGGCCTAAGCCCATGAAGTGTTTCCTCTTTTGGTAGCACTACTTTTGATTGATGTATGCTCGAGACTATTTTTGTCTGGCTTGCATGCCGAGGTAGATTAGGAGTGCTGAGCACATTCATGTTTGATGTAAGGCCTTAAGGCCATTTGTTTACTCTTTTGGTTAGTGGATAACTTCTAGTTGTGCTTTGTTTTCCGTTGTGTTGTGCAAGTGTTTTGAGTGTGGGTAGCTATATCAACTTTTAATACTAAAGCTGTGGCGTTCGTATGTTGTGGGGCCCCGGCCGGACCCATATTATACGTCCATTACAGGGGAGGTGTTACAATTTGGTATCAAAGCCAGGTTAGATTCAAGGTCAGTGCGTAGAGAAGTTATCCACATAAGAGTAACGCGGGACCATGAGTGTCCTTATGTTTTAGTCTTGAGATTGGAGACTAATCCCTTATTTCTTGTCTTCCTGAAGAGTGCAAGCAACGAGGCGGGCACTTCAAGAGCAAGGGATGATCTCTCGGCGAGCAGTGCTACTGCTCCAGGTCTTTTGGGCACGGGTGTAGACCCGGCCGACTTCTGCCGCATGCTTGCAGAAGCGATGGTGGCAGCTCAAGCTGCAGCAGCGGCTCAGGTGGCAGCCCCTGCCACACCAGATACGGCAACGGCCGTGCCAGGAGCAGAAGCCAGGCGAGTGGAGCCTTTGGCGGAGAGGGTAGTTGTCGGACATGGAGACCGACACATGAAGTATTTCCTGAGTTTCCATCCCCCGTCTTTCAAGGGTGTTGGAACGCCAACGGATGCAGAGGATTGGTGGGTTCGCATTCAAAAACTGTTAAGGGCGGCAGAGACGCCAGAGGAAAAGAAAGCTGAGTATGCGGCGTTTGATACGCCGGTAACGTATATGTAAAATAACGCAAGTGTACGTGCCGGTTCAAGTAATATAGAGTGAGAAGTGATCGTCCCTCGAGGAAGTGAATGATTTGGTGCTCGCAACTACTAGCTTAACCTTTTCCTTAAATTCAAGTGAGATAATTGATGTGATTTAGTTAAGCGAAACTATAGATAATAAATACTACTTAGTCCTTATCTAAAAATGACTTTTTCTTACTTTGGAGAGTTAGTCTTGCATGTTGTTTTCCTTAGACTGATATGACAATTGTTTTTAAATCATCTCTCATAATTGGAAAATTACTATCCTGCAACGATTTTTAAGATGGATAACATTATCTCTCGATCTCCGAAATCCGCTTACCCTACTTCCCCTAGTCATCTCTAACTTAGGCGGATTTAGAATAACATGAAGCGCTAAAATCAAGGTTGCTAACTTGAGATGAAATCTCTTTCTATCTCAGAGTTATATCAGGACTTATGTCACACTTACGTCGCTTCTCTCTCGAGTCTCGCAACGCAGTAGAAAGATGGAATTTTGACTAAAGCATCGCGCGACTCCTCTCTCGAATCTCGCCGCACGCAATGAGGATTCAACCTTAGGGTAGCACGACTCATCTCTCGAATCTCGCCACACTATCTAGGAGAAGAACACTTACTCAAAAATTCCACATATAAATGACATAATCTCAATAAAGATAGAACATCAACCAATTATGAAAGATAAATTTAAATCAAGTCATCATAAAAAGTCTAACTACTCACAACACACAAGACTTATGGAATTAGTTCATGGTGGAAGGGGAGAACATCACAAAAATTGGAAAGATCTTACAGCCCATGATAAAAAGAATGTAAAATAATGCCGGAAGATGATCTCCAATTCGCATTCAAGCAATCCTTCTCCAAGATCCGGTGTTGCCCTAGGTCTTCTTCTCCAAGCAATCTCCTCTTCTTTTTCTTCTCCAAGTATGAATGATAATTCCTTTTTCCAGCCATTTTCGTCCTTTAATTTCGTGCCCCCATCTGAAAGGATGCCTCCTTTCAATTTGTAACTACTGCAATATTTCAAAAATTCGGATCTTTTAAATTCCGAAAGTTGTTATAACAACTAAAAAAGTTGTTATGACAACTTTCCCAGCACAGCAAACTGCTTCAGCATTCCTTCTCCGGATTGAGTTTTTCGGCTAATCTGACAAGAAAACATTAGAAAATGATCAAATAACTCAAACTTAAGTTAAAGATGATTTTTATCATCTTTTTATACTCAATAGAACATCTTTTCACTATTTTTTATCAATAAAATGGACATGGATAACTTCATTTAGGAAGTTATCACACCCCCACACTTGAGTCTTGCTAGTCCCGAGCAAAGACATTTCATAAAATTTATTTGAGTGAATGGATAGATATTGAGATGAGAATTCAATGATCCTTGTCCTTAACCCAACTGAGTCTTAACATCATCAAGACTACACAACTGATAAGCTTGCCAATCATTAAAAATTCGACTCTCACGAATTCATTAGTTTGATAAAAGCAAAAGTGCAATTAAAAATTTAGTGTTGCGTGTGATTTCTTCAAAATTTATTTACTCCCAACACAATTGTTTTAGCCTCTATATGAATTGAAAAGGATGAGAATATGCTAAGTTTTTTTTTTTTTCTTAACCGCGACAAGAGCTTTTAGTTTATATGGAAGTAGGTTAGGCTTTGGCTTGGTTCGCAATGTTGAATGCTTGATAGTGGGGTGAAAGAAAAATCCTAGTCGAACGTCCTAATCAATTACCATATTATGAGGTTCAATTCATTAACATTAAATATCTAAATATTATGCCCATAGTTGGGATCATTCCAAGTATGTATTCGCCTACCTAGGCCGCATATCACTATGACAAAATTGATCATTTTTTTCTACTTTTCTCTTCTCTCTTTTTTTTAGGCATAGTTGGGATCATTCCAAGTAGGCTCCTACATACTTAGGCCACATATCACTATGACATTTACTCTTTTTTTTTATATATGTTGAATTGAACACCCATAAATGGTTAGTCAATTAAGATATGACTAGTCGACAATTTAGGGATTGAAGCATTTGGTAATGTGTAGCAAAGGATAAAGAGCAAGCTCAAAGATACTCATGAAGGATCACAATGGTTTAACTACATAATCCCTTGTCTTGGTCTACATCATTAACTCAGTTCTTACTCATCCCTCCCTATTCATTTCTAGGAGTCAATTATCAACAAAACTTTGTAGGGAAGGATAAATAAATTTTGAAAAAAATTGTGCATTGTGCATAAAAACACTTAACACTTTAGTCAAATATCATGCTAACTTCAAATTCGAAGTCCGAACTGTTAAGATTGTCTAGCCTAATCATAATTGGGGTAAAAATTTGGGTCATTGACCTCAAGCTCAATCAACATATTAAGCACCCAAATAATGAAGGGTAAACCACCCCCCACACCTAAAGCATTGCTAGACCCTAGCAAGACTATATGCAATAGTTATGTTGACTATTGTTGATTAGTAATGAAAGATATATGGATATAAATAAATGAATTAAAATAACTCCCCTGAATTCATAAATGTAGACATTTGTGCAACTATCTTCATTCCTTACAAATCCATGAGTACTAAGCGTAGGCAATTGACTAATCAACTTGTTCTGCATACTGAGTATATTCCAAAGTTTAGAAAATTCATAGCCCAAAATAAAAGGGAAGCGTAATTACAAAAGGGATTAGCAATAGAGGACAAATAAAGGTGACTTCGTTTCCTGAAACAAGTTAGCTCCAAAATAAATAAAACTTTCAACGCATACATAACATTCCTTGAAATAATCAGTGGTGAATCAACATCATTTGAGAGCTTAGATTAATTGAAGCATGATAAAACTTGAAACAAGCCAAAATTATATAGCAAAATAAGCTGAAAGTCAGTGAGTAGCATAGGCCAAAATGAACTATAATATATCAACTTCCTAACGGTGCGAAAGAGAGGAATAACTAACAAAATGCTAGAGATAATAGCCGGCCACTAAGGAGATTCGTCGGCCTCTGCCTCATCATCAGACTCTGCTTCCTCATCACCAGACGCTTCTTCGTCCCCATCATTGTCTTCATCCTCGTCGTCGTCTTCGTCCTCCTCCTCTTCTGCAACCTTGGCTGGATCAACTCTAGTTCGGTCTGAAGTCAGGAGATAGCCAGCATCGTCAAATTGGCCCAACATCCTAAACTTCGGCTTCGACATCGGGATCTTCGCCTTTTCCATGACTTTCCGTATGTTCCCCCGAAGATCCTCAAACTGTTCTTTCGCGTACATCTGCTGACAGCGCTGATAAGCTTTGATGTACTCAATATGTTCCATCAGAGCATCGGGGTCGGCCCCATGATCGACTACTGGAATATTAATACGTAAAGGGTTCCTTGCCCGTGTCTGCGAACTCTGAGCATCGCCTTGCCCTGTTCTATCGTTACCTGATCCGACCTTGATATTCACTTCAATGACTGTTTTGGTGATATGTCGCTTGACTGGTGCAACTATGTCATTTGCCTCCATAGGAACTCCCGCAGCCCTACAAAGCTCAGTGATCAGTGACGGGAACCATAACTGCCGAGGTTTCACCTCCCTAATCTTCTGCCGCAACTGTAACGTGATGATCTTGGCAACGTCAAATTGCATTCCTTGGATTATTCCGTAGATCAATCCCAACTTATCCAATGCCACACTATTAGGGTGTTTGGTCGGTAGGACGCCGGCGTTAACAAATAAGAGCCACGCTTTAGCTTGTCGAGTCAAGCTTGAGGTTTTCAGAATTGTTTGTTTCGGACTCATCCATTTGGGTTCGTCTGTGGTGCACACAACCTTCAACATGTCACTAAGATTGACTTTGTTCAAAATCTCGGTGTAATCTTCATACTCTTGATCTTCCAGGTTAAACATATTGCTAATTCGAGCCGCAGAAAAAGTAACTTCCTTGCCCCGCACTATCACCGTCTCATATTCAACGTCCCGGGCGTTTGCATAAAATTCATACACCCATGCAGGAACAATTTCAGTACGTGGGTGGCAAAATGACTCCCAATTGAGCGCCTTAATCTGCTCAGCGCATGCAAGACTCCACGCTCGTTTTTCCATCACGAATCCCCTCTCCTCTATAAACTGAATGGACTTCACCTGCTCAAATCGCTTCCGCGCACCCTCTCCAACAAATTTTTCAGGATTTCTAGCAACTCCCTTTCCCTTCCTCATCTTATCTCCCTTCTTAGATGACATAATGGAGGCTAAGCATATACGTAACACACGAACCACAAAGAAATAAATTTGTGTACTAGGGTTTGCATTAGTTAGCACAGAAGGAGGGGGAAAAGGTGTATACCTTAGGAGTCGTCGTGGAAAAGCCTCCGGTTGCTATGGCCCGTCAGATATGAGAATCGTGCGCGGAGCAGCACTATTGCTCCCGCAAAATGATGATGGCGCCGCCGATCGTCGTTCTCGCCGCCCACACTTCGCGCAAAAGCCGGTCGTAGCCGGGATCGCCTCCGTCGCGGCCCACGTATCGCGCAAGCGCCGCCGACACCTTGCGCCGTCGTGCCCTAGTCGGGGGGAAGCGAGTTTTGCGAAATGAGGGGGGGGGGGGAATTTCCTTATAAACTTTAAGGATTTTAATTATTTAGCTAAACCCGGCTTAGGTTTAAATTAAACCGGATTAAAGCTTTAATAACCTTTAAACCGCCATCTTAGGAGTAATCGGCGCGCCGGTTCAATTGAACCGCCTAAACCACGCTTAGTGAAGGAGCAGTCAGTAATTTAATTCCCATTACATATGTAACGACTTGTCACAACAACCAGCAGGAAATGAACCGCCTGTACGCCGGTTCAATTGAACCGGCGCTGAACCGCCAGCCCTGGTGGTTGAAGGAAGAGGCAGTACGCAGAATCCCATTACGTATGTAATGGGGTTGTTGCAACAATTTTTAAGAAATTTAAATTCTGCTCTTTTTACCGTGCTCCCAACAAACCTATCCGAATTTTGTTCCTCCTGAATCGCCAAACTTCCTCTTGGATAATTTCAAGCTAGATCAAGTAAGGGCTATGGACATCCTCCTTCCAATTGAGTAATTCACATCAAAAATAACAAATTAACTACGTCAATTATTTATATAAACCTATATAAATCTAATCGATGGGTTGCCTCCCACCAAGCGCCTCGTTTAGAACGTCCCGGCCGGACGTTTTTCGTCAACTTGTTATTGTAAATGTATGACCATCGCCTCACGATGGTCATTATCTACATAATACTCTTTCAATCGTTGACCGTTCACCTTGAACGTAGAGCCATCCTTCTCATTGTAAATTGTTACTACTCCAAACGGGTGCACCTCTTTTACTCTAAATGGTCCAGACAATCTAGACTTAAGTTTGCCTGGAAAGAATTTTAATCTCGAGTTGAATAACAAGACTAATTGTCCCATCTTGAACTCTTTTGCAATTAGTCTTGCATCATGTCATTTCTTTGTCTTTTCCTTATATACCCTCGAGCTCTCATATGCGTTCAATCGAATCTCATCCAATTCATTTATCTGTAGTAATCTTTTCATCCCTACCTCTTGAAAATCAAAATTCAGTTTTTTAATGGCCCAGTAAGCTCTATGTTCCAACTCCACCGGGAGATGACACGCCTTCCCATAAATCATTTTGTACGGGGTCAATCCTATAGGAGTTTTAAATGCAGTTCTATAGGCCCATAAAGTATCATTTAGTTTTAGCGACCAATCCTTGCGAGTGACATTCACCGTTTTTTCTAATATTGATTTAATCTCTCGATTTGAAACTTCCGCTAGACCGTTGGTTTGCGGGTGGTAGGCCAGGGCAACTTTATGAGTTACTCCATATTTCTTCAAAAGTGATTTAAATTGCAAATTGCAAAAGTGTGCCCCTCCATCACTAACTATAGCCCTTGGTGTACCAAATCTAGTGAATATGTTAGTCTTGAGAAACTTTAATACAACCTTGCCATCATTTTTTTGTGTGGCTATTGCCTCTACCCATTTTGAAACATAATCTACCGCTAGCAGAATATACAAGTTCCCGTTTGAATTTACAAAAGGCCCCATGAAGTCTATACCCCACACGTCGAACACTTCGACTTCTAGAATATTAGTCATAGGCATGCTTGCTCCACGATGAATATTTCCCACTCTTTGACATCGATCACAGTTTTTTACAAAAGTATGGGCATCCTTAAATAGTGTCGGCCAATAAAATCCTGATTCTAAAACCTTCATAGCAGTACGGTCTCCTCGAAAATGGCCTCCGTATGGAGAAGCATGACATTTTTCCAAAATACTTTGGACTTCAACTTCAGGAACACACCTACGAATGATTTGATCTGCACAGATTTTGAATAAGTATGGTTCATCCCATAAGTAGAATTTCACCTGATGAAGAAACCGTTTCCTTTGTTGGTGATTGAAATCCGTAGGGAGCACTCTACTAACGATGTAGTTAACAAAATCTGCATACCATGGAGTGTTATTCGTGTCTGATATAGCTAGTAATCGTTCATCAGGAAAATTTTCTCCAATCTCAACATGCATATTTTTCTCGCTTTTGTGATCTAATCGTGATAGATGGTCGGCTACTGGATTCTCGGCTCCCTTTCGATCTTTGATTTCTAAATCGAATTCTTGTAAAAGGAGGACCCATCTAATAAGTCTAGGCTTTGCGTCCTTTTTATCTACCAGATATCTTATTGCTGCATGATCTGTGTAAACTATCACTTTGGAGTTTATCAAGTACGAACGGAATTTGTCAAAGGCAAATACAACAGCTAATAATTCCTTTTCCGTGGTGGTATAGTTCAGCTGGGCATCCATAAGTGTTTTGCTAGCATAATAGATAGTGTGAAAGATTTTGTTATGAAGCTGCCCTAACACGGCTCCAACCGCGTAATTGCTAGCATCACACATAAGCACAAATGGCAATGACCAGTCTGGTGCCTTAACTATAGGAGATGTCACTAGACGCTGTTTTAATGTTTGGAATGCCATCAGGCAATTATCATCAAAAATGTACGGAGTGTCTTTTTCAAGAAGGTTGCATAGCGGCTTAGATATTTTAGAGAAGTCTTTTATAAAGCGTCTATAAAAACCCGCATGACCCAGAAAACTACGAATGCCCTTGACATTCGTCGGTGGAGCGAGTTTTTCTATGACTTCCACCTTTGCACGGTCAACCTCTAACCCCTTACTAGACACTTTGTGTCCTAAGACAATTCCTTCGCGCACCATGAAATGGCACTTCTCCCAATTCAATACTAAATTTGTTTCAACACATCTTCTCAAAACCTTACTTAATATTCTTAAACAAACATCAAATGATCTTCCAAACACTGAAAAGTCATCCATGAAAATCTCAATCCCCTCCTCAATCAACTCGGCAAGCAGAGCGATAATACAGCGTTGGAATGTTGCGGGTGCATTACATAACCCAAAAGGCATTCTCCGGAATGCAAAAGTTCCAAACGGGCATGTAAATGTCGTCTTTTCTTGATCTTCAGGTGCAACCATGATCTGGTTGTACCCCGAATATCCATCAAGGAAACAAAAATACTCACTACCCGCCAACCTATCGAGGACTTGGTCAAGAAATGGAAGCGGGAAATGGTCTTTTCTAGTCATTTTGTTCAGTCTCCTATAGTCCATACATATTCTCCATCCCGTGACGGCCCTAGTAGGTATGATTTCATTATTATCATTTTTAACAATAGTCATTCCACCCTTTTTCGGTACACATTGCACCGGGCTCACCCACTTACTATCTGAGATAGGGTAAATGATGCCTGCATCGAGCCACTTAATTATTTCTTTCATCACAACTTCTTTCATGGGAGGACTAAGCCTACGTTGATGCTCTATAGATCCTTTTGCCCCCTCTTCTAATAATATTTTATGCATGCAAACAGACGGGCTAATTCCCTTGATATCGGCTAAAGTCCAACCAATGGCACCCTTGAACTCTCGTAAGACTTCAAGTAATTCTAGTTCCTTATCTCGTTCTAACGATGCACCAATGATAACCGGTAGAGTGTTATTCTCCCCAAGAAAAACATATTTCAGATGTTCGGGCAGTGGCTTCAAATCTAATTTCGGTGGTTCAATGATGGATGGTTTCATTGTTGTAGGCTCGCTGGACCTACTTATAACCTCGAAGTTCCTACCAATTGGTTGCTTGTCACATGAATCTAAAGTTTTGACTACCTCCTTGACTTCTAAATCGTCCTCTCCTTCCTCAATAGTAAGAATACTCAACAATTTAGATTCTAGTTCATCACTCTCATGTACCAACCTAGAAGGCACAACAACTTCTTCTATCGAAAAACATTCCTCCTTGTCATCAGGGAATTTCATAGCTTTAAGGATATTAAACGTTACTTCCTCATCGTTTACTCTCATTGTTAACTCACCTTTTTGGACATCTATAAGGGTGCGTCCGGTGGCTAAAAATGGTCGTCCTAAGATAATGGGCACTTCCTTATCTTCGTCCATATCCAACACAACGAAATCCGCTGGAAATATGAATTTCTCCACCTTGACTAGCACGTCCTCAACAATTCCCTTAGGAAAAGCTAAAGACCTATCAGCTAATTGGAGGGTGAGAGATGTTGGTGTGATCTCCCCAATACCTAATTTTGTGTAAATAGATAGCGGCATCAAGTTGATGCTAGCCCCCAAGTCGCACAACGCTCTTCCGGAGAACTTCATTCCAATTGAACATGGAATTGTAAAACTCCCGGGATCTTTCAGTTTTTGTGGTATCTTATTTTGTAAAATAGCACTGCACTCTTCGGTTAGTGCTACTATTTCCTTATCAACGAATCTTCTCTTCTTTGACAAGATGTCCTTCATAAATTTAGCATAGCTAGGCATTTGTTCAAGTGCCTCAGCAAATGGGATATTTATAGTTAACTTTTTAAACACATCCATGAACTTTTGGAATTGCATGTCAAGCTTATTCTTGGCAAGCCTAGATGGAAAAGGTGGTGGAGGGTAAACGATGTCTTTCTTTTTATTAGTTGGGTTATCAAGTTCAATTGACCCTGGTTCCTTACTCTCTCTAGACCCTTCTTTTTCTAATTCCCTTGCCATATTATTTCTCTCATTCTTCTCTTCCTCCCTCACTTTCTCCAACAACCCATCCCCGCTTGCTATCTCTACTCCGCTCCTTAAAGCTATGGCCTTGCAATGACCATTTTGGTCATTTCGACTAGGGTTAGGCGTGGTGTCAGAAGGTAAAGATCCCATCGGTCTTTGGTTGATTGAGTTTGCAAGTTGACCTAAAGTTGTCTCTAAAGACCTTAAGGAAGATTCTATTCCTACCATTTTAGAATCATATTTTTGAAACATTCCTAAGATGAATTCATCTGTCATTCTCCTAGGATTTACTTGTTGATGTGAGACATTATTTGGCGGTGGATTCGGGTTTTGGCTAAATCCCCCCGGTTGGTTCATCCCTTGATTAGTCTTCCACGAGAAGTTCGGATGATTCCGCCACTCGGGATGGTAATGATTCGCGAATCCTGGTGGAATTTGCCCTTGTGGCCTGCCCACATAATTTGCTTCTTCAGTAATGTGATTTAATTGTTCAACCGTGGGTGGGGCATTAGATGTAGTGGTTGATAATGAATCTAATCTTTTGTTAATAAGGTTAAATTGTGAGGCCATTTGGGCGGCCAAAGATGTGAATTGGTCCACTTGATGGATGCCCACTTGGTTGCTATTCCCTTGTCTCTCATACGCTTGGTAGTTATTTGCGGTTAGATCTTCTAATATAGAATAAGCATCCTAGGGATATTTCTTCATCAAAGAACCCCCTGCAGCTCCATCAACTAAAATCATAGTTGCCGTCTGTAGCCCGTTATAAAAGGTAGATACTTGTTGATGTTGAGCCAACCCATGATGTGGACATTTCCTTAACAACTCCTTGAAACGCTCCCAAGCGTCGTAAAGAGTTTCCCCGTTATTCTGTGTAAACGTGGTTATGTCCCTAATCAGCTTTGCAGTCTTAGATGGTGGGAAATATTTATTTAAGAATTTTTCAACCAATTGGTCCCATGTCGTGATTGAATCATTAGGCAACGACTCCAACCAATCTTTCGCCCTTCCTTCTAAAGAAAATGGAAATAGTCTTAGCATTATTGCATCTTCAGATGCGCCATTGAATTTAAACATATCGCAAATTGCTAAGAAATTTCTCAAATGAGAATTTGCGTCCTCATGACTAAAACCTCCAAACTTGTTATTCTGCACTTGTTGCATAATAAGAGGATCCATTTTAAAATTATTTGCAGCAATTGCGGGTCGAGCAATGCTGAAATGTAAACCTCCTCGTAGAGGCGTGTTATAATCATGACAAGTCATTCGTGGGGCCGCAGGTTGGCCATTTTGATCCACGTGACCATCATTATTATTAGCGTTATCATGTGCAGGATTATCCATCGCAAGGTGATTAATGTTAGCGTTTCTAGCTTCTCTTCGGTTCTGTCTACAAGATCGCTCGATTTCAGAATTTAAAGGCAATAACTCAAATTGCCTATATCTGGACATGCACAGAACTAACTTTTAATGATTTGAAACAACAAACAAACAAACAACAAATACTTGATCTCTAAATACTCAGATCTTGCTAATATTGCAAGAAATAACACACTAAATCCGTTACACCTCCCCGGCAACGGCGCCAAAAACTTGATACGCCGGTAACGTATATGTAAAATAACGCAAGTGTACGTGCCGGTTCAAGTAATATAGAGTGAGAAGTGATCGTCCCTCGAGGAAGTGAATGATTTGGTGCTCGCAACTACTAGCTTAACCTTTTCCTTAAATTCAAGTGAGATAATTGATGTGATTTAGTTAAGCGAAACTATAGATAATAAATACTACTTAGTCCTTATCTAAGAATGACTTTTTCTTACTTTGGAGAGTTAGTCTTGCATGTTGTTTTCCTTAGACTGATATGACAATTGTTTTTAAATCATCTCTCATAATTGGAAAATTACTATCCTGCAACGATTTTTAAGATGGATAACATTATCTCTCGATCTCCGAAATCCGCTTACCCTACTTCCCCTAGTCATCTCTAACTTAGGCGGATTTAGAATAACATGAAGCGCTAAAATCAAGGTTGCTAACTTGAGATGAAATCTCTTTCTATCTCAGAGTTATATCAGGACTTATGTCACACTTACGTCGCTGCTCTCTCGAGTCTCGCAACGCAGTAGAAAGATGGAATTTTGACTAAAGCATCGCGCGACTCCTCTCTCGAATCTCGCCGCACGCAATGAGGATTCAACCTTAGGGTAGCACGACTCATCTCTCGAATCTCGCCACACTATCTAGGAGAAGAACACTTACTCAAAAATTCCACATATAAAAGACATAATCTCAATAAAGATAGAACATCAACCAATTATGAAAGATAAATTTAAATCAAGTCATCATAAAAAGTCTAACTACTCACAACACACAAGACTTATGGAATTAGTTCATGGTGGAAGGGGAGAACATCACAAATATTGGAAAGATCTTACAGCCCATGATAAAAAGAATGTAAAATAACGCCGGAAGATGATCTCCAATTCGCATTCAAGCAATCCTTCTCCAAGATCCGGTGTTGCCCTAGGTCTTCTTCTCCAAGCAATCTCCTCTTCTTTTTCTTCTCCAAGTATGAATGATAATTCCTTTTTCCAGCCATTTTCGTCCTTTAATTTCGTGCCCCCATCTGAAAGGATGCCTCCTTTCAATTTGTAACTACTGCAATATTTCAAAAATTCGGATCTTTTAAATTCCGAAAGTTGTTATAACAACTAAAAAAGTTGTTATGACAACTTTCCCAGCACAGCAAACTGCTTCAGCATTCCTTCTCCGGATTGAGTTTTTCGGCTAATCTGACAAGAAAACATTAGAAAATGATCAAATAACTCAAACTTAAGTTAAAGATGATTTTTATCATCTTTTTATACTCAATAGAACATCTTTTCACTATTTTTTATCAATAAAATGGACATGGATAACTTCATTTAGGAAGTTATCAGCGTTCATGTTGGAAGGAGACGCCAAGTTGTGGTGGGTGAGCCATAGCGGCCGCCAGTTTCCGGGCCGCACCCCGTCAGTGGAAGAGTTCGGGGACGCTTTTCTTAAGAGGTATATCCCAGTTTCAACTCGGTTGGCCCTGCAGAGGCAGTTTCTGCATCTAATGCAGCGAGACAAGACAGTGGATGAGTACGTGCAAGAGTTCACCCGATTGGGTCGTTATGCGGGAACGACAATGGCGGATGATGTAGAGAGGGATAACCTCTTCTACCAAGGTTTGAGGGAGAATCTGAGACAACCCCTCATCTCCATGAAGAGGGCGGGATTTAATGAGCTAGTTGAAGCCGCCAGGAGTTTGGAGAATGATTTGGAGCGAACCCAACGCCGTAAGGGTTTTACTCCCAAGCAAGGGGAAGGGAAGCCTTCCCAATCTCATAGTAAGTCTGATGGGAGTAGGTGGAGGAAGAAACCTCACACTCCCAGATCTGGAGAGAGGAGCAGCTGGACGCCTGGGGGTTCCCACTCTAGGGGACCGCCGACGTGCTACAACTGCGGGAAGGTTGGGCATATAGCCCGTGCTTGTCAGCAAGGGGGAGCGGGGCAAGAGTCAAAGCAGGAGCAGTCTGTGCGCTCGGGCCCCAGTGCTGCAGAGAAAGGAAAGATGGCGGAGTCGAGCGCTTCTCGGTTCCAACCGGTGCAACCAAGGGCTTACAACCTTGGACAGCAAGAAGCGATCCGCCAGACTGATGTGGTGACAGGTATGGAGAGAATTTAAGTTTAAATTTTGTGCTTCATCCTTTTAGACTTTTGTGTAATGTCTATGTTGTAGGCTTCGTGTTAGTTTCCGGATACCCCGCTAGGGTATTGTTTGATACGGGAGCATCGCACTCCTTTCTTGCGGAGAGCTTCATCCGGAGAATAGGAGTTGAGTCTTTCTCGTCGGGAGCAGAGCTGAAAGTGCGCATGCCCAATGGGTCATCTATGACCACCGGGGCTAAAGGGCGCATTTGTTGGGAGCTTGACGGAGTTGTCTTCGCTCTGGAAGCGGCAGTGTTACCTTTAGTAGAGTTCGATGTCATTTTGGGCATGGACTGGCTTGCAGAGCAGCGCGCCAGTATTGATTGCCTTTCTAAGGTGGTGACCTTAAGGAGTAAGGGGCAAATGGAAGTCAAATTTGAGGGCCTTTGTGGAGTGGCCTGTTCCCTGATTTCGGCCATGCAGTTGGTGCGGGCGGTTAACCAGGGTGGTGTAGCGCTGGTAGCGTTATTGGAGGTTCGTCTCTCCCAACTGTCTATTGAGGAAGTGCCTGTGGTGGCAGAGTTCAAGGATGTGTTTCCGGATGAACTTCCTGGAGCGCCTCCTCGGCGGGAGATCGACTTCTCGATCGAGTTAGTGCCGGAGGCTAGACCAGTGTCACGTCCTCCATTTAGGATGGCACCAAAGGAGTTGGCGGAACTTAAGGTACAGTTACAGGAACTGTTGGAGCAAGGGTATATTAGACCCAGTTCTTCACCGTGGAGCGCACCGGTGTTGTTTGTAAAGAAGAAAGACGGTAGCATGCGCCTGTGCATAGATTACCGAGAGCTCAATAAGTTGACCGTCAAGAATAAGTATCTGATCCCTCGGATAGACGATTTGTTTGACCAGTTGGTGGGGTCAGTGGTATATTCGAAGTTGGACTTGAAGTCGGGATACTATCAACTACGAATTCGAGATGAGGACATACCCAAAACTGCCTTTGGTACAAGGTATGGACACTTTGAGTTTACGGTGATGCCGTTCGGGTTGACGAACGCACCATCGGTGTTCATGGATCTGATGAATCGGGTATTCCGGGAATACTTGGATTCTTCTGTGGTTGTTTTCATTGATGACATTTTGGTGTATTCCAAATCGCAAGTGGAGCATGAGACCCACTTAAGAATGGTTTTGCAAGTGTTGAGGGAGAATGAGTTGTATGCAAAATTCTCCAAATGCGAGTTCTGGTTGGAGAAGGTGGCATTTTTGGGCCACGTGATTAGCGGTGATGGGGTGGCAGTGGATCCAGCAAAAGTGGAGGCCATCAGAGATTGGCCGGTGTTGAGGACCGTGGCGGAAGTCCGAAGTTTTCTTGGACTAGCCGGGTATTATAGGAGATTCGTGGAAAATTTCTCGAAGATAGCTCTACCCCTCACCTCTCTCACTCGCAAAGACCATAAATTTGTGTGGACCCAAGAGTGCGGTCAAGCTTTTGAGGCCCTGAAGGAGAGGCTTATGATGGCTCCGATCCTGAGTTTACCGCAAGGGACCGATGGATTTCAAATTTTCAGTGACGCATCGGGATGCGGTTTGGGTTGCGTTTTGGTGCAACATGGGAAGGTGATAGCTTTTGGGTCTAGACAGCTGAAACCAAATGAGAGGAATTACCCCGTCCATGATTTGGAGTTGGCGGCGGTAATCTTCGCATTGAAAATTTGGCGACACTATGTGTATGGCGCAAGGGTGGAGATCTTCACGGACCATAAAAGCCTGAAGTATCTCTTGGATCAAAAGGACTTGAACATGCGGCAACGCAGATGGGTTGAGTTTCTTGGAGACTACGAAGTGGCGATTCAGTACACGCCGGGTAAAGCCAATGTGGTGGCGGATGCGTTGAGTAGAAAGTACTCGGGGCAAGGAAATTGGATCGAAGCTCATGATGAGCGGTTGGTACGGGAATGGGAGTCCCTTGGATTGGAATGTGTTGCGAGAGGCGAGTCTAGCGTGGCTCGGTTGAACTGGATTGAAGTGCAAAACGACTTGTCCGATCATATTCGGGAAGCGACTCGATTAGATGTGGAGTTTCAACCTTTTGTGTTGGAGGCTCAAACGGGCGAGAGCAGCACCTGGGAGATGATCGGGGGAATCTTGAGAAAGGAGGGAAGGGTTTGTGTACCGCAGTTTGGCAATCTCCGTGAGGAGTTGATATTTGAGGCTCACTTCTCAAAGTACTCCATTCACCCGGGCAGTACAAAGATGTACTTGGATATGAAGAAATCCTTTTGGTGGCCGGGGTTGAAGCGAGATGTGGCTTTGTATGTGAGTCGTTGCCAAACATGTGCCTTGGTGAAGGCCGAATGTCAGAAACCGGGCGGGTTCCTGAAGCCCCTTCCAATTCCTGAGTGGAAATTTGAGGACATTTCCATGGACTTTATGCATGGTTTGCCTAGATCGCAGCATGGTAATGATGATATTTGGGTGATCGTGGATCGCCTAACCAAGGTGGCTCACTTCATCCCGAACCGGAAAGAGGACAGCGTGGAGAAGCTGGTGGAGTTGTATGTTCGCAACATTGTGCGACTGCACGGAATTCCTAAGAGCATAGTCAGTGATCGCGATGGACGGTTTACGTCCAAAGACTGGAGACTGGTTCAGAAGAGCTTGGGCACGAAGCTAAAGTTCAGTACGACGTTCCATCCTCAAACCGATGGGCAAACGTAGAGAACGAACCGTACTATGGAGGATATGTTGAGGATGTGCGTTCTTGATTTTGGCAAGAGGTGGGAGGATCACCTCTTCATGGTAGAATTTGCGTACAACAACAGTTTTCAAGCTAGTATAAAGATGGCGCCATACGAAGCTTTGTATGGGAGGTGGTGTCGAACGCCAATGTCTTGGGCCGAGGCGGGGGACACCAAACTTCTGGGAAAGGATGCGGTAGGTGACGCTTGTGAGTTGGTACGGACCATCCAAGAGCATATGAAGGTGGCGCAAGACAGACAAGCAAAATATTTTAATGCTCGTCACCGGAAGTTAGAATTTGCAGTAGGTGATTGGGTTTATCTGAAGGTCAAGCCGTTCAAGGGCGTCTCGCGGATTCGCCGACTCAAGAAGTTGAGTCCAAGGTTTTTGGGGCCTTTTGAAATTGTTGAGCGGGTAGGAGAAGCAGCCTATCGGTTGGCGTTGTCCGCAGATTTGAGTGGATTACATGACGTCTTCCACGTCTCCGTGTTGAGGAAAGCCTTGGTGAAGGCTAGCGTGGTGATTGAGCCGGCATCGGTGCCGATTGAGGAAGACTTGAGGACGCGAGTCCTTCCAATCGCTATAGAAGATTCGGAGATTCGGCAGCTGCGGAATAAAGAAGTTAAACTTGTGAAAGTTCGTTGGGATAACTGCGGTCGTGAGGAGTTCTCTTGGGAGCGAGAACAGGCCATGCTAGAAGACTATCCAGAACTATTTTCGTCAGGTACAATTTAAGTTTTTGTACCTCTTTTGTTTTGAAATTTCGGGACGAAATTCTGTTAAGAGGGGGAGAGTTGTAACACCCCAGATTTTTGCAAGAGGTTCAGTCTGCAGTTCTGGAAAATTTTTGGGTTTCTGGCAGGAGGCACACGGCCTGCGACACGGGCGTGTCGCAGGGCGTGTCGAGGCCGTGTCGACACTCGGTCCAAGTGTCGACACTTTCGCTCGACAAAGTGTGCACACGGCCTGCGACACGGGCATGTCGCAGGGCGTGTCGAGGCCGTGTCGACACTCGGCCCAAGTGTCGACACTTTGTGCTCGACAGAGTGTCGAGAATGGGGCACACGGCCTGCGACACGGGCGTGTCGCAGGGCGTGTCGAGGCCCTGTCGACACTCGGCCCAAGTGTCGACACTTTTGCTCGACAGTGTGTCGAGACTGGGGCACACGGCCTGTGACACGGGCGTGTCACAGGGCGTGTCCCGTTTGGTCGACGATCTTCGCTCGACGTTTTTTCCGTGGTGTCGACACAAAGCCTGTCGACGGGTGTCGAGACTTGGCACACGGCTTGGGACACGGGCGTGTCCCAGGCCGTGTCACCTCTCGGGTTGGTGTTGGGGCCGTGTCGTTGGAGACACACGGCAGGCCACACGGCCGTGTCGCTGGGGACACGGGCGTGTCGGATTGAACACGGGCGTGTAGAATGCCCGTGTCTGATTCCAGGCGCGTCGATTTGAGACGGCGAATGAGGCACACGGCCCTGGACACGGGCGTGTGCCAGGCCGTGTTCGGCCCAGGTCTTTTATTTTTCCAGGCGAATCGCAGCCAGTCTTTTTCTGGTTTTGGAATCTGACGGTTCAGGCCATCTCCTAGGAAGTTAAGTCCGAATTTAGGGTTACAGATCCTCATTCTTTTTCAAGTCCTCTCTTTCTTAGTTCTTGAGAGAAACTAGAGCAAGGAGGAAGAAGAAGAACTCTTGGGCTGTAGGAAGGGTTTCGGAGCTCCAAATCGCGAGCCGAGTCCGGATCCGTGAAGCTTGGAGCGTTGCGAAGTTTTCCATCCGGCTAGTTTGTCATGGCAAGGAAGAGGAGTCGGAAGGTAACGACATCTCTCCTCTCGGTCTTTAGGATGCACGTTTTTAGCATCGTTTTCTTCTAGATTTTTGGGCACCAAACTCTCAAATGAGAGGGGCTTTGGTTTGCCAAGGTTCAAGAGGAACCTCCGGGTGATTGAGTCCGTCCCCGGCATATTTTGCATTAGAGATCCGCTTCGTTAGTGGATTAGGCATGGTGGGTGAAGCCGTGGTCGCGACCGTTAGTCCGGCCCGGTGATGTTGCATACGAACTTAGGGATTCGTAGAGATTTCCGTTGCGGCAAGATGTCGTTTGTGTTGTGGTGGTGATTGTCCCGTTTGCTAGAAAAGGGTACTTGTAGTCGAACCCGGACAAGGTTAGCTCCTCGTGGCGGTAGATGTTTTCCTTGAGGGACAAGGTTAGCTCCGTATGAGAATGGAGATGGTTTCCTTGGTGGACAAGGTTAGCTCCGCACGAGTTGGAGATGTTTTCCTTGGTGCGCGGGAACGCTGCGGTACAAAGAGGGATTGCGATGTGTTTAGTCTTGGTTGTGTTGTGCCAAGGCGTGGCTATGTCTCCGTGGTCGGCTGGCTATCCCGTGACATGTGCGTCATGTGTGGAGAGTGTCCCGGCGAGACTAGTCCCCTTCTGTGAGACTGACGAGAATGCCAAGCTTGGGGCAAGCCCGGGCAAAGAGGCCATGAGCGGGTGGGGTCCAGCAAGGCTTCTTAGAATCGGTCAGTCTGTGGTTGTTGGAATCCTGACATGAGACGTCAGAGCTTGCAGGCAAGCCCGGGGCTAAGCCCACGAGCGGGTGGGGCCTTGGCAAGAATTCCATGTGGCGGCCTGTGCGCCGTGGGAGGGAGTTGTGTCTCCCTCAATGTTTGCGGCTTTATGCCAATTGGGGAAATGTGAGTACCCAAATGATGTGATGTTGTGCTAGATGCATACGTGGTAGGGTACCTTGGGTGAAGCCCGGGTGTTGCATTCATGTTGCATAGTAGGCCCTTTCTTTATATGCTCAACCAGTAGAGAACATGTTTGTTGATTGAGACATCCAAACCTGTTTTAATGCTTTTCTAGTTATAGAAATTTATATTACATATGAAGTGCTGACTTGCAGGTTGGAGGGTTCCCCGGGGTCCGTTAGGGGCGGCCGGGAGGAGATGTGTTGTTACACAGTTTGAGGTCAGCCTTTGCTGACCCACGTTACTAATAATTTTTACAGGGCAAGGATCGCACGCAGGAGCTAGCACGCCGGCCAAAAAGGCCTAAGCCCATGAAGTGTTTCCTCTTTTGGTAGCACTACTTTTGATTGATGTATGCTCGAGACTATTTTTGTCCGGCTTGCATGCCGAGGTAGATTAGGAGTGCTGAGCACATTCATGTTTGATGTAAGGCCTTAAGGCCATTTGTTTACTCTTTTGGTTAGTGGATAACTTCTAGTTGTGCTTTGTTTTCCGTTGTGTTGTGCAAGTGTTTTGAGTGTGGGTAGCTATATCAACTTTTAATACTAAAGCTGTGGCGTTCGTATGTTGTGGGGCCCCGGCCGGACCCATATTATACGTCCATTACAGGGGAGGTGTTACAATTTGGTATCAAAGCCAGGTTAGATTCAAGGTCAGTGCGTAGAGAAGTTATCCACATAAGAGTAACGCGGGACCATGAGTGTCCTTATGTTTTAGTCTTGAGATTGGAGACTAATCCCTTATTTCTTGTCTTCCTGAAGAGTGCAAGCAACGAGGCGGGCACTTCAAGAGCAAGGGATGATCTCTCGGCGAGCAGTGCTACTGCTCCAGGTCTTTTGGGCACGGGTGTAGACCCGGCCGACTTCTGCCGCATGCTTGCAGAAGCGATGGTGGCAGCTCAAGCTGCAGCAGCGGCTCAGGTGGCAGCCCCTGCCACACCAGATACGGCAACGGCCGTGCCAGGAGCAGAAGCCAGGCGAGTGGAGCCTTTGGCGGAGAGGGTAGTTGTCGGACATGGAGACCGACACATGAAGTATTTCCTGAGTTTCCATCCCCCGTCTTTCAAGGGTGTTGGAACGCCAACGGATGCAGAGGATTGGTGGGTTCGCATTCAAGAACTGTTAAGGGCGGCAGAGACGCCAGAGGAAAAGAAAGCTGAGTATGCGGCGTTCATGTTGGAAGGAGACGCCAAGTTGTGGTGGGTGAGCCATAGCGGCCGCCAGTTTCCGGGCCGCACCCCGTCAGTGGAAGAGTTCGGGGACGCTTTTCTTAAGAGGTATATCCCAGTTTCAACTCAGTTGGCCCTGCAGAGGCAGTTTCTGCATCTAATGCAGCGAGACAAGACAGTGGATGAGTACGTGCAAGAGTTCACCCGATTGGGTCGTTATGCGGGAACGACAATGGCGGATGATGTAGAGAGGGATAACCTCTTCTACCAAGGTTTGAGGGAGAATCTGAGACAACCCCTCATCTCCATGAAGAGGGCGGGATTTAATGAGCTAGTTGAAGCCGCCAGGAGTTTGGAGAATGATTTGGAGCGAACCCAACGCCGTAAGGGTTTTACTCCCAAGCAAGGGGAAGGGAAGCCTTCCCAATCTCATAGTAAGTCTGATGGGAGTAGGTGGAGGAAGAAACCTCACACTCCCAGATCTGGAGAGAGGAGCAGCTGGACGCCTGGGGGTTCCCACTCTAGGGGACCGCCGACGTGCTACAACTGCGGGAAGGTTGGGCATATAGCCCGTGCTTGTCAGCAAGGGGGAGCGGGGCAAGAGTCAAAGCAGGAGCAGTCTGTGCGCTCGGGCCCCAGTGCTGCAGAGAAAGGAAAGATGGCGGAGTCGAGCGCTTCTCGGTTCCAACCGGTGCAACCAAGGGCTTACAATCTTGGACAGCAAGAAGCGATCCGCCAGACTGATGTGGTGACAGGTATGGAGAGAATTTAAGTTTAAATTTTGTGCTTCATCCTTTTAGACTTTTGTGTAATGTCTATGTTGTAGGCTTCGTGTTAGTTTCCGGATACCCCGCTAGGGTATTGTTTGATACGGGAGCATCGCACTCCTTTCTTGCGGAGAGCTTCATCCGGAGAATAGGAGTTGAGTCTTTCTCGTCGGGAGCAGAGCTGAAAGTGCGCATGCCCAATGGGTCATCTATGACCACCGGGGCTAAAGGGCGCATTTGTTGGGAGCTTGACGGAGTTGTCTTCGCTCTGGAAGCGGCAGTGTTACCTTTAGTAGAGTTCGATGTCATTTTGGGCATGGACTGGCTTGCAGAGCAGCGCGCCAGTATTGATTGCCTTTCTAAGGTGGTGACCTTAAGGAGTAAGGGGAAAATGGAAGTCAAATTTGAGGGCCTTTGTGGAGTGGCCTGTTCCCTGATTTCGGCCATGCAGTTGGTGCGGGCGGTTAACCAGGGTGGTGTAGCGCTGGTAGCGTTATTGGAGGTTCGTCTCTCCCAACTGTCTATTGAGGAAGTGTCTGTGGTGGCAGAGTTCAAGGATGTGTTTCCGGATGAACTTCCTGGAGCGCCTCCTCGGCGGGAGATCGACTTCTCGATCGAGTTAGTGCCGGAGGCTAGACCAGTGTCACGTCCTCCATTTAGGATGGCACCAAAGGAGTTGGCGGAACTTAAGGTACAGTTACAGGAACTGTTGGAGCAAGGGTATATTAGACCCAGTTCTTCACCGTGGAGCGCACCGGTGTTGTTTGTAAAGAAGAAAGACGGTAGCATGCGCCTGTGCATAGATTACCGAGAGCTCAATAAGTTGACCGTCAAGAATAAGTATCTGATCCCTCGGATAGACGATTTGTTTGACCAGTTGGTGGGGTCAGTGGTATATTCGAAGTTGGACTTGAAGTCGGGATACTATCAACTACGAATTCGAGATGAGGACATACCCAAAACTGCCTTTGGTACAAGGTATGGACACTTTGAGTTTACGGTGATGCCGTTCGGGTTGACGAACGCACCATCGGTGTTCATGGATCTGATGAATCGGGTATTCCGGGAATACTTGGATTCTTCTGTGGTTGTTTTCATTGATGACATTTTGGTGTATTCCAAATCGCAAGTGGAGCATGAGACCCACTTAAGAATGGTTTTGCAAGTGTTGAGGGAGAATGAGTTGTATGCAAAATTCTCCAAATGCGAGTTCTGGTTGGAGAAGGTGGCATTTTTGGGCCACGTGATTAGCGGTGATGGGGTGGCAGTGGATCCAGCAAAAGTGGAGGCCATCAGAGATTGGCCGGTGTTGAGGACCGTGGCGGAAGTCCGAAGTTTTCTTGGACTAGCCGGGTATTATAGGAGATTCGTGGAAAATTTCTCGAAGATAGCTCTACCCCTCACCTCTCTCACTCGCAAAGACCATAAATTTGTGTGGACCCAAGAGTGCGGTCAAGCTTTTGAGGCCCTGAAGGAGAGGCTTATGATGGCTCCGATCCTGAGTTTACCGCAACGGACCGATGGATTTCAAATTTTTAGTGACGCATCGGGATGCGGTTTGGGTTGCGTTTTGGTGCAACATGGGAAGGTGATAGCTTTTGGGTCTAGACAGCTGAAACCAAATGAGAGGAATTACCCCGTCCATGATTTGGAGTTGGCGGCGGTAATCTTCGCATTGAAAATTTGGCGACACTATGTGTATGGCGCAAGGGTGGAGATCTTCACGGACCATAAAAGCCTGAAGTATCTCTTGGATCAAAAGGACTTGAACATGCGGCAACGCAGATGGGTTGAGTTTCTTGGAGACTACGAAGTGGCGATTCAGTACACGCCGGGTAAAGCCAATGTGGTGGCGGATGCGTTGAGTAGAAAGTACTCGGGACAAGGAAATTGGATCGAAGCTCATGATGAGCGGTTGGTACGGGAATGGGAGTCCCTTGGATTGGAATGTGTTGCGAGAGGCGAGTCTAGCGTGGCTCGGTTGAACTGGATTGAAGTGCAAAACGACTTGTCCGATCGTATTCGGGAGGCGACTCGATTAGATGTGGAGTTTCAACCTTTTGTGTTGGAGGCTCAAACGGGCGAGAGCAGCACCTGGGAGATGATCGGGGGAATCTTGAGAAAGGAGGGAAGGGTTTGTGTACCGCAGTTTGGCAATCTCCGTGAGGAGTTGATGTTTGAGGCTCACTTCTCAAAGTACTCCATTCACCCGGGCAGTACAAAGATGTACTTGGATATGAAGAAATCCTTTTGGTGGCCGGGGTTGAAGCGAGATGTGGCTTTGTATGTGAGTCGTTGCCAAACATGTGCCTTGGTGAAGGCCGAATGTCAGAAACCGGGCGTGTTCCTGAAGCCCCTTCCAATTCCTGAGTGGAAATTTGAGGACATTTCCATGGACTTTGTGCATGGTTTGCCTAGATCGCAGCATGGTAATGATGCTATTTGGGTGATCGTGGATCGCCTAACCAAGGTGGCTCACTTCATCCCGAACCGGAAAGAGGACAGCGTGGAGAAGCTGGTGGAGTTGTATGTTCGCAACATTGTGCGACTGCACGGAATTCCTAAGAGCATAGTCAGTGATCGCGATGGACGGTTTACGTCCAAAGACTGGAGACTGGTTCAGAAGAGCTTGGGCACGAAGCTAAAGTTCAGTACGGCGTTCCATCCTCAAACCGATGGGCAAACGGAGAGAACGAACCGTACTATGGAGGATATGTTGAGGATGTGCGTTCTTGATTTTGGCAAGAGGTGGGAGGATCACCTCTTCATGGTAGAATTTGCGTACAACAACAGTTTTCAAGCTAGTATAAAGATGGCGCCATACGAAGCTTTGTATGGGAGGCGGTGTCGAACGCCAATGTCTTGGGCCGAGGCGGGGGACACCAAACTTCTGGGAAAGGATGCGGTAGGTGACGCTTGTGAGTTGGTACGGACCATCCAAGAGCATATGAAGGTGGCGCAAGACAGACAAGCAAAATATTTTAATGCTCGTCACCGGAAGTTAGAATTTGCAGTAGGTGATTGGGTTTATCTGAAGGTCAAGCCGTTCAAGGGCGTCTCGCGGATTCGCCGACTCAAGAAGTTGAGTCCAAGGTTTTTGGGGCCTTTTGAAATTGTTGAGCGGGTAGGAGAAGCAGCCTATCGGTTGGCGTTGTCCGCAGATTTGAGTGGATTACATGACGTCTTCCACGTCTCCGTGTTGAGGAAAGCCTTGGTGAAGGCTAGCGTGGTGATTGAGCCGGCATCGGTGCCGATTGAGGAAGACTTGAGGACGCGAGTCCTTCCAATCGCTATAGAAGATTCGGAGATTCGGCAGCTGCGGAATAAAGAAGTTAAACTTGTGAAAGTTCGTTGGGACAACTGCGGTCGTGAGGAGTTCTCTTGGGAGCGAGAACAGGCCATGCTAGAAGACTATCCAGAACTATTTTCGTCAGGTACAATTTAAGTTTTTGTACCTCTTTTGTTTTGAAATTTCGGGACGAAATTCTGTTAAGAGGGGGAGAGTTGTAACACCCCAGATTTTTGCAAGAGGTTCAGTCTGCAGTTCTGGAAAATTTTTGGGTTTCTGGCAGGAGGCACACGGCCTGCGACACGGGCGTGCCGCAGGGCGTGTCGAGGCCGTGTCGACACTCGGTCCAAGTGTCGACACTTTCGCTCGACAAAGTGTGCACACGGCCTGCGACACGGGCGTGTCGCAGGGCGTGTCGAGGCCGTGTCGACACTCGGCCCAAGTGTCGACACTTTGTGCTCGACAGAGTGTCGAGAATGGGGCACACGGCCTGCGACACGGGCGTGTCGCAGGGCGTGTCGAGGCCGTGTCGACACTCGGCCCAAGTGTCGACACTTTTGCTCGACAGTGTGTCGAGACTGGGGCACACGGCCTGTGACACGGGCGTGTCACAGGGCGTGTCCCGTTTGGTCGACGATCTTCGCTCGACGTTTTTCCGTGGTGTCGACACAAAGCCTGTCGACGGGTGTCGAGACTTGGCACACGGCTTGGGACACGGGCGTGTCCCAGGCCGTGTCACCTCTCGGGTTGGTGTTGGGGCCGTGTCGTTGGAGACACACGGCAGGCCACACGGCCGTGTCGCTGGGGACACGGGCGTGTCGGATTGAACACGGGCGTGTAGAATGCCCGTGTCTGATTCCAGGCGCGTCGATTTGAGACGGCGAATGAGGAACACGGCCCTGGACACGGGCGTGTGCCAGGTCGTGTTCGGCCCAGGTCTTTTATTTTTCCAGGCGAATCGCAGCCAGTCTTTTTCTGGTTTTGGGATCTGACGGTTCAGGCCATCTCCTAGGAAGTTAAGTCCGAATTTAGGGTTACAGATCCTCATTCTTTTTCAAGTCCTCTCTTTCTTAGTTCTTGAGAGAAACTAGAGCAAGGAGGAAGAAGAAGAACTCTTGGGCTGTAGGAAGGGTTTCGGAGCTCCAAATCGCGAGCCGAGTCCGGATCCGTGAAGCTTGGAGCGTTGCGAAGTTTTTCATCCGGCTAGTTTGCCATGGCAAGGAAGAGGAGTCGGAAGGTAACGACATCTCTCCTCTCGGTCTTTAGGATGCACGTTTTTAGCATCGTTTTCTTCTAGATTTTTGGGCACCAAACTCTCAAATGAGAGGGGCTTTGGTTTGCCAAGGTTCAAGAGGAACCTCCGGGTGATTGAGTCCGTCCCCGACATATTTTGCATTAGAGATCCGCTTCGTTAGTGGATTAGGCATGGTGGGTGAAGCCGTGGTCGCGACCGTTAGTCCGGCCCGGTGATGTTGCATACGAACTTAGGGATTCGTAGAGATTTCCGTTGCGGCAAGATGTCGTTTGTGTTGTGGTGGTGATTGTCCCGTTTGCTAGAAAAGGGTACTTGTAGTCGAACCCGGACAAGGTTAGCTCCTCGTGGCGGTAGATGTTTTCCTTGAGGGACAAGGTTAGCTCCGTATGAGAATGGAGATGGTTTCCTTGGTGGACAAGGTTAGCTCCGCACGAGTTGGAGATGTTTTCCTTGGTGCGCGGGAACGCTGCGGTACAAAGAGGGATTGCGATGTGTTTAGTCTTGGTTGTGTTGTGCCAAGGCGTGGCTATGTCTCCGTGGTCGGCTGGCTATCCCGTGACATGTGCGTCATGTGTGGAGAGTGTCCCGGCGAGACTAGTCCCCTTCTGTGAGACTGACGAGAATGCCAAGCTTGGGGCAAGCCCGGGCAAAGAGGCCATGAGCGGGTGGGGTCCAGCAAGGCTTCTTAGAATCGGTCAGTCTGTGGTTGTTGGAATCCTGACATGAGACGTCAGAGCTTGCAGGCAAGCCCGGGGCTAAGCCCACGAGCGGGTGGGGCCTTGGCAAGAATTCCATGTGGCGGCCTGTGCGCCGTGGGAGGGAGTTGTGTCTCCCTCAATGTTTGCGGCTTTATGCCAATTGGGGAAATGTGAGTACCCAAATGATGTGATGTTGTGCTAGATGCATACGTGGTAGGGTACCTTGGGTGAAGCCCGGGTGTTGCATTCATGTTGCATAGTAGGCCCTTTCTTTATATGCTCAACCAGTAGAGAACATGTTTGTTGATTGAGACATCCAAACCTGTTTTAATGCTTTTCTAGTTATAGAAATTTATATTACATATGAAGTGCTGACTTGCAGGTTGGAGGGTTCCCCGGGGTCCGTTAGGGGCGGCCGGGAGGAGATGTGTTGTTACACAGTTTGAGGTCAGCCTTTGCTGACCCACGTTACTAATAATTTTTACAGGGCAAGGATCGCACGCAGGAGCTAGCACGCCGGCCAAAAAGGCCTAAGCCCATGAAGTGTTTCCTCTTTTGGTAGCACTACTTTTGATTGATGTATGCTCGAGACTATTTTTGTCCGGCTTGCATGCCGAGGTAGATTAGGAGTGCTGAGCACATTCATGTTTGATGTAAGGCCTTAAGGCCATTTGTTTACTCTTTTGGTTAGTGGATAACTTCTAGTTGTGCTTTGTTTTCCGTTGTGTTGTGCAAGTGTTTTGAGTGTGGGTAGCTATATCAACTTTTAATACTAAAGCTGTGGCGTTCGTATGTTGTGGGGCCCCGGCCGGACCCATATTATACGTCCATTACAGGGGAGGTGTTACACAAAGTCCGCGCGGCCGAGATGGAATCTCTCCTGGCCATTTTAGAATCCGGCACGAGTTCTTCTGCGCCTCAGCCGCGGCCGGAGGATGATCCTCACTATGCCAACAAGCGATCTCGCGTCTTGTGGGAGGAGAGGTCGTTGGTTCGCCGCGAGATAGCCCGTGCGGCCGATAATGTGGTGCTCGCGAGGCTGAGGATCAGCGGGAAACTCGACGAGGGGGAGAAGCAGTTCACCGTGGACGAGCTTATCCCCGAGCTGCTCGCCGAGGTAATAACCTCGCCAGATCGCATACCTTCATCGTAGGCGAGCTCCAGCATCAAAGGTAGCAGCAGCAGCGGTGGTAGTGGCAGCGGCGAGGAAGAGAGTGAGGATAGCTGCGAGGAAGAGGATGCTGACATTGGAGATGAGGAATATCGGCCTGATACTGGCGAAGATGAGTCCTAATTGCTCGCCGATATTTGTCATGCTCGCATAAGGAAGTTAGTGTCATTTTTGTAACATATACTTTTGTAACTTGTACATTTTTGAAAAATATAAATACAAATCTGAATTACCATGCTGTGTTCTCCTGCTTTCATACTTGCTTGATGATGATACTCGCTAGGCTCATAGGCTCGCTTTTACCTGTGCGTTGGCATCATTCATAGTCGCACGACCATAGTCGCTCTTCATACTCGCATACTAATAATCGCCTGTGACCTGCACATATATTCGCCGTAGCATACTCACATCATCGCCTATACCTGTTCGTATACTTGCCCCATATCTGCTCGCATACTCGGCAATATTTGTCCGCACCTGAATAATTTATTTACTTTTTCGGAGTTGTTTGCTCAATTGGGGGTGGGAGTTAGTTGACACCCTGCAGGAGCCAAGCTCAACTGGGGGTGGGAACTAGTCGACTCGGGGAGGCAAGTAGTCGGTCTGTAGGAGAGTAGCTCGTACAGAGGTCTCGGACTATGACATCACTACTGTGAGGATCTTGATCTCTCTCGAGGAGGTCGTTGGCCAATATGCAAGAGAGGAGCTCGCGTAGGGACTTGCACTTACGAGGACCTACCACTTACGAGGACCTACCACTCAAGGACTTGAACATTGCTGGAGTCGACAGCTCTCAGGAGCCTTGCTCAACTAGAGTGGTGTAAGTCGACTCGGGGAGGCAAGTAGCCGGTCTGCAGGAGAGGAGCTCGTATAGAGATCTCGGACTACGACATCACTACAGCGAGGATCTTGATCTCACTCGAGGATGTCGTTGGCCAATATACAAGAGAGAAGCTTGTGCATGGACTTGGACTTACGAGGACCTGCCACTCGAGGACTTAAACATTATTGGAGTCGACAGCTCTCAGGAGCCTTGCTCAACTAGAGTGGTGTTAGTCGACTCGGGGAGGCAAGTTGTCGGTCTGCAGGAGATGAGCTCGTACAGAGATCTCGGACTACGACATCACTCCAGCGAGGATCCTGGTCTCACTCGAGGAGGTCGTTGGCCAATATGCAGGAGAGAAGCTCGTGCAGGGACTTGGACTTACGAGTACCTACCACTCAAGGACTTGAACATTGTTGGAGTCGAAAGCTCTCAGGAGCCTTGCTCAACTAGTGTGGTGTAATTCGACTCGGGGAGGCAAGTAATCGGTCTGCAGGAGATGAGCTCGTACAGAGATCTCGGACTACGACATCACTCCAGCGAGGATCTTGGTCTCACTCGAGGAGGTCGTTGGCCAATATGCAGGCAAGAAGCTCGTACAGGGACTTGGACTTACGAGGACCTACCACTCGAGGACTTGAATATTGTTGGAGCCGATTTTTCCTGCTGCTTTAAGAGGTCGACAATGAGTTACGCGCATCAGTATTTTTGACGAAGAAATTAAAAAGAAAGCGATGATCCTACCGAGGTCGGGTTGGGAGGTTGGCGTCCAACCCTATTCATGATAGTTCCTCCAGTCAGAGGAGAGATACAATCAGGGGTAGCTAGGCCGACATGCAAGGGGGAGCTGATCTCGGCCGTCATTGCAGGGGTGCGGTCTTACAAGGATGCTTATATCCCGAGGCATTGTCTCATCATCTGAACTGGGCTATCTAGGAGGAACAGGTCGAAGGCATGTTTCCCAATTCAATCGTGGAAATCATTCTCAGCTCTGACACCTAGCCATAAGCGTCCTTGCACGAGCGAGGGGTAATGTCCATCTGAGGGTCCTCCAGGACGCACTCGATACTAACATCTTCCCTTAGGCCTATCTTTGCCCTTTCGGTTGGATATACGGTCTTTGAAAAATAATGGGGATGTTGCCCAAAAGGAGAGCTTGGTAAGGTCGATCCTTGCTCGAGTCCTTGAGGTCGGAGTCCAAACCTGTTCCTACTAGTTCCTTCAGTCGGAGGAGATATTCAATCGGGGGTAGCTAGGCCGACATGCAAGGGGGGAGCTAATCTCGGCCGACAATGCAGTGATCCGGTCTTACAAGGACGCTTATATCTCGAGGCAACGTCCATTCGTCCGAACTGGGCTATCTAGGAGGAACGGGTCAACAACCGGTTTCTCGGATTGATCTCGGAGTAGACCTTGAGTTCTCAAAAAACTTGAGACGAAAGAAGAAAGAATAGAAGCCAAACAGTTGTCATTGCATATATGTGAAAGCATGTATAAGTACAAGTACAGCATGAACTGCTAGGGATAGAACCTTTTCAGGTCATCCCCGCTCCAAGTACCTCCCAGCTGCTCTCCAACCTGATCTGGAGATAATAGCCTCCGGTGGCTAAGGCTTCCTGGATAATGAAGGGACCTTCCCAATTCGGATGCAGCTTGCCAACTGTTGCTCCTCTTCCTGCGGTGTCTACCTTCTTCATAACCAGATCTCCTGGGAGGAAATGCTTTAGGCGAACATTCTTGTCGAAGTGTTTTGTCATACGATGCTTGATCTCCTCCTAGCGGATGGAAGCCAAGTCTCGAAGCTCTTTAATGAAATCCAACGAGAGTCTTTGAGCGTCTTCATTCTCCAAGCGCCATTCTTCACTGCCATCTCCAGCTGCTATGAGAGGCAAAAAAGATTTTGGGGGAAAAAGTTTATGAGAGAAGACAAATATTTATGGGAAAGAAGAAGAACAAGAAGAAGATAAGGGGGGAAAAGTGAAATAAGATTAAGGGGGAAGAAGAAGATTAGAGGAGAAGAATAGGAAGATTAGGGAGAAGAAGAAAATTAGGAGTCAAAAAGAAGAGGAAGTTTATGGGGGAAAAGAAGATTATGAAAGAAGAAGAAGACTGGGGGAAGAAGAAAATTAGATGGGAAGGAGAATAATATTATATGGAAAAAGAAGATTAGGAGGAGAGAAAAATTAGGGGAAAGAGGAAGATTAAGTGAAAGAAATTAGGGGGGAAGAAGAATAAGATTAAAGTGAAGAAGAAGAAAATTAGGGAGAAGAAGAAGAATATGAGAGAGATGAAGAAAAATAAGATTAAGAGGAAGAATAAGAAGATAGGGGGGAGAAAAAGAAGAAGATTAAGGTAGTAGAAGAATAAGAAAAAAATTAGAGGAAAAAAGAATATTATTAGGGGAAGAAGAGGAAGATTATAGGGAAATAAAAGATTGGAGGGAGAAGAAGGAGATGATGATGATTAGGGGGATATGAAAAAGAAGATTAGGAGAAGAAGAAGATTAGGGGGAAAAGAAAAAAAAGATTAGGGGGAGGAAGAAAAAGAAAAAGATCAGAAAGGAAAAATACAACGAAGAAGACAGGAGAAGCAGAAGAATATGGGGAAGAAAAAAATTGGTGCAGGGGGAGCAGAAGATTATGGGAGAAGAAGAAGAAGAAGATTAGGATAGAAAAATATGATTAAGGTAGAAGAAGAAAAGAAAATTTATGACAGAAGATGAATATTATGGGAGAAAAAGAAGATTAGGGAAGAAAAAGAAGATTAGAGAATAAAACAAAAATTAGGGGAAAGAAAAAGAAGATTAGGTTAGAAGAAAAAGAAAATTATGACATGGAAGAAGATTAATTAGAGAGGAAGAAGAAAAAAAATAGGGGATGAAGAAAAAGAATAAGTGAGAAGAAAAAGATTAAGCGAATGAAAAATAAGATTAAGGGAAAGAAAAAGAATATTAAACAGAAGAAGAAAAAGAATGGGGGGGGAATTAGGAGGAAGATGAAGATTAGGGGGTAAGAAGAAAAAGATTAGAGGGGGAGAAAAAGATCAAGGAGAAGAAGAAGAGGAATAGGAGGAAGAAGATGATTAGTGGGGAAGAAGAAGATTAGAGGAAAAAAGAATATTATGGGGAAGAAGTCGATGGTTATAGTATAAAAGAATAAGATTAGGAGAAGAAGGAGAAAAAGATTAAGAGAAAGAAAAAGTATATTATGAGAGAAAGAAGAAAAAGATTAACGGGGAAGAAGATGAAGAAAAATGAGATTAGGGGAGAAAAAGGAAAATATGTGAGAATAAGAAAAATATTAGGGGGAGAAAAGAACATTAGGGGGAAGAAGAAGAAGATTAGAGAGGAAGAAAAAGATGGAGATTAGGGGGGAGGGAAGAAGAAGAAGATTAGGAAGGTAGAAGAAGATTTCCTGGAAAAAAATAAAAACAAGATTAGGGGAGAAATAAAATAAGAAGATTATGATAAAGAATAAGAAAAATAGAGGGTAAGAAGGTGAATAAGATTAGGGGAAAGAATAGGAAGAAGAAGATTATGAGAGAAGAAGAAGAAAAATAAGGAGAGAAGAATAAAAAGATTAGGTGGAGAGAAGAACATTAGAGAGGAAGAAGAAGATTAGGGGAAAGAGGAAGAAGATTAGAGGGAAAAAAGAAGAACAAGATTAGGGGGAGAAGGAGAAGAAGAAGAAGATTACGAGAAAGAATAAGAAAATTAGCATGAAAAAAGAACAATAAAATTATGGGAGGGAAGAGGAAGAAGAATAATATGGGAGAAGAAGAAGAATATGAGGAGAAGAAGAAAAAGATTAGGTGGAGAGAAGAACATTAGAGAGGAAGAAGAAGATTATGGGAAAAGAAGAAGATTAGGGGAAAGAAGAAGTATGTTGGACCTTGAGGAGACCGGATAGACTTATGTCTAACCGCATCGATCTATATATCTCAGCGACCTAGCGGTTTGGCCCAGCAGTATGGTGGTGAACTCAGCTTGCGGTCAGGTGGACAACAGTAGCAGTTTGAGGGATAGCCACAACAACAGCCTCAGCGGTCTGAAGGAAACCTCAGCGGTCTGACAGAAAGCGGCCGCAGCGGTCTGGATGAAGCCGCAACAACCTAGCAGAGAGCAGCAGAAGCGGTCTGGTTGAAACCGTAGCAGCAGATAGATGGTTAACCGCAACTGCAGTCTGGTGGCAATCCGCGGTTGCAGTCTGATAGCTTGCAACAGTCTAGCGGTCTGTATCAACGATCTTCCCTGACAATTAGACGACTTTCCTAGTTGTTGTTTGGAGTTCTGTTATTTGTTGTATAGTGGGCGGCTTGACCATGTCAAACTGTGTAAACCGCCCGACATGTATTTAGTCCCAATTCCGTTGTTGTATTCTCTTATCTCCCTCGATTTATATAAATAAGGGGCATACCTATGTAATGATTATCTTTTTGGAGCAATAAAATTTGTCTTTATTTAGCTCTTTTTCACATGGTATCAGAGCTAATCGGTCTTTTGCTCCTATTCACACGGCTTCTATTGTGTCCGCGCGGTTTCCCTCCCTTCCCTCCCTTGCTTCTATTTTTGTCCGCGCGATTTCTATCTGAGTCCTATTCTATTTCGGCTTGTGCCCTTCTTGGTCGCGCGGTTTCCTTGTGCACATGCTCCCTTTGCTTCTCCTCTTCTCTTTTCTCTAACCGGTATGGGTTCTCTAACCGTTGCGGGCTCCGCATCCTGGTAGAGGCTTCTTTTCTTGCCGCTGGTGTGTTGTCACCTTGACCGTATGATCTTTTCTCTTCTTGTTGCTTGTCTGACCAAGCAGTTTCTCTTCTCTGTTGCGGTCTCTGCATTTTAGTCGCGACATCTTTCATGCCGCTCGTGTGTTGACACCGAGACTGTGCGGTCTCTCCTCTTGTTCGCGCGGTTTGTTTGCGCTGTTTGTTCGCGCAGTTTGTTGTGTGAAACCGTGCAGTTTCTATCTGTTTTTATGGACACTCCTTCTACTCTCTCTGTTCCTCCTTCTCTTTCTACTTCTTCCTTCTCTACTTCTGGTAATTTGGGGACTGCTTCGAAGCTTGCAGGTCCAAATTATCATGTCTGGAGTGTATCCTATTTTTCTCTTGCGTTCTCAGTGCAAACGTCATCATTTGACTGATGACCCTCCTCCTTCTGGATCTGTTTCTTTTGATGATTGGGATGCTTCTGATGTGTTGGTGCGGACTTGGTTGGCCAACAGATTATCTGATGAGTGCCTTCCTGTCATCCGGCATGATCCAACAGGCCAAGGTTGGCTAGGATATCTGTTGTTACTACTCTTCTTCAGCGTCCTTTTCTCTCCACTCCGTCTCCTAATCTTGTGGCTCATCCAGCTCGTCATGACATCTCTGGTGGCCTTGATGGCCGTACTGGTAGTCGTGGTGGTGGGCGTGGTTACTCCAAGAATCTCTGATGCAACCCAAGTTGGCATCTCTATTTTGTTTTTTTTTTTGTACTTTTTGTAGCGCAAGTGTTCGGGCATTTTATGTTTTAGTTTCACTCAAGTTGCATCACGGTAATTATTCCCGCACTGTTGTTTGACTTATTGGAATGACCGACTAATTAGATATTAAATGAATAGATCCGTCAAATTAGTAGTAGCGTTCAATTAAGCAAGCAAATAAAATAAAATATTTAGTCAATTCTGAAATTATGTAAAGGAAGGGAGAAGTCTAGTTTTTTTTTTTCGAGCTTTTTAGTTTTTTCCAACCTTTGAAACTCCAACCATTCAATTCCAAAACCATTAAATCTTTGAAACCTCCAAATTAAAGGTGATTGTTAACCGCAACCCGTTATTTTACTTGTCGCACCCCAAAATCTTCTAATTTTTCACGTCTTTTTGAAATACGCCTGTAGATGCAATATCAGGAAAAGTGTTCAACACGAAAGTTGTAGATATCGACGAGATCTACAACTTTCTTGTTGATCACTTTTCCAAAAAATGTATGTACAAGACGTACTTTAGAAATATGCTCAGGTTTTGTGCCTTTTTGAAATACGCCTTGTACATGCAATTTCAGGAAACGTGCTCAACACGAAAGTTGTAGATCTCGTCGATATCTACAACTTTCGTGATGAGCACGTTTCCTGAAATTGCATGTACAAGGCGTATTTCAAAACGGCGCGAAAAATTGGGAGATTTTGGGGTGCGATTAGCCAATTACGGGTTGCGGTTAACCATCACCAAATTAAATCCTAAGAGTTATCCAAACAGCTGGCCTATGAAACTTTCCCTATCCCGGTCACATTAAAGAGCCTGCCATGAAACTTCACCACTTTATGTCAACTATATTACCTATCAGTTTTGGGTATTAAAACAAAGAAGAAGAAACACCTTTATAAAGCCTGACCGTTCCTCTGATATGGGGTAGCTTGGAAAAAGAGAAAACGAAGTGACTGATAGCGATTTGTATTTGCAAAGTATACAACAGTAAGTAAGCTTTAAAATAAGAAGGATCAGTAATATTTATAAATTACTGAATGAGTTCGAAAAAGACAAAGGCAGAAAATAGTAAAATACAATGCAATACTGTTTTATATAGGGCGCTGCTATCCGCACCACAGTTTTGGTTATTCGCACCGCACTTTCTCATAGTTTTTTTGTGTCTTTTGAAAATACGTCTTGTACATGCATTTTTAGGAAAAATGTTCAACACGAAAGTTGTAGATCTCGACGAGATCTACAACTTTAGTGTTGAACAATTTTCCTAAAAATGCATGTACAAGGCATACTTGGGAAATACGTCCAGATTTCGCGTCTTTTGGAAATACACTTTGTACATACATTTTTAGGAAAAGTGTTCAACACGAAAGTTGTAGATGTCGTCGAGATCTACAACTTTCGTGTTGAACACTTTTCCTAAAAATGCATGTACAAAGCATATTTTTAAAAGACACAAAAAATTATGAAAAAGTGCGGTACGAATAGCCAAAAATGCGGTGCGGATAGCAGCGCCCTTTATATATCTCTGTCCAATGACTTTATATAGCCTGTCAGAGTTTTTTTTTAAATAGGCGCATTTAACAATGACACCTTTACATCAAAATAAAATAACTATTACGACATCTCTCTTTCTTCTTTTTGTTTTTGCAAGAATTTCATCAAAATAAAATAACTATATTCTTCCAAGGATTTCAGGTGCCTCGTCTCATACCCCTAGGGTTCTATTTATAGACAAATCCAAGGAGGGGGGGTCATATTTATACCCCACCCCCCGGGGAGACTAGGCGACTTCCAGAGGAACTCGCACGGGCTGAGCGAGTATCTCGCCTAGTCGCCTACCTGGCGAGTATGCGAGGGGAGCTCGCCTATACTCGCCCAGACCTTCCCCGATCTTGTATGCTGACTTTGACTTGTCTTGACTTGTTGACCTTGACTTCTGCTGACCTGGTTGTTGTAGGACCCACTCTCGACGAATACGGGTTGTACACAATCCCCGCTCTTTCTGAGCGACGTAGGAGCTCAGAAAGAAACATCCAACACTTATTCGGCGAGCTGCTCTGCCGAGTATCTGGGTTACTCGCGTCTTGTAACTGCCTGCCGATCTCTATAAATAGGGGGGTCTGGTTCTTTAGCCGGATCTTCCGAACTCGCGCATAATGTCGGACGCTGTGAAATTTCTTCATGACAGCCTCGCCGCGCTGACCGGTTGTAACACCCCAAAATTTGAGAGAGGGTCGATTAGCGTTTCTGGCCAAGTTTGGTTTCTGGTAGGGGGCACACGGCCTGGAACACGGGCGTGTCCGAAGGCGTGTCAGGCTCCAGTCGACGTTTTGGTCGTGAGGTCGACGATTTTGGAGTCGACGATCGTCGAGCAGAGAACACGGCCTGAGACACGGGCGTGTCTCAGGGCGTGTCGAGGCCGTGTTGAAGATCGGCCCGGGGAGTCGACGATTTTCGCTCGACGATGTGTCGAGACAAGGCCCACGGCCTTGGACACGCCCGTGTCCTAGGCATACAACTGATTCTCCCCACTAATCACGTGGCCCAAAAATGACACCTTCTCTAACCAGAACTCGCACTTTGAGAACTTTGCATACAACTGATTCTCCATCAACACTTGCAAGACCGCTCTCAAGTGAGTCTCATGTTCCACTTCCGATTTGGAAAACACCAAGATGTCATCAATGAAGACAACCACAAAAGAATCCAAGTATTGAGGGAGACTCACTACGCGGGAGCAGCGGGACCGGCCGGAGTCCGGGGTCTCGCCCCTGCTCCGCGGCCTGGCGGGGAGTGGACCGGCCGGAGGCCGGGGTCTTGCTCCTGCCCCACGGGCAGGCGGGGCGGGACCGGCCGGAGGCCAGGGTCTCATCCCTGCCCCGTGTCCTGACGGGGCGAGACCGGCCGGAGGCCGGGGTCTCGCCCCTGCCCCGCGGCCTAGCGGGGCGAGACCGGCCGGGGGGTCGGGTTCTCCCCCCTGCCCTGCGGCCTGGCGGGGCGAGACCGGCCAGGGGCCAGGATCTCGCCCCTGTCCCGCGGCCTGGCGGGGCGAGACCGGCCGGGGGCCGGGGTCTCGCCCCTGCCCCACGGCCTAGCGGGGGAGACCGGCCGGGGGCCGGGTTCTCGCCCCTGCCCTGCGGCCTGGCGGGGCGAGACCGGCCGGGGGCCGGGTTCTCGCCCCTGCCCCGCGGCCTGGCGGGGAGAGACCGGCCGGGGGCCGGGTTCTCGCCCCTGCCCCGCGGCCTGGTGGGTCGAGACCGGCCGGGGGCCGGGTTCTCGCCCCTGCCCCGCGGCCTGGTGGGTCGAGACCGGCAGGGGGCCGGGTTCTCGCCCCTGCCCCGCGGCCTGGCGGGGCGAGACCGGCAGGGGGTCGGGTTCTCGCCCCTGCCCCGCGGCCTGGCGGGGCGAGACCGGCCCGGGGCCTGGTTCTCTCCCCTGCCCCGCAGCCTGGCGGGCCGAGACCGGCCCGGGGCCGGGTTCTCGCCCCTGCCCCGCGGCCTGGCGGGGCGAGACCGGCCCGGGGCCGGGTTCTCGCCCCTGCCCCGCGGCCTGGCGGGGCGAGACCGGTCGGGGGCCGGGTTCTCGCCCCTGCCACGCGGCCTGGCGGGGCGAGACCGGTCGGGGGCCGGGTTCTCGCCCCTGCCCCGCGGCCTGGCGGGGCAAGATCGGTCGGGGGCCGGGTTCTCGCCCCTGCCCCACGGCCTGGCGGGGTGAGACCGGTCGGGGGCCGGGTTCTCACCCCTGCCCCGCGGCCTGGCGGGGCGAGATCGGTCGGGGGTCGGGTTCTCGCCCCTGCCCCGCGGCCTGGCGGGGCGAGACCGGCCGGGGGCCAGGTTTTCCCCCCTGCCTCGCGGCCTGGCGGGGCGAGACCGGCCGGGGGCCAGGGTCTCGCCCCTGCCCCCTGCTCCCCAGTTCTTCGAGATTCGCCCGCTCGCTCGGCCCCAAGGTGGAGGAGGAGTGGGGTGGTTTAACCCCCACTCATCTCAGGCGTCTGGGGAAGGTGAGGGGGATGGTTTAGCCTCCTTTTCCCCCTGACCTTTTTTGGTTGTGTTTTTACCATTATACTCTCGAGGTGGAATTACCTTTTTACCCCCCGGTGTGGATGTTTTCTATTGGACCAAGGCCTTTTTATCCTAGGGGTATTGGTGACATTTTGGTCCCTAGACTTGGAAAAACTATAAATAGACCCCCTTGGGTACCTTTGGAGAAGAAGTTTTTGGTCTTCCTCCTCCTTAGGCTTCTGCTTGGTTGAGTGAGAGAGCTCTCCAAGGTACCCAGCTCAGTCATTGGTGAGGGAGGGGAAGTGCTCTTGTGACCTTCCGGGTGTGTGGTGGGACCTCCACGCTAGAGGCGAGGGTCTGTTCCTAGTTTTCCAAGTTTTTGGTCCGTGACGTTCCCCCAAGTGTAGTAGGTGTGATGTCACCCCTCTTTTAGGACCCCGAACTCCACATAGGCCAATTTTGGCTTCAACAGAGCAGAAACCCTAAACTTTATCTTGAGAATGTAATTGGCTCCGCTCAAGATAGTCCAGTAAGGCTCATCGATGTGAAATGACCTTATGTAGTATCTCTAGCGTAGAGTCGTTACCTCTTGTGACACGTAACCCAATGGGTCGTTCCGACTCGGTCCTAACACGCGCGGATATATTAACCAAATATCATAACAAAAACAACATTAAATAAATACTTTATTAGGAGTTTAAGCAGTTCTTAATTAGGGCCGTCCGTTTGACATGGTGGTGGTGAACGCATTGATTATGAATGTCATATCTCACATAAGTAACTTCATATGTTTCTATGCTCAAAATTAATTTTTTTCCCTCGTGACAGGCAGTCATAACCGTCGTTATGTCAAACACAAATTGCAATACGGCGAAATTTAATTTGACCAAACTCACAGGAGTAAAAACGCCGTGCCAAAAGGATGAGCCGTCATTCGTGAATGACCGACCTCACATACATTCAATGACCGTGGCGTTTTTGTCCAAGCTTGTATCCCTTGATGCCATCTTTGTAGCCCACAAAGATGCACCGCTCGGACTTCATATCAAGCTTCCCCCTTTTCTCCTTTGGAATGTGAACGTATGCATCACATCCAAAAACACGAGCATAAGCCAATTTTGGCTTTTCCTTAAATATGGCCTCAAAGGGGGTACACCCCTTCACTGCAGATGTAGGGGACCTGTTCTTCAAATGATTAGCGGTAGCTACCGCTTCAGCCCAGAACTCCTTCCCCAAACCGGCCCAACTGCGCATGCACCTCTCTTTCTCAATCAAGGTCCGATTGAGCCTTTCCGCCACTCCATTCTGCTCTGGAGTATACGGCGTGGTCTTCTGACGTGCAATCCCCTGCTCAGTACAGTACTGCTCGAAGGCATCCGAGCAATACTCCCCTCCGTTATCAGAACGGAGGACTTTCACCTTTCTCTCCAACTGGTTCTCCACCAGGTTCTTAAACTCCTTGAACCTGTCTAGAACTTCTGCCTTGGACCTGAGAAAATAAAGCCAGGAATAGCGAGAATAATCATCAACGAAAGATACATAATACCTAGCTCCACCAAGTGATGGAACTGGAGTAGGTCCGAATACATCGCTATGAATAAGATCCAGTAAACCGGTGGCCCTCGTCCCTGACTCCCTGAAAGTTAACCCGGTTCTGCTTGCCAAGTAGGCAATGCTCGCAGAACCCAAAGCTCGAGGTGCACATGGGCACACCCACCACATCTGGCTCGATGTCATAGTCGACAGTCCCTTCTCACTTATGTGTCCAAGCCGTTGGTGCCACAGCCTGGACTGCTCCTCCTGGTCCTCCTCTTTGCCTTCAGAAATAAAGGCCCCACTAGGCACCACTGTATCAGCAAGAAGTTTGTACAGTGTTCCATGCCTAATGCCTTTGGCAATCACCATCGCTCCTCGGGTCATCCTGCACGAGTGCATGTCACACCTGAAGATCACACCCGCATCGCCATAGATCCCACCGAGATCAGATTCTGCACATTCCAGGAATGTGCATCACCCCCGGAAGGGTCTTCATGGTGCCGTCGGCCATCTTCAGCCTCACCTTGCCACGCCCAATGATCTGAACAACCGTATCATCTCCAAGCATGACATCACCACCCTCAAACCTCTCATATTCACAGAACCAGTGTCTATGAGGAGTCATGTGGTAAGAGGCTCCTGTATCAACATACCACACATCAGCATCCTGATGGGCAACACAAGCAGCCGCAATGTACATGTCACCGCCATCGGTCTCCTTCTTAGCACCCGAAGTTGACCCTGCTCCTTCTTCTGAATAGCCTTGTTTGGACATTGAGACTTTCACATGCCCAACCTCATTGCACTTCCAGCAACGTACAGGCTTCTTCTCTTTCTCTCTTTCTCTGCTCTTGGATCTACCCCCGAGACTTGTCTCTAGATCCACCTTGCTTATTATCCCTCCATTGAGGGCGAGATCTGGATACACTCAATGCACCTTTGCTTGTCTTCTCGGAACCTGCTCTCCTGGTTTCCTCCGAGAGAAGTGTTGCACACACTGACTCACAGGTTAGAGCCCTATCTCCATTGCCCCCAATGGCAACAATAACATTGTCCCAAGAGTCTGGCAATGAACAGAGCAAGGTAATGGCCCTATCTTCATCAGAGATTTTTTCACCAATAGAGATCAACTGACTCACAACGGTGTTGAAATTGGTCAGGTGTTCTGAGAAAGAACCGCCATCATGCATCTTCAAGTTGTACCACTTCTTCCGCAACAGCAACTTGTTCACCAGAGATTTGCTCTGGTACAGAGTCTCCAACTTCCGCCATAAACCTTGGCCCGAAGTTTCCTCCATGACGTTTGTTAAAACAGAGTCTGTAAGAAACAGCCGGATCAGACCTTTGGCTTTCCGATCGGCTTTTGTCCAGGCTGCAACAACCTCCTCCGTAGATTTCTCTTTCGGTGGAGCATCCGCTATTGCTCCCCACAAATCTCGATCCACCAACAGATCTTCCATCTTCATCTTCCACAGATCAAATCGACTGCCATCAAACTTCTCTATCTCGATCCGCACTCCTCCTGAACTCATTTCAGAGTCCACATGTCCAACCACGTCCAGGACTCTTCCCGTTTCAGCACCTTCATAACATATAGAATAATCTGAAGTTCCACGAAGATACCTGAACACTCGCTTCACCGCACTCCAGTGCTCCTTCCTGGTTTGGCCATATACCGGCTTAGCACTCCACAGCTTGAGCAATGTCAGGCCGAGTGCAAACCATGACGTACATCAAGCTTCCCACTGCACTAGCATATGGAACTTTAGCCATGTCTTCAATATCTTCATGTGTCTTGGGACACATCTCCGCAGATAGCTTTTCCCCAACGGGCATAGGGGCACCAACAGGCTTGCAATCAGCCATGTTGAATTTCTTCAACAACCTCTTCGATGTACCTTTGCTGCCCCAACCAAAGCTTCTTCTTGCTTCTTTCCTGGTAATCTGCATCCCCAAGATCACACTTGCTGGCCCCAAATCCTTCATCTCGAACTTGGCAGAGAGCAGCTTCTTCAACTGTTGGATCATCTTGACACTATTCCCTACGAGCAGCATGTCATCTACGTAGAGTGTCAGAAAAGTGAAGTGCTCTCCCTTCCTTTGGAAATACACACAGTGGTCAGAATTCGACCTTTCTAAACCCAACTCCAGCATGTAGGTGTCTAACTTCTGATACCACATCCTCGGAGATTGCTTAAGTCCATAAAGGGACTTCTTCAACCAGCCTCTGATACCAAATGTAGGAAATCCGGGGTGCCGAGAAGCAGAAATCCGAATATCGAATAACAAACACAGAACAAAAACAGAGCAGTCACAAACACAAGATGTTACAGAGGTTCACCCAAAACCGGGCTACGTCCTCTCTCCCTTCTTCTTCCTTCTTGTATTCACCAAAAAGAAACAGATTACAAAGGTTGCAAGGATCAAATCCGATCCTACCTCTTCTCCTCTCTTCTGGACAAGAAAACCATAGAAGAATACCTTCTGGATCGATCTCAACGAGATACCTCGTATCGCCTCCAAAAGAATCCGCCGCCACAGACTGCAATGAATCCGTATCCCTAAATCGGGAAAAACAACGTATATAAACGTCTGCTGGCAACCACGATCGTCGACCCAAAAGGCCGGTCGACGATCGCGACCCCGATCGTCGACCAAGCAAGACCGGTCGACGATCGTCGATCGTCGAACCAAAAAGCCGGTCGACGATCGTCGATCGTCGAACCATAAAGCCTCCAAAAGAATCCGCCGGGGGCTGCCGCCCCCGGACCCCCGCTGTCGTGGGTCCCAGAGATGTCGAGGGGGGATCACTCTTCGATTCCTCTAAGCTCACGTGGGCGAACCCGGTGTGAGAAACAAGAGGACCGGAAGTGTTCCACAACCCCAACAAATTGACCGTTGTTGTAGCCTGCACATAACACGATTATTGTTCATCAGAAGGCATGAAATGGAAGAAAAATATAATATTACTTGCACTCTTATATTCCTTCAATGAGGATTTGTAGCCGCTGGCCAACATAGTCGATCCCACGGCTCCTCGATCCCTTCTGGAGAATCCATAGAGTGGTGAATTTTTTCAAAGTGCTCAGCAAGATAGCCTAAAGTCAAATTAATATTCTCAGAACTATCCAGTTCACACATTGATCATGCGGAAACCGAAGAGCAAGCTTACACACCAAATGCAACAAGAAGAAACAAGCGAGTCATATATTCATTAACTTCTTTACAGGGCGAGGTATACGTGGCGAAACATGATTTCGGCAGTACACAAGGAAACAGAAATAACAAAACAAGCCAAGCGGACAGAACTAGAGACCGCCGAGACCGCCCAGTCCGCCAAGGTCGCCAAAGCCGCCCGAATTGTTGCTGCTACAAGCCGAATAGAACACGGAGTCCGCCGAGACCGCGAGGTCGCGCGGACACACCGTTATTCGCTGACTGCTGCTGAACTGGAGAACAGACCGCCTACCCGACTGAGTCCGGCAGACATGTTATTGAACTTGGAAATGCTGAAGTAGAGAAGAACTGACAAGCCGCAGAAGCGACCTGCTGAGACCGCAGAGACCGCAAACTTCACTGATCCTGACCGAAGTCAAAGCCAAACTCCGGGCTCCTCAATGCTAGTCGCGCGACCTGCACACAGCAAACAGTTATCTCTACTCAACCCGCGCGGACAGAAAAAACCAGGCCGCAGCAATTGACCAAGCCCCACTTACTGTTCACTCGGTTACTGTAGATGTGCCGGGGGGTTATTTATATGTGAGGTGAGAAGTGTGGTCACCACCCTAGTGAATAGAATCACCGCCCCAGCCTGCGCTCTAACACAACCAGTCCGCCAAGTTCGTAAGGACTTGGCCAGACTTCAATCCTCCAGGCACCAGGACAAAGACAATCCGCCATTATGCGGACACAAGCCAGCCCGTACAACGCAGGAATAGTGCCAGTCCTCCCAACACAAGCATCGCGCCAGAATGCCCTCTAACACAGCATGCGGACACACCCGCAACTCATGCTGCATCAATCCGCAATGTACCACAACACGCGGACACAACCACCACATGTTGCATCAGTCCGCATGTTATACGCAGACAAAGAGGCAGTCCGCACAGCTCGACACCAATGTCACCGTCCGCCACGAGTCTACGACCAACAGGCAGTCCGCCTGATCAACAGCGGACTCTGCGGACACCATGGACTTGTCACAAAGTGTGACCAAGTCCAGTAGCCCAACTGACGCGAGCACGGCGGACAGAGAAGACCCAAACCGCCAATCAGCAGGACAGTCCGCCACATGGATGGAAACATCCATTGCAATATGGAGAGCTCGGCAAGAACAAGAGCCCATCTCCAAAACCAGTCCACAAAAGCGGACTCCGCGGACGCAAAAAGACAAGTCCGCCAACACACCGCTGATACAACTACCAATCCGCCTGGTAACCCCAAGAGTTGGCTAACTGCAAGACCGCAGATCACGCTGAGCACTGCCAACAGACCACGAACCGCAGTCCGCTCAGGCCGCTCCGCTAGATGCCCAAGTCACTAGACTTTCTTGGCCATACACCAATCAGGCCACATCCAGCAGCCCGCCCAGACCGCACACCAGGCCGCACAGGCCGCTCCTCAAGAACAACCAAGCCACCAAGTCCAAGCCAAGCCAGGTCACCCAGGCCGCAACTAGCAGTCCGCCCAAGCCGCAGACTCAAACAGCTCAGGCCGCTCAGACTGCCCAGCCTGCCCTATCACCCACTTTCACTTCACAAATTTCAACAAAGAGAACCTAACAACGAATCTCCACAGACCAAGAACTATATATATATATATATGAGGGGGCAATTACCGGGACCTTCCCCACCAAGTTTAGAAAAGTACATATTGCACCCCTCTTATTACTCAAATTTCAAAAACCTTCCCTAAATGTTACAAAACAAAATATTTACCTCCCTTAAAGTCACATTGCATAACATCCATGCACATGCCCCCCACCCACGGAGTACAATTTTGAGGGGGGGTATTTTGTACATGGATGTTATGTTTTATAACATTCAGGGGAGGTTTCTGTATTTTCAACACTAAAGGGGTGCAATATATAATTATGCTAACTTTCGGGGGAAGTTAGCATAAATATTCCTGTATATGAGATAGCCCCTTAATTTCATTTTGAGGGAAACGAAGGAGCCTTTATAGTTTACTTGCCCTTTTTTGAAGAAAGCACCAAATCAGTAAGATTACCTGAATCCTCGATCCCTTCAAGAAGAGATTTCAGATTTTTTTACTTTGCTTTGTATCCTAGCCTTGGGTCAAAGAATTAAGTTGAAAACTATCTATTTCCTATGTGTTGAACAAAGATTCACTTGTCCTGCTCATATATTATGTAGGGTATAATTTTATGAAATAAATGTTAAAAATTCTCAAGAAAATGATGATGATGATTAATTAATGTGGTATAATAATAAGTAAATAAAAATATTAGTCATAATTAGAATTATGCACATGCGAATTAACTACCTGTAAAACCATGATAAATGAGACAATGATAATTGCTGCTAGGAGGAAGAGACAGCCGATGATCCAATTAACAGACTCTCCCGGGAGTAATAATTGTTTTGATGAAGTTGGATTCTGTAGTATGCTCATGGCTATGGCCCCGCCCAAGCACACAATTGTTCCCAGCACCTTAGCTTGACTGTATTTGCACCTATTTGACAATTTTTCTAATCTGCACAACAATTTTTTATATATATTTCTCACTTCATTTTCATGTTCAAAACGTGTTTGTTTAGCAATATTTGTTGGATAGTATATAATAATAATAATAATACTAATCTGTTTGCGTATGTCGAGGCCGACTCGATAGCGTATAGTGAATTATGTGTTTACCTGGGGAAAGACTTTACGCTTGAGGTACTATAAATAGTCATTTCAAATTTGATGGATTATTGTAAAATAACTTGAGCGAAAACCTGCCCTAACACCGTTGTCATGCACAGACGTACATTAATTTTAGGGCGTTTATATTGGCAGCCCGGCTTTGAATATTGGTAGCCCACTGACTATTGGCAGCCCAGGAAATCTATAATGACAGCCCAATTTTTTGTCAAAAGTCATATAACCACATTATCGGTCTTCGTGATGATTACAACAAAACCTAACTCTTTACTAATTTTTCTCGCTCATTCACTCAATTCCTTTTTGCTAATCAGAAAAGTGTAAACACAAGGAACCCGGAATTACCTAAATACGGGTTTCACGCGTTTTTTGAAAATAGATCTACTATATTATATTTTTGGGAAACGTGTTCAACATGAAAGTTGTAGATCTCGACGAGATCTACAACTTTCATGTTGAACACTTTTTCTAAAAATGTCTTATAGTAGATCTATTTTCAAAAGGCGCGGAACCGGACGGTCCAGTCCGAGTTTTAAAAGCTTAGGCGAAGTTTGTTTTGGGGCTGCTATTAGCGGGCATATTATGTATATTTTTTATTATTTTGCCGGACTATCAATATCTAAAGCCGTGTTGCCAATATAAACACCCTAATATAATGACGGAGTTTTTGTATAAACTCAGTGGAACAAAAGGGAGCCTTAAATTTGGGCGGTCCTTCTCATATATCTTATGAAACTATTTCAATTTTAAGGCGCTAACATTATATACTTGTTATGTTGAATATATGGATCTTACCTTAGAAGTGCTGCAATGATGAAGACAAAGCCTGGAATAAGATTTGGCGTTATAGAGGCAACGATGGGTGTTGTTCTCTTCATCCCAAGCAGTAGTAGACCTTGGAACATTGTCACCCTGAAAATATATTTAAAAAAGAACAATGCATAATTAATATGTATCATTATTAACTAAAAATAACGTTATTCACATTAATAAATCTACTTTGGTCCTTGGACGACTATTCTATTTCTCGGTCAAATTTAAATTAATGAGGCTGTATTATATATGTATGATGTTTGAAGTACTATTCGTATTGCAAAAACATAAATATAGGGCGTTGATATTAACATTCTACTTTTGGCTATCCGCACTAACAGGTAATCGTAAACATAGTTTTAAGAGGTTGGCTATACGCAAGCAGTTTTTTATTAGCAAGCATTGTTTTAGGAAGTTTGCTATCCGCAAGTATTTTGTCATTCTTCACAAGACTTGAAGATATCGTGGGATCACCAGCCACATGCTCTTCTTTTTTCCATTTCTTCCGGAAACAGAAAGATCGAACACGTTATCTTTACTTTCGGAAGCTTTTACTGACAAAATTTAACTAAAAATTTTTTTTTAATGCATGAAGAGGGGGAAAATGACGTGTTTATTGCGGCAAGATAGCACCAATCCACGAACATAGACGGTGGTGGAGATTTTGGAGGTGTCTCCGGCGAGCTTTACGTCGTCGACATTTGCGAAAGCAGACAAAGAGTAGTACATCCTCGTTGATGGGAATGAAGCCTCATTTATAAGCTTGGGTGTGCACTTAACCATCTCCCTCATGATCCCTCCTATTGTGGAGATCATGAGTTTTACCGGTCAACCCACTTCTCATGATGTCCACCACAATAGGAGAAATCATGGGGGTCTCCCACTCAACAACTCCCGCCGCGGCCGCCCGCCACCGCTGCTGCCCGCCGCCGCCCGCCTCCACCGCCTGCAGCCTGCCGCCGCCGCCTCCACCTACCGCCGTCGCCGCACCCGCCTTCGGCCACCGCCGTCGCCGCCATCGGCCGCAGCCGCCGCCGCAAACTGCCACCACCGCCAACTGCCACCGCCGCTTGCCGGATGGCCACCGTCCGATCACTACCGAGCATCTGTCGCTGTCTGATCTACATGTAATCACCCACTAATCCACCAAGTTAGTGGGGGCCCACCATAACCACCTCCTGGAGGTTATAAAAGGAGTCACATGCCTCCTCATTTCTCACCTTTTCGCTCTCGTAGACTTCTTCTTCCTCAAGTCAGAGCTTCGTCGAACTCCTCCCTCGGGTCATCTTCAAGCCGCCTACGAACCAAGTCCTCAAGTGCGCGGAGAAGGGAATAAGACGACCACCGCCAGCGCTAAAGCACACCAGCCACCAAGTAGCATCCAGAACTCCCTCAGTGCAGCCTGTTCCTGTGACCTCGTATAGTCGATACGAGCGCGTCGGAACTCGTTCTGTTGGACCCCGAGGTCATGTGGTGGATGTAACAATTCCTCGAAAAACGCCACGAGAGCCAGACTTTGGATATCGGTCTAGAGAACTCTGATTTGAGTTCTGTCAGTTCCTGTGGTCTCGTATAGTCGATACGAGTGCATGGAACTCGCCGCATCGTGATTCAAGATCTAACAACGGATATAGACATTTTGACCATTTTAGCGCGCCGCGACGTGCAGATTTTGGACTTTTACCAAACAAACTCCAATTCGACCCCGGTCAGTGGCGTTGGATTCGTATGATCAATACAAAGTCAACGGAATTGGTTCCGATCAGTTTCGATATTGGGTGGTCAAACCGTGGTCAAATCCAGCCCAACTGTGCACCAAAAGCGTGCACACACCAAATGTGATCCAACTCCCCAACTTTGACCCAACCCCAATGTCTTGGACCCGCTTTGACTTTGACCAATATAGGGGATCCACCCCATGGTTGACTTTGGTCAAACCCCTCCTAAAAAGCTTTTTTGGATTTTTTTTCAAAAGATGAGCCCACCTCCTCTCATGGTGAGATTAACCCCCACCCCTTTGGGCTTTCCAAATCAACAAGATCAAGGGTGGAGATGGGCCATAGGGCAAGTGGAGGCCCACCAATTTTCTCTCCCACCCCCCCCCCCCCCCCGCACTTCTCCCTCTTCTCCCTCCACCTTGAAAGCCCAACTAAGAGGGGATTTCATTTCCCCATGGGGAAATTTCTTGGTGGGGATTAATCCCTCCATAAGGAGGGATTAATCCCATATTGGGTAGAATAGGAAGCCCCCCCTCCTCCAACCTATATAATGTGGGGCCTATTTTCCTCCACACAGCTCACTGAGCATATCCCCCACCTCTTCCCACCCCCTGCCGGAGCTCCACCTCGCCGGAGGAAGAGAAGCTGAACTCCACCACCTTGGCACCTCTAATGGGGAACTCGCCGGAGGCAACAAACCCCCCAACCTCAGGTAGAAACTTTCCCTCACCCTCCTCCCTATCTTTTGGACGTTTTGCATGCGAGCTACGGTGGTCGGAGCGCCGCCGCCGTTACCCCATCCCCATGTTTCAAAAAAAATGGCTCCGGCGATGGCCCGCGGCGGCGGGCCGCCAGACCACCGTCGAAGGGAGCGTCCACCCCCGGGCAGTCGGTCGGGGGCGGAGCCACGACCGGCCTGCGACCGGCCGGCGGCGGGGAAGGCCCGTAAGGGCTTCTGGTTTAGGTACAGCGGGGTGGGGAGGGGAGATGAACAGTATTTATTGAAGCTGTTAATGCTGAATTCATCACTGCAGCATAGTCGAAGAGACATGGTGTAGACAAAGATGAAGACACAGAAGACGAAGCAGGAGAATGAAGCCTCCCTTTATTCCCTTACCTGTTTTATGTTGTTTCTAATGTTGTTTTCCTTCCTGCACAATTATGATATGTTAGTTATATAAATGTATTCTGTAATGCTTCTAAAATGCAATGAATGAAGAATGCAAGCACTTCCCTTTCTTACTTCTCCTGTGAATGTCCGGTGAAATGCTTGATGAACTCCTGCATCAAAGTGCAGAGTATGTGTTGGCCCTCTTTCATTTTTTCTCCAATTTATTTTCATCAGTGGTATCAGAGGGAGTCTTTTGTTTGGGCTTAGTTTTATTCTGTGCCATCAGTGTTGGCACACCAAAGATCATCTGAAGCCTCTTGGCTCTCCATCTCTTTTGTGTGTGTGTCTTTTCTCATCATATGGCTACTTCTAACACTTCACATATGTTCCAATTCACTCAAAATGGGGTTCCCATCTTTGATGGTGAGTTCTATGATTTTTGGAGCACACACATGTGATTGCTACTGCAATCACAAGGTCTCTGGCATTTGATTTCCCGCAAGGAGGCTGTGCCCAATACATCCTCATCCTCCAAAGAGAAGGAAGTTGCAGATGCTGAAAAGCTCAAGGCTGCTGCTGAAGAAGCCAAGCTTGAAGCTAAGGCTCTGTTACTTTTACACCAAGGAGTGAGCAGGGATATATACCCAAGAATCATGGGGGCAGCCACTTCTAAGGAAGCTTGGACCAGCCTTTACAATGAATTTCAAGGATCAGAGAAAGTCATTGAAATAAAACTCCAACACCAGTGGAAGTTATTTGAAGGTATAGCAATGAAGGAGAATGAAACGGTTTGTGATTTTGTCTCACGACTCATGGGGATTGTGAATCAAATAAGGAGCCTGGGTGACAAACTCAAGGACAAAAAGATTGCCCCCAAAATCTTGCGATGCCTTCCACCAAAATTCGATCCTATTGTTACCACAATTGAGGAAACAAAAAATCTGAAGACTCTATCTATCTCAAAATTAATGGGTTCATTACAGGCACATGAAGAAAGGTTAAAACGAGCTCATGAACCCCTTGAACAGGCCTTTCAGCTGAGAACCAACATCTCCGGAAAACAATTTGGGGATGGCTCTATCTCACAAAAAGGAAAAGAAAAACTGGGAGATTTCAAAAGAACCACTCCAGCTGCTTGTCACTTATGCAAAAAGCCTGGTCACATTGCTGGGGATTGCTATCTCAAATGTAAAAGGTGTCGGCGACCAACCCACATTGACAAGGATTGTTGGTTTAAAGAAAAAGAAGAAAAGAGAGGAGTTGAAGAAGACAACTACCATGAAACTATTGAAAGATTGTTCATGACTCATTATGAGGAGAAAGAGCAACCCCATGAACTGTGGTACCTAGACAGTGGGTGCTCAAACCACATGTCTCCTTTCAAACACATCTTTACTAAACTGAATGAAGCCAATAAATCACAAGTCCTCCTTGGTGATGGAAAGTCCTTGATTATAGAAGGGACTAGTTCAGTGGCCATTCAAACAAGAACTGGAGAAACAAGGTTGATTGATAATGTGCACTACATACCCACATTATCACAAAACCTACTCAGTATCAGTCAGCTTATAAAGAATGGGTATGACATACATTTTGAAAACAACTACTGTCATATTTTCAGCCACCACACAAGGCAGTGCATTGCCTCAGTCAACATGACTGCTAATAGAATGTTCCCTCTAAGAATGCAGTCAGCTACACATCATGCTCTTATCAGTAGCATTGACATTGGTCGTTGGCATCATCGGCTTGCTCACTTAAACTACAAGGATATACAGTTAATGCAACAAAAAGGTTTGGTATATGGACTTCCTGAGTTTCAGGTTGAGGAAACCATGTGTGAAGACTGTATCATGGGGAAATGTCATCGTCAACCATTCCCAGATGCTGCCTTCGGGAAGGCTGAAGCTCCTTTAGAGCTTGTTCATGCTGATCTATGGGGGCCTGCTCCGACCCCAACCAAGGCAGGTATGTTATATTATATGTGCTTAATTGATGATTATTCTAGGTATTCCTGGATCTTTCTCCTACAACAGAAGTCTGAAGCATTTACAAGGTTTAAAGAATTCAAGACCTTGGTTGAAAAGGAGAGTGGAAGATTCCTGAAGAAACTGAGGACAGACAGAGGAGGAGAATTCACTAGTGAAGAGTTCAATACCTACTGTCAACAGCAGGGTATACATAGAGAGCTTACCTGTCCTCGAACCCCAGAGCAGAATGGTGTAGTTGAAAGAAGAAACAGAACCATCATGGAGAGGGTCTGAGCTATGCTTCTACATCACAAAGTGCCACCAGAGTTCTGGGGAGAAGCTGCTCACACGGCTGTGTATGTCCTTAACAGATCTCCAACCAGAAGCCTGGAGAACATGACTCCATATGAGGCTTGGCACAAGAGGAAGCCATCTGTATCACACCTTAGAACTTTCGGGTGCACTGCATATCGACACATACCAAAAGAAGGAAGAAAAAAACTTGATACAAAAGCCGAAAAGGGTGTGTTTTTGGGTTACAACCAACACTCCAAGGGCTATAGATTCTACAGCCCCACTACACAGAAGCTTCAAATTTCCAGGGATATCATCTTGATGAGAAGACTCCATGGGACTGGGATCAAAACACTCTACCTCAGCTCACCGTTGAGGTTACTGAACTTGAAGATCAGCCATCCATTCCAACTGAAAAGAACTGGGATCAGACTAACCTGCCACAGCCATCCGTTGGGGTTACTGAGTTTGAAAATCAGCCATCCACTCCAACTGAGCATGCAGGCAATATCCCCCTTCCTAAATATATTTCTGAAAGTGCCTCATCATCTCCCAAGAAGGTAAGGTCTATCGAAGATATCTACTTAAGAAGTGAAAGAGTCCTTCTCATCAAAGCGGAACCTGAAACCTTTAATGCAGCTGTTAATAACCCCATCTGGTGTAAAGCTATGGGAGAAGAAATAGAAGTTATTGAGAAGAACAGGACATGGGAACTTGTCCATAAACCTGAAAATAAAAATATCATTGGGCTCAAGTGGGTCTATAAAGTCAAGTACAATGAAGAAGGAGAAGTCACCAAGTATAAGGCCAGGATTGTGGCTAAGGGTTATACTCAAAAAGAGGGCATTGATTTCACTGAAACCTTTGCTCCAGTGGTTAGAATGGAAAGTATACGAGCACTAATTGCTGTTGCTGCTCAGGTGAACCTGCCCATCCACCAGCTTGACGCTAAGTCAGCCTTCTTAAATGAGGAAATAGAGGAGGAAGTTTATGTCTCCCAGCCTGGGGGTTTTGTCAAACCAGGAGAAGAGGAGAAGGTCTATCATCTAAAGAAGGCCTTATACGGCTTAAAACAAGCACCCAGAGCGTGGAATCACAAGATTGACAGTTTTCTTACCATGAATGGGTACATCAGAAGCCTTAATTAGCCCTCACTTTATACAAAGAAATTTGAGAACAACCATTTCCTCTTTCTATGCCTCTATGTGGATGATCTCATCTTCATAGGATCAACACATGAAATGGTTCAGCACTTCAAGGAAACAATGCAAAAGGAGTATGAAATGAGAGATCTTGGAGAAATGAGATACTTTCTAGGACTGCAGATTAAGCAAAGCTCAGAAAGGATTTTTCTTAACCAAGAAAGGTACATTGAGAAGCTCCTGGAGAAATATTAGATGACAGACTGCAATCCTGTATCTACTCCAATGACCACTGGCACTCGGTTGAGGAAATAAGACCAAGCAAAACCAGTTTCCATTGAAGATTACAGAAGTTTAGTCGGCTCACTGATCTATCTCACTAACACCAGGCCTGATATTGAAAATACTGTTAGCATCTTATCTCGTTTTATGACTCATCCCAGCTCTAAACATCTCATTACAGCAAAAAGAGTTTTACGCTATTTAAAAGGCACAAAGCAGTTTGGGTTAACATACAAGGAAGAAAATGATCCTGCTCTCATAGGGTATACTGACAGTGACTGGGGAGGAGATGTGGATGATAGACGGAGCACGAGTGGATATGTTTTCATGTTAGGAAGCAAGGTTATTTCCTGGTCCTCTCAGAAACAGAAAATTGTGGCATTATCATCAACTGAAGCTGAATATGTGGCAGCATGCAGTGCGGCAAGTGAAGCTATGTGGCTCCAAAAGCTGTTCCAGGATCTGAGTGTGAAAAAGGAAAAAAGAAATGTCGGTCCTATGGTGTGATAATATTGCGGCAATTGGAATCACTAAGAATCCTGTGTTCCACAATCGAACTAAACACATTGATCTCAGGTTTCACTTCCTTAAAGATCTTGTGGCAAGGAACCAGATTAAAATGCAATACTGTCCCACCAACAAACAGGTGGCAGACATCCTCACAAAGCTCTTACCTGTTGGGGCTTTCTCAAGTATTAGGTCAAAGCTTGTCACTGAAGATGATTCAGCATTACGGGGGAGTATTGAAGCTGTTAATGTTGAAGTCATCACTGCAGCAGAGTCGAAGAGACATGGTGTAGACAAAGATGAAGACACAGAAGACGAAGCAGGAGAATGAAGCCCCCCTTTATTCCCTTACCTGTTTTATGTTGTTTCTAATGTTGTTTTCCTTCCTGCACAATTATGATATGTTAGCTATATAAGTGTATTCTGTAATGCTTCTAAAATGCAATTAATGAATGAAGAATGCAAGCACTTCCCTTTCATGCTTCTCCTGTGAATGTCCGGTGAAATGCTTGATGAACTCCTGCATCAAAGTGCAGAGTATGTGTTGGCCCTCTTTCATTTTTTTTCTCCGATTTATTTTCATCAGTATTTGCGTTTTATATAAATTATATTATAAATATAATAATATTATTTATCAATATAATATTATTATAATTAATGATGGATTGATTTTTTTTAGATTAAAATAGGCTCATAGGAAAAAAGTGTTGAACATGAAAAATGTTCCCAAACGCTTCCTCCACAAAAATTTTGAGAACTTTTGGAGTTGATTTGATATTTTTAAAGGCCTAAATAAAAATTGTTTGGCCAAATTAAAGGCCCAAAACTCTTCCAAAAATTATGAAAAGTTTTTCAGACTTAGTTTAGACCCCCTTATAGGTTGTATCAAAATTTGGAGACTTGAGGATTAAAATTGAAATTTCTCCCAATTGTTGAGGGCCTAGGGTCACGCTCGAAAATTATTGCGCTCATTTTCTTCGAAAATGAAAATTGGAGCGCGCGACTATCCTCTCTAATTTTGAATAATAAATTCAAATTATCGTGTCGACAAGAGTGGTCGAGGTAAGTGACCAAGCTCCGTGTGTTCTGAGACTTCGTGAAACCGTCGAGCGCCTCGACTCTCGGGTGATCTGGGCACGCTCGGAAAGTGAGAGTATGAGTAGTGAGTTGCAAATTATTCTTGATCAATACTGAGGGTGTAACTCCTGATAAGCCCTGATTCGATTAAGCGTGATTAATAAGGCGCTACCAAATCATAATCGGATCTTAATAATGGGTGTAACCTAAGAAAACCTTATTAAAAACTGAAATAGAACTGAATGTGCCTCATGTGAACGAAGATGAAACTGAATGTGCCTCCTGAGAACGGAAATGGAACTGAATCTTCCTGGGTTGAGTGATTAAACTACTAACCATTTTTCCTTGTGATTATTCCTGTCTTGCATTGGTACAACTCCTTTATTTGTTCAGTACTTTCAATTCAGTACTACTCCAGTCTCGTATTGGTCAAGTTCAGTTCAATTAAGTACTTTCGTTTTAGTACCACTCCAGTCTCGTACTGGTCAAGTTTATTTTAGTTATGTACTTTCAATTCAGTATCACTCCAGTTTTGTACTAGTCAAGTTCAGTTCAATTAAGTACTTTCGTTTCAGTACTACTCCAGTCTCGTACTGGTCAAGTTCATAGTGTCAGGTGTGAAACCTGTGTCACGCTCACCGTATCAGCTAGCGCCTAAGGAGATGGCGGAGCTGAAGGTTCAACTTCAAGAGTTGTTGGAGCAGGGGTATGTGCGTCCAAGTTCATCGCCTTGTAGCGCACCGGTCCTTTTGTGTAATACGAAGAAAGGACGAAAGCTTGAGGCTTTGTATCGATTATCGGGACAAAGCTGAGTTCCATTTGCAAGCGTCGTTACTACCCCCCCCCCCCCCCCTAAAAAGTTTTTTTGGATTTTTTTTCAGAAGAGAAGCCCACCTCCTCTCATGGTGAAATTAACCCCCACCCTTTTGGGCTTTCCAAATCAACAAGATCAAGGGTGGAGATGGGCCATAGGGCAAGTGGAGGCCCACCAATTTTCACCCCCCCCCCCCCCCCCCCCACTTCTCCCTCTCTTCCTCCACCTTGAAAGCTCAACCAAGAGAGGGATTTCATTTCCCCACATAGGGAAAATTTCTTAAGCCTCCAGCTGTCCTTGTACAGTGGGAGGGTGGGGATTAATCCCTCCATAAGGAGAGGGATTAATCCCACATTGGGTAGAAGAGGAAGCCCACCCCCCCCCCCCCCCCCCCCCCCCCCCCCTCCTCCAACCTATATAAAGGCCCCTCCCCTATTTTCCTCCACAAAGCTCACTGAGCATCTCCCCCACCTCTTCCCCCCCCCCTGCCGGAGCTCCACCTTGCCGGAGGAAGAGAAGCCGAACTCCACCACCTTGGCACCTCTAATGGCAGAACTCGCCGGAGGCCGCCAAACCCCCTAACCTCAGGTAGAAACTTTCCCTCTCCATCCTCCCTATCTTTTGGACGTTTTGCATGCGAGCTCCGGTGGCCGGAGCGCCGTCGCTGTCACCCCCTCCCCATGTTTCAAAAAAAAATTGCTCCGGCGATGGCCGGCGGCGGCGGGCCGCAGGACCACCACTGGAGGGAGCGCCCACCCCCGGGCAGTCGGCCGGGGGCAGAGACACGGCTGTCCGGAGACCGGCCGGCGGCTGGGAAGGCCCGTAAGGGCTTCCGGTTTCTTCCGGTTTCTTCCGGTTTCGGTACAGCGGGGTGGGGAGGGGAGATGAACAGTATTTTCGTTTTATATAAATTATATTATAAATATAATAATATTATTTATAAATATAATATTATTATAATTAATGATTGATTGATTTTTTTTGAGACTAAAATAGGGTCTTAGGAAAAAAGTGTTGAACATGAAAAATGTTACCATAACTAATAGCTTCCTCCACAAAAATTTTAAGAATTTTTGCAGTTGATTTGGTATTTTTAAAGACCTAAATAAATATTCTTTGGCCAAATTAAAGGCCCAAAACTCTTCGAAAAAATATCAAAAATTTTTCAATCTCAGTTTAGACTCCCTTATAGGTTGTATTAAAATTTGGAGACTTGAGGATTAAAATTGAAATTTCTCCCAATTGTTGAGAGCCTAGGGTTGCGCTCGAAATTTATTGCGCTCATTTTCTTCGAAAATGAAAATTGGAGCGCGCGACTATCCTCTCTAATTTTGAATAATAAATTCAAATTATCGTGTAGACGAGAGTGGTCGAGGAAAGTGAACAAACTCTATTTGTTCCGAGACTTCGTGAAACCGTCGAACGCCTCGACTCTCGGGTGATCTGGGCACGCTCGGAAAGTGAGAGTATGAGTAGTGAGTTGTAAATTATTCTCGATGAATAATGAGAGTGTAACTCCTGATAAGCCCAGATCCGATTAAGCCGTGTTTAATAAGGCGCAACCAAATCATAATCGGATCTTAATAATGGGTGTAACCCAAGGAAACCTTATTAAAAACTGAAATAGAACTGAATGTGCCTCATGTGAACGAAGATGGAACTGAATGTGCCTTCTGAGAACGGAAATGGAACTGAAGCCTCCTGGGTGGAGTGATTGAACTACTAACTATTTTTCTTTGTGATTATTCCAGTCTTGCACTGGTCCAGCTCTTTTATTCGTTCAGTACTTTCAATTCAGTATTATTCCAGTCTCGTACTGGTCAAGTTACTTCAATTAAGTACTTTCGTTTTAGTACCACTCCAATCTCGTACTGGTCAAGTTCATTTCAGTTCTGTATTTTCAATTCAGTACCACTCCAGTCTCGTACTGGTCAAGTTCAGTTCAATTAAGTATTTTCATTTCAGTACTACTCCAGTCTCATACGAGTCAAGTTCAGTTCAATTAAGTACTTTTGTTTTAGTACCACTCCAGTCTCATACTGGTCAAGTTCATTTCAGTTCTGTACTTTCAATTCAGTACCACTCCAGTCTCGTACTGGTCAAGTTCAGTTCAATTAAGTACTTTCGTTTTAGTACTACTTCAGTCTCGTACTAGTCAAGTTCAGTTCAATTAAGTACTTTCATTTTAGTACCACTCCAGTCTCGTACTGGTCAAGTTCATTTCAGTTCTGTACTTTTAATTCAGTATCACTCCAGTCTCGTATTGGTAAAGTTCAGTTCAATTAAGTACTTTCGTTTCAGTACCACTCCAGTTTCGTACTGGTCACGTTTTATTTCAGTGCTTAAATTATGCAGCTTTTATTTATCAGCTTTATTTACCGCACTTCATTTATGCATTTCTCTATTATAAACTCGGGTTCTGCTCACGAGCAGTTGTCTTTAAAGGTCGAGCCTTAGTTGGGGTTAACCGAAGTTGAGGTGTTCCTCCGAGTTTAGCCTCAAATAAATCGCTCTCATGCTCCTTATCGAAAGTTGAGCTGAGTGTCGCTGCCTGAAGGTTAATGTGTAGTAGGGCAGGCCGTCGCAGACCCGGTGCATATCAGCATGATTATTTGATTGATTGATTGTGAATTGCTTGCGATGAAATAGTGGCGATTCACTCCCTTCCGCAGACCGTTCGTACCGGTGCAGGAAGGTCGACTACTCAAGGCGATAGGGAGATGAGTACCACGGGTGACCGGCCGTTATGTTTTTTTCCCGTTGGTTTCCTCTTCTGGTCGACCGAAATGAATCGTCGAATGTCACTCACATCTAAGAGTACACTGGGTTGTACGTTGGGGCTTGGGGTTGTGCGGTATGATCACCCCACAGAAGTGGTAGGACTGGACACTGTCACCGACGGCCACATTGGTGAGGCCCGCGGGGCTCGCTACCCTGCTTAAAATGAATCGGTTCATACAATGTCGACATAGGGTTGTGTGTGCGGCTGTGAATGCCTGTAGTATGTGTGCGGCTGTGAATGTCTGTAGTATGTGAGCGGCTGTGAATGTCTGCGATAGAATACAGGTTGAGAATACCTAATGTATTGTTATACTATTGGAGTTTTAATGCTTTGCTGCTGCTTTTCCAGTTATACTATGTTGTGCTTCTTATAATTGCTTCAAGCATATATATATGGAATGTTGTACTAACTCTCCCTTGCTTCGGCTATCTACTTTCACTGGGTGGGTGTGTGCTCGTCCCTAAGATATGGATCCGGGGGGGAGATTTATTTCTGCTTAACTCTGTGACTAACGGTTATTTAAATAATCATTCACAGAAAATAGAGCACCGTAGTGACCCACGGCCGCAAGAGATTACGCCAGCAGATAGAACTACTAGAGCAGAAGCACCCCCGTCTTCAGAGTTTCGTGACGTGAGTACCGGCGAGCTAACTAGGGAGAGAGAGTGAGGAGTTATATGCAGTATTTGTACAGCCTCCGGGCTTTTATATATATGTAGGCTCAGACCTTATACTCATGTAAATATATATGATGAAATATATATTATTTCTTGGTTTCCTGTTAATGCTTCTACAAAACTCTGATGTGTTGTGAGTGTTGTGATTTCAGTCATGCAAGACGGCCACCAAATGCTTAGATAAGGTGGGGCGTTGCCCCTAAAGAGCACTGGGTGGACGTCTTGGGCAGTAAGATTCCCTCCAGCCCGACCCGGGTAAAAGTTTGGGGGAAGGGGTCTTACAGCTGACATGTGCCCCATGTTGCTGGGAGTTAACCTTACAAGGGTTCTCCAAACTCACCCTCTTGGTTTGCTTAACCAAGAAGAAGAAGAGTGGAGAGGCCTTTCCCCTCCTATAAATAGAGTCCTCTGGTACCAGAAGGTTGCACCCCTCTTCCAAGCTAAAAATGAGCCCCCACCACCCCTGTCAGAGCTCTGCCTCGCCGAAAATAGCCCAACCGAGCTTCACCATCTTCCACCATCACTAATGGCGGATCTCGCCGGAAGCCCCGAAGGCCCCAAAATCAGGTAAAAACTTCTCCCCTCCCCCTTCCCCTCCTTCTGGATGTCTTGCTTGGGCCCTCCGGCGGCCGGAGCGCTGCCGGCACCACCCGACCCATGCTACAGGTCGGGTGGTGGCCGCATGAAAGCTGACCTCTTCCTGCACCGGGGGTGGCGCTGGAGAACGTTTGACCCACCGGGATGACATTTCCCGGTGGGGGAAGCTGGGGTACCACCGGAAAATGTCGCTCCGGCAGCACCCGAGAGGCAGAGCATTTGCTCTGTTTTGCCTCTAGCGGCGACCGGCGGCGGATAGTTGCTGGAATACCACTAGAGAAGAGCCCTACCTCCGACGCGCCGGCCGGGGGTGGTTTTGGGTCTGGGCTCAACGCTGGAGAGGCGGGGTGTTGCGGTGGCGCTGGGAGCAAAATCACCGCCATGCCGGAGAGGCGGGCTAGTTTCGTTGAGCTCATCTCGACGTTTCGTCGAGCTCAGCTCGACGTTTTTCGTCGAGCTCAGCTCGACGTTTTTCGTCGAGCTCCGCTCGATGACTTTCATCGAGCTTTGCGCGACCACTTTCGTTGAGCTCTACGCGACAACTTTTCGTCGATCTCTGCGCGACCACTTTCGTCGAGCACCACAGGATATCTTGATTTGTTATTAGTATAGCACATTAATAACAAAACTTTGAGAAATTTCATGGGTCATTTCTAGGCCTCTGGGGGCAAAGTGATTAACATGAAAAATGTTTCTCAAACCAAGCGCTTCCTCCACAAAACTTTTGAGAATTTTTGAAATTGATTTGGTATTTTTAGAAGCCCAAATGAAATTTGTTTGACCAGATTAAAGGCCCAAAACTCTTCGTAAAATTATGAAAAATTTTATAGGCTCATTATAAACTCCCTTAAAGTTTGTATCAAAATTTGGGAAACTTGGGGTAAGAATTAAAGATTTTCCAAATTCTTGGAGCCTTGAGTCGCGCTCGGAAATTTATGCGTCCAAATTCTTTGAAAATGAAAATCGAATCGCGCGACCACTTTATATTGAAAATTAAGTTCAATTTATTAAGTGACGAGAGTTATCGAGGCAGGATTTTTAGCTTCAAGTATTTCGAGATTTTTGTCAAAATCACTGAGCGGCTCGTTCTTAAAATAACTCTCGGGCATTTTGGGTAGACTCGGAAGATGAAAGTATGAGCTTCGAGTAATATATTCCCCAACCTCGTTTCGGGAAAAGAATTTCTCTCATGTGTTCGGAACGATTTTCGAGGTTGAGATTCGAGGAAGAATGTGCCCTCTGACGAGATTCTCAGATTCGATCCGATGCAGGAAATCAAATTGATATTTATTCTCTGATGAATAATAAAAATATAACTCATGATCAGTTTCACCTGATCCGATCAAGCCATGATTAAAAAGGGTGCAACTGAATTGTTATCGGATCTTAATAATTGGTGTAACCCAAGGAAAGCTTGAAATCTGAAAAGTGACTGAATACACCTCCTGAGAACGGAGATGGAACTGAAGCCTCCTGAATGGAGTGATTGGACTACTAACCATTTTCTTTATGATTATTCCAGTCTTGCACTGGTCAAGTTCTTTATTTATTTCAGTTCAGTGCTTTCAATTCAGTCCTACTCCAGTCTTATACTAGTCAAGTTCATTTCACTTCAGTACTTTCAATTCAGTACTACTCCAGTCTTGTACTGATCAGGTTCATTTCAGTTCAGTACTTTCAATTCAGTACTACTCTAGTTTCGTATTGGTCACATCTCATTATGCAGCGTTTATTATCAGCAGTTTTAATTATTTCATTTTCGTTACTGCAATTTACTATTATAAGCACGGGTCCTGCTTTGACAAGCGGTTGTTAAGGTTGAGCTTTAGTTGGGGATAAACGGAGTTGAGGTGTTCCTCCTAGTTTAGCCTCAAATAAAGTGCTCTCACGCTCTTTGACGAAAGTTGAGCTGAGTGTCGCTGTCTGAAGGTTAACGTATAGTAGGGCAAACCGCCGCAAACCCGGTGCATATTAGCATGATTATTTGATTGATTGCTTGTAAGTTGCTTACGGTAAATTGTAGTGGGTCAGTCCCTTTTGCAGACCGTTCATACCGGTGCGGTAAGGTCGACGACTCAAGGTGACATGGAGATGGGTATCACGGGTGACCAGCCGTTATGTTGTTCCCATCGGGTTTCCTCCGCTAGTTGGCCAAAATGTTGAATCGTTGGATGTCGCTCACATCCAAGAGTACACGGGGTTGTACGTTAGGGTCTGGTCTGTGCGGTACGATCACTCCCAGAAGTGGCAGGACTGTCCACTGTCACCGACGACCACATCGGTGACGCCCGTGGGGCTCGCTACCCTGCTTGAAAAGAAGCGGTCCATACTTTGTCGACATAGAGTGTTATGCGCGACTGTGAATGCCTGTGATGTGTACGCGGTTGTGAATGTCTGTGATGTGTGTACGCGGCTGTGAATGTCTGTGATGTGTACGCGGTTGTGAATGTCTGCGATGTGTACGCGGTTATGAATGCCTGCGATGTGTACACGGTTGTGAATGCCTGCGATGTGTACGCGGTTGTGAATGCTTATGATGTGTAAGCGGTTGTGAATGCCTGCGTTGTTTGTACGGGTTATGAATATCTGCTATGTTGTTGTGTTAGTGGAGCCTAAATTATAACTGACGTATAATACTGTTGCTAGTCTAGTTATATCATATTGCGCCTCTTTTTGGTTGCTCCTAGCTTATTCAGGAAATGTTGTACTAAGTCTCTCATGCTTCGACTATCTACTTTTGTTAGGTTCGTGAGCTCGTCCCTAGGATATGGATCCGTGGAGGAGATTTGTTTACACTTAGTTCTGTGACTAACGGTTATTTAAATAACCATTCACAGGAGATGGTGCACCGCAGCGACCCGTTGCTACAGGATGGTATGCCAGCTGATAGGACTTCTCGAGCAGAGGCACCCCCGTCGTCTCTAGAGTTTCGAGACGTGAGAACTAGCAATCAAAGTTGAGAGAGAGGAGTTGTTAGTTGTAGTACTGTATAGCCTACGGGCTCCATGTATAAACTGTGGCTACGACCTTTTGCGGTTTTTGTTAAATATATATTGTTATATATATTTGTTGTGGTTTCCTATTAATGCTTCTACAATATTCTATGATATGATGTGATGTGAATGTTATGATTCAAGCCGAGCAAGACAGCCAACTAGTGCTTAGCAGAATGGGTTGTTACCCCTAAAGGAGCACTGGGTGGATGTCTTGGGCAAGTAAGAAATCCTCTAGCCCGACCTGGGGTAAGGGTTGGGGGGGTCTTACACCGGCCTCCCGCCGCACTCGCCCCCTGAAGAGGGGCCGGGGCGGGTGCCGGCCTAGCGCCGCACCCACTCCCTAAAGGAGGGGCCGGGGCGAGTGCCAGCCTCTCGCCGTACTCGCCCACCGAAGAAGGGTCGGGGAGGGTGTCGGCCACGCGTCGCACCCGCCCCCTGAAGGAGGGGCCGGGGCGAGTTCCGGCCTCCAGCCGCACTCGCCCCCCGAAGAGGGGCGAGGGCGGGTGTCGTTCTCGTGACGCACCCACCCCCTGAAAGAGGAGTCGGGGCAAGTATCGGCCTCCCACCGCACTCGCCCCCTAAAGAGTACACCAAGCACTAGCAAGGTAGGCAAATTTTTCGTCCCCCTACTAGTATATCATGCAGATCAACAATAAATTTGACCTCAATAGTGCAAAACCCCCTAAAAGCTTACAATTGTGTAGCAAGTCTTGCGCCTTCCTGTAGACCCCACTCCACGAATACGGGGTTGTGCATCGGTCACTTCCTCACAAGGAGGGAATCAGAAGTCAAACCTTAAAGTGCTCTCACAAACTATCAGTCAGCCTCGGGGGAGATTCTACACTCTCTCCTCGACATACGGAGTTCTCACTTCTAAATCAGCAGGTATCACGAACTTCTTCCACCAAATGACAATTTGGTCCTCGGTAAGGGAAGAGCGCAGACGTAGTGGCCTCACGGTACGCTTCGAGACCTGTCACCAAAAAAGAAAGATCAGATATGGTATGAAAATCACATCTCGTAACGGTAAAATTAAAGGATAGGCCCCCCTGAAGCAAGCCAAGGGGCGCCTCTGAGCAGGCGCACGCTCAAAAGCATAATACCTATCGGCCTCGCGAACCAGAGCACGCTCGCGCAAGCATATTAGCCCGCGCACAATCTGCCACATACCCGCACGCGTGCGGCCAGTGCGCAGCAAGCGCGCACTGGGCGCGCTGTTATGTGCGTGCACAATGCGCGCTGTGCACGAACTGCGCGCGCCCAGTGAGCTGGGCGCAGTGCGCGCGCACGAACGCACGCTCTCAGACTCCCACGCCCAATGCGCGCGCGGTCAAGGACGCGCATGACCAGGCACGCGCACCCGAACAACTCTGCCAACGCGCCTCCTCGCGCACTCGAGCACCTCCTCGTGCGTCGCCCGCCGCGTCGCTCAACTGTGATAGCGCCGAAGGCCCCCCTTTTTGGGCGTGCTGGTGTTCCCTCTCGTCGTCTCTTCTCTCACTCAGAAATCTTTTAACATATTTTTACCGGGGCTCGATGGGCGCCGCTCTCCGATGTTTCTGGCCTTTGCCCGTCTCCGTCATGGTCGAAGAGAATGAGGGAAAATCTTTGCTCTCACACTCGTACCAACCTCCGACAACAAAGATTTTGGGGGGCAATTGATGGGAATGAAGCCTCATTTATAGGCCTGGGTGTGCACTTAACCATCTTTCACATGATCCCTCCTGTTGTCGAGATCATGGGTTTGACCGATCAACCCACTCCACATGATCTCCACCACAATAGGAGAAATCATGGGGGCCTCCCACTCAACAACTACCGCCGTCGGCCGCCGCCCGCCGTCACCCGCCGTCACCGCCCGCCGCCGCCCGCCGTCGCATGCCGCCGCCTCCATAGGTCGCCGTCGTTGCCTACTACCGCTGGCCGTCCCCACCCCCCCCCCCCCCCCCCCCCCCCCCCCGCCACCAACAGTCGCCGCCGCTTACAGGATGGCCCCCCGTCTGATCACTATTGTGCATATGTCGTCGTCCGATCTATAGGTAACCACCCACTAATCCACCAAGTTAGTGGGGGGTCCGCCATAACCACCTCCTGGAGGTTATAAAAGGAGTCACAGGCCTCCTCATTTCTCACCTTTTATCTCTCTGAGTCTTCTTCTTCCTCAAGCCAGAGCTCTGTCGAACTCCTCCCAGTTTAGAAGGGAGGAGAAGAGGGGAAGAAGAAAAAGAAGATTAGGAGGAATAAGAAAAAGATTAAGGGGGAAATATAAGAAGAAAAGGAAGAAGATTAAGGAGAAGAAGATTATGTGGGAAAAATAAAAAGAAGATTAGGGGAAGAAGAAAAAGAAGATTATGAGGAGAAAGAAGATTATTATGGTGAAGAAAAAGAAAAAAAAAGATGAGTAAAGGAAGAAGAAGAAAAAGATTAAGAGGGATGAAGAAGAAGATTAAGGGAAAAAAAAAAGATTACGGTTGAAGAAGAACAAGATTAGTGAGAAAGAAACAGAAGACTAAGGAAAAGTAGAAGAAGAAGATTATGAGGAAGACAAGAAAGAAGATTAGCGGGAAATAAGGAAAAAAATAGGAGGGAAGAAGAAGATGATGACATGGGAAGAAGAAGATTATGATGAAGAAGAAGAAGATTAGGGGGAAGATGAAGCAGAAAATTAGGGAGAAGAAGAAGAATAATGAAGAAGAAGAAGATTACGGGAAAAGAAGATTAGGAAAGAAGAAGAAAAAGATTGAAAAAAGAAGAATACTAGAAAATAAGAAGAAGATTAGGAAAAACGAAGAAAAAGATTATGAAAGAACAAGATTAGAGAAGAAGAAGATTATGGAGAGAAGATTAGGGAAAGAAGAATATTATAAAAGAAAAAGATTAAAGGGAAGAAGTAGAAGAAGAAGATTAGGAGGAGGAAGAAGTGGATTAAGGGGAAGAAGAAGAAATTTAGAGGGAAGAAGAAGAAGATTAGTGGGGGAAGAAGAAGAAGATTAGGAGGAAGAAGAAGGAGATAGGGGGTGAAGAAGTAGATTAGAGGGGAAGAAGAAGATTAGAGAGGAAGAAGAAGAGCATAGGAAAAAGAAGAATAGGGGAAAAAAGATTAGGGGGGAGAAGAATAAAATTAGAGAGAAGAAAAAAAAATAGAGAGAAAGAAGAAGACTAGGGGAAAAAGATTATGGGGGAAGAAAAAGATAAGAGGGAAGAAGAAAATTAGGGATGGGGAGAAGAAGAAGAAAAAGATTAGGGGGTGAAAAGAAGAAAATTAGAGAGGAGGAAGAAGAAGATTAAGGGAGAATAAGGAGAAGATAAAAATTAGGACGAAGAAGAAGAAGCTTAGTAGGAAGAATAAGAAAATTAGGGGGATAGGAAGAAGAAAATTAGGGGGAAGAAGATTAGGAAGAAAAAGAATAAGACGATTAGGGAGAAGAAAAACAAAAATTAAAGAGAAGGAGAAGAAGATTAGGAGAAAGAAGAAGATCAAGAGGAGAAGAAGAAGATTAGGGGGAAAAAGAAGAAGAATATTGGGAAGAGAAGAAGGAGATTAAGGGGAGGAAGAGGACAAAAATTAGGGGAAATAAGATTTAGAAAAAGAAGATTACAGAAGAAGATTTTGGAGGAAGAAGATTACAGAGGAAGAAGAATACTAAGGAAAAAGAATACGGAGGAAGAAGAATACAGAGGAAGAAGAATACGGAGGAAGAAGAATACGGAAGAAAAAGATTACAGAGAAAGAAGATTACGGGGGAAGAAGATTATGGAAGAATAAAAAGATTATGAAAGAAAAAATTAGAGAAGAAAGCAAAAAATACGAGAAGATTATGAAAGAAAAAGACAGATTACGAAAGAAGAAGATTATGGAAGAGAAAGATTAGGAAAAAAGAAGATTAGGGGAAAACAAGATTGGAAAGAACAAAAATATGAGGAAAAAGAATAGGAAGGAAGAAGAAGATAAGGAGGGAAGAAATAGAGGAAGAAGATAAAGAGGGAAGAAATAGAGGAAGAAGATTAGGGAAGAAGAAGATACGGAGGGAAGAAGTAGAGAAAGAAGATTAGCAGGAAGAAGAAAATTAGGAAAGAAGAAGTAGAGGGAAAAGATTAGAAAGAAAAAGAAGATTGGGAGGAAGATGAAGATTAGGGGGAAGAAGAAGGTTAAGGAGAAGAAGAAGAAATTTAGGGGGAAGAATAAAAAAATTTGGGGAAGCAAAAGATTAAAGGAAAGAAAAAAAGATTTGGGATAGAAGAAGATTATGAGAGAAAAAAAAAAAGATTAGAGAGAAAGAAGAACATTAGAAGGAAAAAACGATTTAGGGGAAAGAAGAAGACTAGGTGAAAAAGAAGAAGACTGGGTGAAGAAGAAGAAGATTAGGTTTAAAAAGAAGAAGATTAGGAGCAAGAAGAAGAATATGGGGAGAAAAAGGAGGCCTGCAAACGAGTCGAGTTCGAGTCGAGCTCATCAAAAAGTGATGGCTCGAGCTCGAACTCGAGCTTCTTAAATTGAGCTCGAGCTCGAGCTTGACGAACCTATTTTAAAAGGCTCGAGCTTGAGCTCGGCGAGCTAGAGCTCGAGCTCGGCTCAAACTTACTAAAGTTCAAGGATCCATTGGAGCCTAATCTAAGTTTCAGAGCGTATTAAACTATTATGTTAATAATATTATATTAATATTATGTTAATATTATAATATATTAAAATATTTACTACTAATAATATATATTATTTAATTAAAAAAACTCGCGAGCTCGTGAACAGGATTACTTAGGTTCGAGTTCGGCTCGAAATCAGGTTCGAGCTCGGGCTCGAGTCGAGCTTTTTTCGAGTCGGCTCATCGATCTTTCGAGCCGGCTCAACTCAACTTGCACCCCTAAGAAAAAAATTAAGGGGGGAGAAGACTAAGGAGAAGAAGATTAGAGAGAAGAAAAAGAATATGGGAGAAAAAGATTAAGGGGGAGAAGATGACTAGGGAAAAAGAAGATTAAGGGGGGGGGGGGAGAAGAAAAATAGTAGGGGAAGAAGATTGGGGGGAAAAGAAGATGAAGATGATTATAGGGGAAGAAGAAGATTATGAGGAAGAAGAAGATTATCGGGTAAGAAGGAGATTAGGGGAGAAGAAGACCGTGAGGAAAAAAAAGATTATGGAGAGTAAGAAGAAGATTAGGGAAAACAAAAAGAATGATATTATAGTCGAAGAAGAAGAAGATTATGGGAAAAAAGAAAAAAATTAGAGGAAGAAGATTAGGGGGAAAGAAAAAAAAATTAAGGAGGGAGAAAAAGAAGATTAGGAAGAAGAAGAAGAAGATTAGTGAAGAAAAAAAGATTAATAACAAAGAAGAAGATTAAGAAACAAGATGATTAGAGAAGAAGATTGAGGAAGAAGAAGATTATGTAGAGAAGAAGATTATTGAGAGGAGAGGATTAAGAAAGTAGACGAACAGTGCGAGTAGAATGGGGGGGAAGAAGAAGATTAGCGAATAATAAGAAGATTAGCGAATAATAAGAAGATTAGCGAATAATAAGAAGATTAGCGAATAATAAGAAGATTAGCGAATAAGAAGAGAATTAGAGGGGAGAGGAAGATTAGGAGGAAGAGGAAGATTATGTGAAAGAAGAGAATTAGGGGGGAAAAAGAAGATTATGAGAGAAGAGGAAGATGAAGATTATGAAAAAAGAACAAGAAGAAGATAAGGGAGGGAGAAATAAAAAAAGATTAAGAGGAAAAAAGAAGATTAGGGAAGAAAAATAAAAAAAAAACTAGGGATTCAAGAAATTTATGGGAGAAAAAGAAGAAGACGATTGTAGGGGAGGAGAAGAAGAAGAATATTAGGAGAAAAAGAAAATTAGGTGAAAAGAAGAAGATTATGTGAAAAAAGATTGCAGAGGAATAAGATTACTAAACGCATATAGATTCTTAATATAATACAACTGTGTTCATGTTTGTAAGATGGTGGGCAAAACATAATGAAACTTCACTCCCTCACAGACAAACGCATATAATACATGAACTTAATATAGATTCTAGAGCTCGTCCTCCTGCGTAAATTGATTTGTGGCCGGATTATTATTTTCTAACATAACACCAAGCTGGGTCCAAAAACAAGTTCTCAATGCCGTTAGATTCATAATACTAATAATAAAATCAACTCCTTAGATGCTAAAGATCCTGCACGTAGAAAACGCTGAAAAATTAGTCCCATATTTAGAAACTTGTATAGGCATTTGCAGTTAATAACTTAATATACATAATCCAACTTAGGGTTGGATGCTTATGCTCTAATGTACATAATCCAACTTGAGTACACTAAACAACATGAAATTAAACAAGAAATATGCTCTAATGTACATAATCCAACTTGAATACACTAAACAACATGAAATTAAACAAGAAATGAATCAAGAATAAACTGTCTATTTGAAAAACTACACCTGTATATTAACATTGGAAAAATAAAAAAAAAATAAAGGCCAAGGTCTATACTGTTACACAAATGATAGATCTGATGCACAAGAAATGAATCAAGATCTCCCCTAAAAAAACTTTATGCCCAGGCCAGCTCCCTTCATCAATCTGATCAGGGTGCAGCAAATAAATAGCCATGCCAATCTAACTCTGACCCTAAAGCACAGCTATACATTTGAAAAATCTGAAGGAGGAGGATTTTCTCTCATAACTTCTTATCAACCCAATTAACCACCCAAATTCAACTGCCTCTTAGGAGTCCCATGCTCACTCATGGTGTTTCTAAGCCTACGGGGCACCGATCTCCTCTTTGTTCTCAACGGCCCAGATCTGTTATAACCTGTTAATGATTCCTTCTTCTGGACCAAGGAAGAAGTGGAGTGAGGCCTGTGCATCTCTTCGATCCGGTCTGAGCTGTACTCCATGTTTACAAGAGAGTACGTGCTCTTCAGGCGAGGGGACCCCCCACTCCACCAGCTGCCCTCCAGCGCAAAATCACATTTATAATCACAATCTTGGCACGAAGACGATCCCCTGTGACTGTAAGCGTCTCCGTTTGTTTCATCCATGTCGTCGTATATCAGCTTCAATGCCTGGACCACTTCGCCCATGAAGGGACGGTGAGGAGCTTCGGCGTGAACGCACATCGAGGCTACTGCCGCGACTCGAGCGAAGTCGTTGAAGTTGCAGGTTTCCTGCAACGACGGATCGATGAGCTGCTCTAAACCTTCCTTGCTTGTTAGCAATGGTCGGGCCCACGTCACGAGATTCTCGGGTTCATGAGCACAGCTCATGTACACGGGCTTGCGACCTGTCAAAAGCTCAAGCAGCACGACGCCATAGCTATAGACGTCGCTCTTGACTAGAAGGTGTCCGGTCATTGCATACTCCGGCGCCACGTACCTGAATAAGACGATAAATAGAAGAGAATCAGCTGAAAGTGAATAGTAATTGAAACTTGTTTATGGCAAGCATTAAGAAAACATCCCATTACTTGAGGTCAGATTTATGAATCCTCATTTTAGTTTCAATAGAGTTCTCTGGAGGTGTTAGTATAAAAAGATGTAGTATTGCAAGCAAGAAAACTTTCAAAATCATTTCAGGTTCAATTGTAACCTCAATGAATATTGATGATAAAAGAGGCACAAGTAATTTCCCAAAGTGGATTGCAGTTTATTCTAATTAAAGACTTTTAAATAGCATCAATTTTTTTAAAAAGATCATGATAAAAGTAATGATCAATAATTCCAAGGCCAGGCTTGTATAAATTACCCAAAAGTGCCCATGACTCGAGTGGAGATATGATGACTGGCATCAGATGCTTCCTTTGCCAAACCGAAATCTGATACCTTCGGCGTAAAATCCTCTTCTAGTAGTACATTGCTCGCCTTAAAATCACGATGAATGACACGAGGATTAGAATCCTCGTGCAGATACGCAAGCCCTCTGGCAGCACCGAGTGCTATCTTCATTCTAGCATCCCAGTTCAGATTCTGCTCATTCAGATCAGCACCTGGATCATCGTCGTGAAACAAAAATCATATGTACATCAATGTAACATACAAAGTGAATTAAAACAAGTAATTCTCCAAAGATTCTAAAAATGATAAACAAAAAGAAATATTACCGCAAATAGAAAACCTTGCTCTTAGACATTAAAATGAACCCAAAACAAAAAAAAAATTAGTAAAAAAATGGGAAAATCAGAAAAGTAAATCAAAATTTTCACTAATAAATAGAATGAGTGTAGTGATAAAAAGAGAATTAACTGATTCAAAACAATGCTAATTGATCTACCTGATTAGCCGCACAATATTTAAACATGGAAGGATATAATGTGATTCATGACATTTTGGGTGTCCCATTTTGCAAAACACAAACCAACACTTAATAAACTACAAAAAATTTATGTTATTCACACTCTTACTCTACTCCTATAATCCTCTCAATAAAGCTTCATGCATCATAAATGATCATGAACACTCTTTCCATAACTAGTGTCACACCAAAAGGCGGAACACAGATGAAAATTAACTTCAATTCTGTCCTCTACAATTTTTAACTCTTGTGCTCTTTTTTATTTCCTCTCGTTCAACTCCTTCAAACAAAGCAGAGCCTTGAGAACCTAGTAATGAAAATTTGAAATCAAAATTTGGCATTCCATGAGTTTTAACTCCATGTACTTTTAATGAAGATTCAAGTCAAAACTATATAATTTAAAGAACCATTCAAATCACGTCATTTAATGAATCTTATTTATGCATTGAAACGAAAATTTAAATATATAATTTACATGATTCAATGACAATCGCTATGCCATTTATCATCACTTTACTCAAATACATAACTATTTATCATCACTTTAACTCCATGTACTTTTAGTGGAAGGCGCACAACTTTTTTTCTGTGGGCAGAGTACAAAACTATTCTAAAATAATCCTTTGCTAGAGGCATATAAATGTAAAAAAACTTACTCTCGAAATACCCGGTGGTGTTTTTCAGTTTTAGGAAAGGGATAAAGGCTTCGTTTGGCGGGGAGGATCTGTCGCGGTGGCGCAAATGGCACCGCCCGATCGCAACCTCACGTCGTTTGGTGGGGATGGGGCCGGGCCGTGGGAATCCGCCAAACCTTAGAAATCCGCGGATTTTGTTAGATAATGTATATGGTAGATATATTTTAGAGTCACCTCGGGTGTTGGGATCACCCTCTCATGTATATATATGTTCACAATATTGTGGAGAAATGTATTGAAATTCATTATATATATCATGATATCAGAGCGTTAGGTTTCCGATTCCACGCGCTCCAGTTCACCCCCGACTCCTCTGCGACGCAGCCCCACATGTTTTTTTTTGCTGTTCCCGTCGTTCTCTCCCGATGCCAGATCCGTCGCGGCTCCCGTCATTGTTCTCTCCTGACGCCAGATCCGTCGTTGCTCCCGTCACTATTTTTCCGATTCCACGTCGTTGTTTTCTCACGACACCAGATCCGCCGACACGGAACAGTGTTAGATCGTTGTTTCCTCCAGACGCCGGATCCACTGACGCCAGATCCGCCGGAACACGCAGCTTCTCCCTTCTCCCGACGTTGGATCCTGCAGCTCTCGTTGCTCTCGTTCTCCTTGACGGAACACGCTGCTCTCCGCTGCAGCCCGAAGCCAGCCCATCTTCGCTGCAATCCGCAGCACCTGCTCTTCGCTGCCTATTGGCTATGGCAGCCCGTCTAATCCCGCGTCTTCCACAACCGCATTTTTGCTCTTCCGTCAGCCTTCTGACGCTCCTGCAGTTATTCAGATCCGGTTCAGCCGAGCCGCGACTTCAACATTCCCCGACCTTCTTCTCTGGCTGACTCAACAGCCACGATCTTCTTCTCTGGCTGATTCCGCAGCCCCGACCTCCTCGATTGATCATCTCGATGGCATTCGGTGTTCGTCCTCCTCCGACACCTTCGGTGGCTCAGTCAAGTGCTTCACATCACCCGTCTTCCAGCTGCCAGTACTGTCAGTGTCTTGGTCTTGTCAAATCTGAGTGTCGTAAGTTTCAGAGGGCTCAACAATCTGGTTAGCAGCGTGCTCATGGTGCTTCTTCCGCTCACTTTTCGGCTCCAGCGCAGTCTTTCTCTATATCTGAGCTTGCCCAGCAGTTCTCCCAGCAGGCTTCACTGCCTCACTCCTCTCAGCTAGCTGCCTCCGCCCCAGCAGGTATCTCCTCATTTGACTGGTTGCTTAACTCTGGAGCCTCCTTTCATATAATGTATAAAGCCACCCACCTCTTGTCATGACAGCTCATCTCTTCTACCCTTAGTATCATGGTAGTAGATGACACCACTCACCACATCACTAGTCGTGGCTTCCTTCATACGAGTCATTCTCACGTTCTAGATGTTGTCTGCATACCCAAGTTATTCATGAACCTTATATCCGCCAGGCAACTCACATCCCACGGTTGTCTTGTTATTTTTGATGAGTTTACATGCAATGTGCAAGATCATCTGACTGGGACACTCCTTGGAGCCGGTCGTCATAGCGGGGTGTGCGTCCTTGATCGTCTCCACCTTCCATCCACTTCATCGTCACTGGCAGCTCCCACCCTTTGTTTTCCTCTGGTGGGTTTCACTCAGTGGCATCACCGTCTTGGTCATCCCAGTGATTCACGTCTCGCTTCTCTCGTTAGTCATGGTTTCCTTGGTCGTGTTTCTATTGATCGGTTTCACTCTTGTTTGGGTTGTAAGCTCGGTAAACAGCTACAACTCCTCTATCTGTCTAGTGAGTCCAGGTCTCAGCGTCTTTTTAATTTAGTTCATTCTGATGTATGGGAACCCACACCTTTTGTATCAAAGGGCAGACACTGATATTATATTCTTCTCGTTGATGACTATTCTCGTTATTATTGGGTCTACTTTATGCATTCTCGATCTGAATTTTTTCAGATCTATGTTACTTTTCTGCTATGGTGTGCATACAATTTTCTGCTTCCATATGCATTTTCCGTTCTGACTCAGGGGGGGAGTATCTCTCTCATGCTTTTCAAGATCTGCTAGCTACCCACGACACTCTCCTTCAGCCTGTCTGTCCCGGTGCACACGCTCATAATGGGACCGCTGAAAGGGAGCATCGCCACAATATTGAGACAACCCACTCCCTTCTTATCTCCTCCCATGTTTCTCCTCATTTTTGGGCTGAGGTTCTTTCCATCACTATCTATCTTATTAACCTGCAGCCATCCACTTTCCTTCAGAGTCAGTGTCAATCTACTCTTGACCCCCATGTTACACTCATCTTCATGTTTTTAGTTGTTGGTGTTATGTTCTTATCCCTCCATGTGAGTCTACTAAGCTCTCTGCTCAGTCTGTTCCTCATGACTTTCTTGGATACAGTACTGAGCACAAGGGCTATCGATGTTATGACCCCGTTGCGCGTCGACTTCACATCTCACGTAGTCACGTGATGTTACTTTTGACGAGTCTCATCCTTTCTTTGTATCATCTGTCCACTCGACCTCACACTCATCTATTACTCCCTTTGACGTGCAGTTTCTCACTCTCCTCATCTCTCTGCCTCATGTATCGTCTCCTCTGGTATGTCCACCTCCTCCTCCCTTGTCGCAGTCTACTCTATCACCACCTCCCCCCTTGCCGCAGTCTACTCTGTCACCTCTTATTCCCTTATCGCAGTCTACTCTGTCACCTTCTCACTCCTCCACTTCGCCACCTACATATCCCTCTGATGTGCTCGTCGTCCCTCTTTCATATCATTACACTCGTCGTCCACCTCATGTTCCCTCGCCTTCAGTGCCCACAGACTTAGTGCATGTCTCCTCCAACTAGTGTTATGTGGATGATCCTCCAGCGCATCGCAACCCACCTCGTGAAAGACGTCCTACCGGCTGACTTAGCTTTGCTACACTACCACTGAACCTGTCTTCCCTTCCTGCTACAGCCTACAGCCTGTTGTACTCCAAAGTTGACTTCCTATCGTGAGGCTACCCAGATACCTGATTAGCAGACTGCTATGTCTGCTGAGTTGGAGGCGCATGAGCACAATCATACTTGGGAGTTTGTTCCTCTTCCCCCGGTGTTGTCCATATTATTTGCAAGTGGGTCTTCAAGGTCAAGAATCGCTCAGATGGTTCTATAGAAAGGTATAAGGCTCGGCTTGGGGCTCGTGATTTCCAGCAGGAGCGGGGACGAGACTATGACGAGACCTTCGCTTTGGTCGCCCACATGACTACGGTTCGTACTCTTATTGTGGTTGCAGCTGTTTGACACTGGTCTCTGTTCCAGCTCGACGTGAAGAATGGCTTTCTTCACGACGGCCTTCAGCAGGAGGTGTACATGTTTCCTCCTCCTGGTCTCTCCTCTCCTCCAGGCTTTGTATTCCGCTTACAACGAGCTCTTTACGGCTCAAGCAGGTGCCCTGCGCGTGGTTTGTACATTTCAATTCAGTCACTACAGTCGTCGATTTTCTCCCGAGTTCCCATGATCCAGCTCTGTTTGTGCATTCCACCTCTCGTGGTCGGACTCTTCTGTTGTTTTATGTGGATGATATGATTATTACTGATGATGATCCTTCGCATGTGGCCTTTGTCAAGCATCACCTTCAATAGCAATTTCAGATGATTGACCTTGGACGGTTGAGTTATTTCTTGGGCCTTGAGGTCACCTTTGAAGACTGTGGTTTTCAGCTCTCTCAGAGGCGTTATACATCAGATCTCTTAGCTCGGGCCGCTCTCTTTGACTCTCACACCACGGTCACCCCTATAGAGCTTCACCATCGGCTATGTCTGGATGATGGGGTCCCACTTTCTGATCCTACTCGCTATCGTCACCTCGTTGGGGGTCTCGTTTACCTCACTATTACTCGTCCCTACATTGTCTGTGTTGTTCGTGTGTTGAGTCAGTTTATTGGTGCACCTAGCTCTGTGCATTATGGTCATCTATTGCGGCTCTTGCGCTATCTCCGGGCGACAACTTCACGAGGCCACTTCTCTAGTTGTAGTTCTTTGTAGCTCTATGCTTACTCGGATGCTTACCTGGGCCAGTGTTCCTGTTGATCGTCGATCTGTCACGGGTGTCTGCCTATTCTTGAGTTCTTCACTTATTGCATAGAAATCCAAGAAACAATCTGGTGTCTCTCGTTCCAGCATTGAGGCTGAGCTACGGGCCACGACAACCACCACTGAAGACATTATTTGGCTTCGCTAGCTTCTTGAGGACCTTGGCGTCGCTTCTTCAGATCCTCCTCCACTAAACTGTGATAACACTGGTGTCATTCAGATTACTCTGAACCCAGTGAAGCACTCTCTTTCCAAGCATATTGGGGTGGATGCTTTCTTCCTACAAGAGTAGTATGGTCGTGGTATTCTTGCTCCTCACATAATTCCTTCTAAGCAGCAGCTTGCAAATTTGATGACTAAACCACAAACGCGGAACTAGCATACATATTTATTGCCCAAATTCTCGGTGTATGATCCACCTTGAGTTTGAGGGGGGGTAGATATATTTTAGAGTCACCTCGGATGTTGGGATCACCCTCTCATGTATATATATGTTCACACTATTGTGGAGAAATGTATTGAGATTCATTATATCTATCATATTTCAGCCACGCGGAGGCGAACGCGGTCGCCTCTGCGCAAATTTCCTCCATAGGAAATCCACCGCCCCAAACTGGTCCTCCGTAAAAAGATATCAAAATAAATGCAATCCATTGAGACACTAGTTCAAAGGTCAGGGAAAAAGAAGAGAATGGATAAAAGTAGGTCACAAGCCTACTCACAATGTAGATTGCAAAAGCAATCAAGAAAATGAAATCAGTTTCGATCAACTTTGTCACCCGTCGAAAATGTCGGGCAGAATATGACAAAAAGAGTGGGGACGCCTCCGTCAACGAGACGATGATGTCGATGTGGGAACGCAAATGAGATTTTTCTCGTTCTCTGGACAAATAGACCTAGGATTGCATCTTTGCAGAGGGTAGGAGTCGGGAATTGGTCGTGCGGGGTGAAAAGCCAAAGACTAATAATGCTTTTTGAGGAAATTCTTCATTGTATTAAATAACGAAACTAGTCACAACCACTATATATAGATGGTAGAGCACGAAATAAAAACAACCAGAAAAACACAAATACCAACACCCTCCCTCAAGTTGGGCGTGTGATATCAATCGTGCCCAACTTGCTAATGATCTTTCAAAAACACTTGTACACAAGCCCTTAGTCAGAATGTCGATCTCCATGTGTTTAGTACAATCGTGTTGCACTAGGTTGCGAGCAATACCGATGACCGCCTTGTTATCACAGTATAGTCCGATAAATTCGCACATTTAAGACCAAGGACTTGCATGATAATTAGAATCCATATCCCTTCACAGATCACGTGAGCCATGGCCCTAAACTCTGTCTCAGCACTGAATCTGGCGACCACATGCTATTTTTTGCTCCTCCAGGTAACTAAACTTCCACCCACCATTGTGCAATATCCTGAGGTGTGCTGTCGATCATCAATCGATCTAACTCAGTCTGCATCAGTGTAAACTTCAATAGTCAGTTCATTATTTGATGAGAATAGGATCCCCTTCCCTGCCGAGGACTCGATGTATCTAAGGACACGATGAGCAACATCAAGATGACGTGTCTTTGGTGAATGCATATATTGGCTGACAACTCCAACCGCATATGAGATATATGGACGAGTATACGACAAGTAGATCAATTTTCCCACAAGTATTTAAAAGCTGGGGATGTCTCCAATAGTTTCACCAACACCTCTTCCAAGCCTGTGGTTAGTTGATGTATTCCAAAATTGATGGATTAATTGCAAGAAGTTAAAATTTAAAAACAAATTAAAGAAAGAAAGAACAACAAAGGTCTTTTCAAGTTGACGACAAAACAAGCAAGATGATTGTACAACCCCATATCCGGCGAGCGGTGGTCGACAGGAGCCAGATCAGCCAAAGTCCAGCAGCCCGGGTCCTAGACGAGCCAGAGGGAGGCGAGATCCTCGGAGGCCCATTCGGCTCGCCCAAGGGGGAGTGGAGCAGGTCGGCTCGCACTTGCCCCAGGGGCTCGGCGAGCAGCGGGCGAGTGGAGCAGGTCGGCTCGCACTCGCCCAAGGGACTCGGCGAGCAGCGGGCGAGTGGGGCAGGCCGGGCCCGCACTCGCCTAGGGCTGGGAAGAGGTGGCGAGTGTCGGCTCCATCGAGCACTCGCCGCCCCCAGCGAGTGGAGGTCTCTTGCGATGTGTTTTTACCATTCCACCCTCGTTGGTCTGCCCATAGCCCGTTAGAACAGCGGAGTTAAGCTGTTGGCAGACCCAGTTGGGTTGCACATAGTTGTTCGGAACAGCGTCAAAAACTGGCAAAACTGGGAAAGGAAACTCCGGAGGCGGTGGCGGAAACAAGCGGAACTGGAAAGGAGGTCTCCGGAGGCGGCATTGGAAACTGGCGGAGCGGTGGCGTCTGTTTGACAAGGGTGCTCACAGGGAAGACGAAACAGAGAAAAATGAACTCTGTTTCGTGTTTTCCCATCTGCCGTGAAGGAAGGAGGCTTGGATTATTTAAATTGTTTCCAAATTAATCTGGCCATTTAATCAAGCCTTTAAATGAGCCGCATACCATTCAGAAGAATTAACAGGTAATGAATTAAATGTGGCATTTGCGTTTAATAGGCCTCTTACAATTCAGAAGAAATAATGGTAAGGAATTAAATATGGTCTTTGCTTTGAATAATTATGTTTAAAATATTTATATTTATTATAATTTCAAAGCAGGCCCTATTTTATCACTAAGCATAATTTGATGGACCTTTTCATTCAAGGTCTTATTAGTCGATCGCACCAATAAACCGAACAAGGGTGCGCGAGCGCGATACATGCCAAAAGCGCGTTAATAGCATGCGTGAAATTAAAAATAACATGTACAAAAATAAAATAAAATAACATGTACGAAGACATGCACGACATCCATAAAAATGCGGAAAATAAACTAAAATACGATGTGATTCAGGTTGCATCAATTCTCCCGAGATTGAAAGAGCTAGGCCCTGACGAAACTGTGATGTGACCAGCAAGTAGAAAGTCCAAATGTCAGTCTGAGAAATGATGTGCTACCTCCTTGCTGCTACTGAATACCAAGATCTGAAGATAAAGTCTCGTTCCTGAAATAGGAAGACAACTCATCTCCTTCGGAAAAATATGATCTTCGATGAGTAAATCAACGATGGGATTATATATTTCTGAAAATGCTCGCAAATTATTAGTCATAATTTTATGCAAAATATTTAATTGATCAATAAAAATCAGCGCATCAAACAAGAGAGAAATACAAGGTGGAAAAGACATTGGATTGAAAAAGTAAGATAAGAAGAAATCATGATAAACCTGTGGAATCAAAAATTCATATCGCATCATATGCTTGTCTGCTAGACACATACAAGCATCAACTAAGCACCGAATAATCATCCCAAAAATATTACACGTTAAAATTTGACTAGCGTGAAAAAATTTACCTTTGATCATAAATTTATTATTTAAAAGCATCGAGAGAAATCCATTAAAGAGCATATCCCTATGAGGAATGAACGTTTTAGGAATCTTGACTATACTCCTAATACAAATTTTCTTAAACAAATAAATAATGAGGATATATTTTGGCGTACATGCCTAGACTCAGAGGATCGGGAATAGAAGTACGATCTCCAAATAGAAAGTCTATATATGGCGGTGACACGAATGTCACTTGTGAGAGGCCATCAAGCACAATGTTTGTGGCCTCAAGGATTTGTAGCTGCAGTAGGTTAGGAGAATCAGGATATATAAAGGTCGAATTTATGTCACCTAATATGAGGGGATGAGGAGGAAGAAGTTATTTTTCTTGGAGCTTGGGCTCAGGAAAAGTCTCCTCGACTGAAGGGAATGCTATAGTGGAGATAAGTGGGGCCAGGGTGCACGTGGGGGAAACAACGAGAGTAGAAAGAGGATTATTAGTAGCTCGAAGCCCGGTTTCTACTAGTTGATACGTAGTTTATGTTGCACTGACACGCGACACGGCACGCGATTTGTCAATTCTCAAAAAATATCATATTCTGACACGTTGGGACACACATATTAAATATTTATTTTTTATAATTATACAAATCCTAAAAGATTTTACACAATTAAAAAAAATGAACAATTAAAAATATTCTAATAAACTACGTCATATTTAAATATTACGCATCAAATATTCAAATGTAAAACCTATCAAAACGTCAAAGATAGAACATTGTCACATACTCACATTACCATTACATTATATATCATCAGTAAAAATAATAGATTCCATCTCGGGCTCATCCAGTGAAAAATTTGCAATTTCAAGCATGACAACATCTTCAAACGTGTCAAATGAATCTCCACAAATATCCCACATTTTGGTCTCTCCTTGTACGTATTGTGGAATTTTTCTGGATAGAAGATGTATATTGTTGTGTGTAAAAACTAGATCTTCTGCACGTTTTGGAGTCATTCTATTTCTTCTCATTGAGTGTATAAAGGAGTACGTACTCCAATTCCTCTCGGCACATGATGAAGAATATGGTTGTGCAAGAAGCTTTAAGGCTAAACTTTGTAGCATAGGTGCACTTGCAGCATGAATAGCCCACCAAGCCTTAGGATCCATTGAAAATCAACTTTGAATTGAATCAAATTCTTTAAATTCTCCATTTATATAAGCACAGTTTGTGCACTCTAAATTCACCTTGGTGCGATCCTCAATATTAGAAAAGTATTTCCTAAAGCATTTTTTGGTTTCTTGAATGATTTCACTATCCATGTATGGAAAAATTCTAGAAAAATCTGATTTGAGCCATTGTTCATTATAGTACCTAAATGAAAAAAAAACAAGTATTATTATTATAACAAATAAAAAATAAATAATAATGTAATTAACTCATGAAATTTTAGTACTTCGGATTCAAGGCATGTGTTAAGCGAGGGAGTGGTTCCACCAGCTACCGGCCAACTCAATCTACTGTTTCGAGGACCTGCGTCGGGGGTTCATGTTGAGGTTCACCACTTCCAAGAAAAGGAAGGAGTCGGAATCTCTGTTTTACATCAAGCAGGGGGTGAACGAGACCTTGGGAAGCTACGTGGACCGATTCCAGGAGGAAGTCACCCAGGTACAGGAGATGTCGGGGCACACCCTGATGATGGCCTTCACCTTAGGGCTGCAACAGGGGTTCTTCAGGATGGAACTGAAGAGGGTGCCGCCCCTCTCCTACAAGAAGCTGATGGTGAGGGCGGCGAGAGAAGTCGACGGGGAGGCGTCAAACCCTGAGTTCGTGAAGAAGTTGGCCCGGTGGGCCACAGAAGAGAAGGGGCCAGGAGGTGGCCGAGATCAGGAGGTGAGGACAGCCGAACCCCGGCAAAGGGAGCAGCAGCAACAACAACAGCAGCAGCCCAGGTGGGGCCGTCAGGAGCCGAACAACCGGCTCGGCTGGAAGCAGCCGGAGTGGCAAGACCAAGGCCAGCGAAGAGGTTTCTACGGAGGAGACAATCGTCAGGGGGGCCAGGGTCAGTTCCACCCTCCAGGATGGAGGCAGGGTCAGAGGCATCCTCTCCCCGATCAGCATCAGGCTATGGCAATAGCCATGCAGAGGCAGAGAGGTCAGCAAAGGAGGAGAAGGGAGGTTCGGGTGGAGCTGCCTTACTGCGACTTCCACCAGGAGGAGGGGCACGCTACGGCCACGTGCCCGGAGTTCCTTGAGATGAGAGGAAACAGGGAGCAGCAGCGGGACCGCCGGGAGGTGCGGATCGAGGCAGTCCTGCCCAGGCAGAGGAGGACAGGTGTGAGGACCGGGATAATGTTGGGGCCCGGAGCGAGATCAGAGTGATCCACGGGGGCGGGCGGGGGACCCCGCTCCCACAGGAGAAGATAACCTTCTCAAGGAAGGACATGCCAGATCATGAGGATCCCTTCTGCGACGCGTTGGTCATCTAGACCGCGGTCGGGAATTTCACCGTCTCCCGGATCTTCATCGACAATGGGAGCTCGGTCAACGTCATTTTCAAGAATGCGTTCGACGCAATGAAGGTGGAGTCCAAGAGGGTGTTGGCCTCGGATGGGCCTCTGTTTGGGTTCTCCGGGGAAAGGAAGGAGGTTGAATGAGTGAGGCTCCATGTCACCCGGGAGGGAGAGCAGTCCCGAAACTGCAGGTTCGTCATTGTGGACGCCCCCAACAGCTACAACGTCATCTTCGGGCGGTCTCTCATCAGCGCCTTCCGTTGCGGGCCCTCGTCCTTCCACCAGTGCTTAAAGTTCAACGTTGAGGGGATCCAGGTCCGAGTCCGAGGAGACCCCAAGGTGGCGAGGGAGTTCTACGTCACCGATGTGAACTCTGTCTCTTGACAGGAGGGAGCCGAGGAGATGGAGCGGAGGATGGAGGTGGCGGAGCAGGAGGCAGGAGGAGTGGAGATGCTAGTGGAAGAGAGCCGCACCGAGGTGGGGGTGGCGGAGGAGATCCAGGAGGAGCCGGTCGAGGCAATGGCCGTGGAGGAGGCTGAGGAGGAGGTCCTAGTCCCGGGAGAGGGGGACGTTGGAGAATGGGGAGAACAGTCTCGCTTGGAGGCTGCGGAAGAAGTGGTGGAGATGTAAATTCTCACCCTGGGAGGTAAAGTGGAGAAGGTGCGCATCAGCGGGGGGCTGACCCCGGTGGATCAGGAGAGGATGTTAGCATACACCCAGAAGAACGTGGACATCTTCGCTTGGAGCGCGGCAGAGATGTCAGGGATCGATGCGGACGTCGTCTGCCACCGCCTCAACCTGGATACAGGAGCTCGCCCCATCCAGCAGAAGAAGAGGTCCATCGCAGACAAGCTAGCCGAGCCCATCAGGGAGGAGGTGGTCAATCTCCTGAAGGCCGGCTTTGTATCTGAAATCCAATACCTCGGTTGGGTCTCCAACGTTGTAATGGTTAAAAAAGGCGACGGCCGGTGGAGGATGTGTTGATTTTTCTTTGTTAAATAAATCATATCCTAACGATTGTTACCCCTTGACTCGAATTAACGCGTAGGTTGACTCAGCCGTCGGTTTTCCTGTAATGAGTTTTTTAGATGCATTTTCAGGTTATCATCAGATCAGGATGCACCCTCTGATAAAAAAGATGTCTCCTTCATCACTGGGTATGGGTGCTATTGCTACAAGATGATGCCTTTTGGGTTGAAAATTGCAGGGGCGACATACCAAAAGATGATGGATCGGGTCTTCCAGGAGCAAAAGGGGAGAAACCTCGAGGTGTATGTGGATGATCTGATGATCAAAAGCCGGGAGGTGGTCTCCCACCTCCAAGACCTGGAGGAGACCTTCGGCACCCTCCGAAGATACAAGATGAGGTTGAACCTCTTGAAGTGTGTCTTCGGGGCGAGCAGTGAGAAGTTCCTGGGTCATCTTCTCACCCCCGCGGGGGCGAACCTAATCCTGATAAGGTCAAGGCAATTATGGAGTTGGGATCGCCCCGAAATGCAAAGGATGTGCAACGACTAACGGGGAAGTTGGCAGGCCTCAGCAGGTTCCTCTCTCGAGCAGGAGAAAAGTGTTCTCCCTTCTTCAAAGCGCTGAGAGGGAACCAGAAGTTCGAGTGGTCAAAAGAATGCGAGGAGGCATTCCAGACCTTGAAGAGGCAATTAACTCAGGCCCCTCTGCTCCAAGGGCCGAAGGAAGGGGAAGATCTGTCCCTATATCTTGGGGTCGGGGGCGAGGCAGTGAGCTCCATCTTAGTTTGGGAAGAAGGGAAGAAGCAGCTACCCATATACTACGTGAGCAGGGTCTTGAGGAAGGCGGAGCTCCGGTATCCGATCTTCGAGAAGTTGGCTTTTGCTCTGGTCATATCGACCCGGAGACTCCGACCCTACTTCCAGGCACACTCCATCAGAGTGGTGACTGACCACCCCCTCCGCAACATCTTTGAGGGGTGGAGCACTCAGGAAGGTTGGCAAAGTGGTCAGTGGAGCTGAGTGAGTTCGATATCTCTTTCGTCCCGCGCCTCTCGATCAAGGCTCAAGCAATGGCCGACTTTCTGGCTGATTATATGGTCGAGGTGGTGGAGGCAGAACTCACTTGCCCGATTCCCTGGAAGGTGATGGTAGACGGCACGTCGGAAAGACATTTTTTGGGGGTGGGGGTGATCTTGGAGAGCACTCGGGGAACGAGGATCGAGCAAACAGTGGTGGTGCACTTTCCCATCACTAATAACCAGACCGAGTACGAGGTCGTGATAGCAAGATTGCGCTTAGCCAAGGAGCTGGGGGTGCATGATTTAGAGGTCCTCACTGACTCCATGGTGGTAGCCTCCCAAATCAATGGGGAGTTTGAGGTAAAGGAACCTACTCTCCTGTTATACTTGGCAAAGGTGAAGGGGGTCATCGGTATGTTCCAGACCTTCTCCATCCGACATATGTCGCGGGAGGAGAATGAGCAGGTTGATCAGCTAGCCAAGCATGGTCCCCGGGTGGAGGTACCATCACCGACCTATTATGCTCGTCCATCGAAGAGGGAGAGTTGATGGAGGTGGACCAACACCCCACGTGGATGGATCCATTCGCAACATTCCTATCCACAGGGGAGTTCCCGGAAGGGATGGATAAGAAAAAGTTCAAGCACAAGTCGGCATATTACCTTATGCGCGACGGGCAGTTGTATAGGAAGACTCTCTCGGGGATGTTGGTACGTTGTGTAACGCCCCTAGCCGATTCAACGTGACAATGTCACGGCTCCGCTCTAGGCGACGGTACCGGGCTGCGGCACGTGGCTCCGCTCACGGTTGGGGTGCTTGGGCAGCAGCCCGGTAGCGTCGCCTAAAGCGAAGCCGTGACATTGTCACGTTGGATCGGCTAGGGGTGTTACACGTTGTGTGGCCGAGAGGGAGGTTCAGAGGATCTTGAAAGAGATCCATTCAGGGGAGTGTGGAAGCCACTCGAGGAGCAGAACCTTGGAAGGAAGAATAGTCTGACAGGGGTACTTCTGGCCGACCCTAAGTCAGGACGTTGCAGAGTTCACAAGGAAATGCCACAAGTGCCAGTTGTTTGCCCTCCTCCAACTTCAGCTAGCTTAGCGGCTCAGGAGTATCACGGCCTCCTGGCCCTTCGCCATTTAGGGGATGGATTTGGTAGGACCTTTCCTCCAGGCCAGCGGGTAGAGGAGATTCCTGCTAGTGATGATCGACTATTTTTCTAAGCGGTTGGAAGTGAAGGCGCTAGCCAAGGTGACCTCCTAGGAAATCATGAACTTCGTATAGGGAGAGATCATCTGTCGGCACGGCCTGCCTCAGGTCATTGTCACGGGCAATGGGCCTCAGTTCGTCAGCGCCGAGTTCATCAATTTTTGCGGACATCTGGGGGTTGATCTCAGGTTCGTGTCGGTCCACCATCCCAAGAGCAACGGGCAGGTGGAGGCGGCGAACAAAATCATCGTCAACCTCCTCAAGAAGAAAGTGAAAAATTTGAAGGGTAGCTGGGTGGAGCAGCTTCGGTTCTCTGAGTCCTGAGAACCACTCCCAACACGGTCACGGGGGAGACCCCCTTCAAGCTCTCCCATGAATGTGAGGTCGTGCTTCCAATAGAGTTCGAGGTCCGGACGCCTCGGGTGGTCGAGGCAGAGGCAGGCAGGGAAGAATAACAAGCTGAAAATGCGGAGCTACGGCTCTCCCTTGACATGGTGGAGGAGCTGCGTGATCTCTCCGCCATCCGGCAGGAAGAGGTAAAACGAAGAATGACTAAGTACTTTGACAAGCACGTGGGGGTCAAGCAATTCGCGGAAGGGGACTTGGTCCTGAAGAAGGTGGATGTGGCAGGGAGATTAGCGGCAGTGGAGAAGCTCAACCCTAACTGGGAGGACCCGTACATTGTCCAGGAAGCTCTAAGGTCGGGGGGGTATCGTCTCCGAGATGTGGAGGGCGAGACCCTAAGTCACACCTGGAGTGATGATGACTTAAAACGTTTCTATCCATAAAAGCATGTACGTACTCTCCTTTAATGAATATGAAATTTTTGGTCTTTCACCTCTTTTTGGCAATGATATGCATGACAGGCTGAAGTTTCCTAAAGTCCCGAACTTTCTCCCGCTGTCAGGCTCTCATCTAGCTGACAGGGCAGGAGGGTAACCGATGAAAAGTTTTCTCGCTTTGGAGTTAGGTCCCGAGACGCTCCCGCTGTCAGGCTTCCACCTAGTTGGCAGGGTCGGGATCCTCGAGTGATGTTGTTATGACCCCGGAGGGCTGAGTCCGGTTGATGCTCAACACCCGCCGCCAGGCTCTCACCTAGCTGATTGGGCAGGTGGTAGCGCCCGGAGGTTAATCGATGGAAAGTTTTCTCGCTCTGAGGTTAGGTCCTGAGACGCTCCCGCTGTCAGGCTTCCACCTAGCTGGCAGGGCCGGGATCCTCGAGTGACGTCATTATGACCCTGGAGGACTGAGTCCGGTTGATGCTCAACACCCGCCGTCAGACTCTCACCTAGCTGATTGGGTCGGTGGTAGCGTCCGGAGGTTAACTGATGGAAAGTTTTCTCGCTCTGGGGTTAGGTCCTGAGACGCTCCCGCTGTCAGGCTTCCACCTAACTGGCAGGGCCGGGATCCTCGAGTGATGTCGTTATGACCCTGGAGGGCTGAGTCCGGTTGATGCTCAACACCCGACGTCAGGCTCTCACCTAGCTGATTGGGCCGGTGGTAGCGCCCGGAGGTTAATCGATGGAAAGTTTTCTCACCCTGGAGTTAGGTCTCGAGATGCTCCCGGTGTCAAGCTTCCACCTAACTGACAGGGTCGGGATCCTCGATGGACACCATTTTGGTTCTGGAGTTGTCCCAGATCGTGTTTGCCAATCAACACCAGGCATCTGAAGTTACTTGGGACAGAGGCTGGGGAAATATTGGATCTAGTAAATCTCAAGGCGAGCTGGCAAGGGCGAGCTGAGATCGCGACAGGTCGGCGAGCCGAGACTATTATCAGCAGTTACACTCCAGTCCGCCAAGGTTTTTACTTGGAAGATTCTTGACTTTTCGTCAAGTCTCAAAAAGATGAGCTGTCACAGGCGAGCTAGGTATTTGCGGGCCCAGCTCGGCAAACGGTCCAGCCCAACTACCATGGGAGTGAACATCTAAAGGCAGGGTAAAGGGGATGGCAAGCTGAGGTCTCGGCATCTACTGAGGAATGCGAGAGGAGGTGGTCATCGGCGGTACATTCTCACACTATTAAAATTTTACTTGGGAATTTCTAACAACATCAGCTTGACGTTGGCGAGAAAGAAGAGAGTTCGCGGGCGGGCTGGGTAGTCGCGAGCCTGGCGCGGCGAGTAATCCGCCTCTTGACTGTCCGGGTTGGCGAGCTCCCAAGGTCTCTCCGCGGGTACGAATCCTAACTCAAATACACTCTAGCGGCCCGCTCCACCCTGGTGAGGTCGCTCTATGAAAGGGGGCAGCTCGCAAGCGAGTGCACCGCAGTAAGTAAGTTCAAAGAAAAAGAAGATAGACAAATTTGAGTCAAATCCTTTTTTCATTAACAAATGTTATGCTACAAAATGGAGGCCTCGCCTCGGCCACAAAAAGAAAAAAAGGGGATTACAACAAAAATGAGCGGAAGGTGCGAGTTAGCTCTCGCCCTCCCCTCCGGACGGGTGGTCCTCCTCGCCCTCCCCTCCAGATGGTCGGCTGTCCTTGTAACCCTTGACCTCTTTGAAGAGCGACTCAAAACTTTCCTCCTCGCTGGGAGGGTAGCCGGCGGGAACAGGTTCGGCACAAGATCCCTCGACGTGATCTCCTCGCATCCCTCCACCAGCACCTCCATATCTTTCATCATCTGCGGGGTATAATCGGCGGTGCTGATGGCGTTCATGCGCAGCCTCTCGGCGACCTCGGCCTCACTGTAGACTTTTGGCCATTTGGGAGGAATGCTCGGCTCGCCGCCGGACTGAGGGAAGAAGATGTCTGTCTGTCGGATCAGCTCGCTCAGGAGCCCTTTGTTCTCCTCCCTCAGTTTATTATTCTCCTTTTCCAGCTCGGTGGCGCGAGACTCCAGCTCGGCGGCGCGAGCTCGCAGCTCGCTCGCGGCTTCGGCATCCTGGTAAGAAGGGCAAGGTAAGATCAATATGCGTGAAAAATCCCAAGTGAAAAAGGAAGGGGATAGCCGTAACTTATCATCCCGTCGGCGGCCTTTGCGAGAAGGTTCTCAGCGACTTGTAGTCGCCTCGCCAGGTCGGCGGCGTTGTCCGTGGCAATGTCGCGTTCCTGCTCGGTTTTCAGCAGTTGGTGATTGAGGCTGAAGCCGCGGCGGACCACCATATGATGCAGCTCCAAGGCCCGCATCAGGGCTTGCAGACCTTCACGGCCGAGCTGCTGAAGAGTCAGGCCCTTGTAGGCCTCGGCATCCTCGCGCCCATACAGGCCGAAGCCCAGCGCATAGGCATGCCCAGAGGCGGGTTGACCCCCCGAACCAGGAGGGATGGAGTGATGAGATGGAAACCCTGTGGGTCTGCTCATCCCATCGCACCATCGGCTCGCCGACCGAGTCTTTTGATTTTCCCCCAAAGCCGAAAAGGGGGTGGCTCTTCGGCAGGCCCGGCTCGCGGGCCACAGTTTCCACTGCAGCAGGGGGAGCGGAGGGCTCGCTACCCTCCAGGTCTTTCCTCGGCGAGTCCTTCAGCGAGCTCTCTGGTGACCCTTCGGGTGTGGTCACCGGCGAGCTTATGTAGATTTGTTGTTGTTTCCTGGAAACCACTGGAGCCTACATCTTTTTTTAACGCGGGGGGGGGGGGGGGGGGGGGGGGGGGAGCCTACATCATTACTGTGATAATAAATCTCAACTGGAATAAACCACTAATGCCTTGAGCCTTAGACCACAAGGGACACTCCTAACTGATACCCCCAAAATCCTAAAGGGGACAATCAACATTGCAAAGCTATCACCTTGTGTAGTGGAAAGGACATGTAAGCGGTCCTATAAATGAACAAACCAAGGAGAACAATGTTGAAAAAGATTTGGAGAACAAGTCGCAGACGAAATTTGAAATTCAAATTATAAATTCTGCATCAGTTTCAAATATGGAAGGAGACATCCATTCAAGGGGGTCAGATGTTGTTAAGGTGAGAATCTACTACAAAAAAGACATCTTTTAGAGGAGAAAAATCGATTTTCTAGGAGAGAAGAAGAGGAAGGGCGCACCGGATCTTGAAGCGGACTGGTTTGGGCATAGATCTTAGAGCAAATTTCTGCAATACCTTAAATAGTTAAATTTCTATCATCATGCGCCGTAAGATCTTTCTTATTTGGTGATGTTCTTCCATTGCTATGAACTAATTTTCTTAAATCTTGTATACCGGTCCCCAACGCTATCAGGCGATGACGCTGAGCTGCACAAGTTCTTGATGAAGACGATCTTGGATACCCACTTATGATTCTTGTTCGCAGTCTCGCAAACCTTGATGTGCGAGCCCATCAGATAGGCAACCCCGTCATTAGTTGCGCGGTAGGTGAAGAGCTTGCGGAAGACGACGAGATTAAATTCAATCCGCTCCCGGCGGAAGAAGTGGGCGAATGCGACCATCATGGCGATCACATTCGGGTTCAGTTGTGCGGGCACCGCGCCGAAATATTTGAGGATCTGGCGGATTTCCAGCCAGAGAGGCAGGCGCAACCCCACCTCGAAGTGCGAGATGGGGAAGGCAAGCTCGTCCCGAAAGAAGGTATTAATGGCCTCGCCCTCTGCGGGCCGGCGCGCCTCATAGCCGGGGGGCACGTACTCGGCTTTGAAGTTGGCGAGCTCGCGTTCGGTGGTATTTCCATCGAAGAAAAGGTAATCGGAAAATTGTCGGGCGCACTTGGACCGCCCGTCGGCATCGGGTCGCGTCTTGCCATGTCCGCAAAATGGTTGGGGTGCGGGAGCAGGTAGTGAGAAGAGCAGCAAAGGGGGCTATGAATGCAATAAAGGCGATGGCCCAGGGGGTTGGTGAGGGGGTCTATTTATAGAAAACCGGATTTATGGTCAGGCTGACCGGTCAGTCCAGCTCGCCAGACCCAGCTCGCCGACCCCGACTCGCTGACCTGGCGACCTGGCCTATCCTAGTGCGAGCTAAACCTAGTTGGCACAACGTATTATTTCAAGTAGCATATTGAGTTCTAAAAATAATTCAAGTTATTACAGACGGGGACATTCGCAGCCCCGAAAAGAAAGAAGTTCATAAGAAGCGGGAGAAAGTTCGGTCAACACGCGCGAGCTGGGGGTGCTGGGGGGCGAGGGCCGGTAGGCACAGCTAGGGTGCCATTTCCATCTACCCCGGCCTCGCGCCCCCATCCCCGGAGGTCGGCGTGGGTTGAAGAACTCGCAGACCAGGTCCAGGTCCCGACCAAAGGTCTGCAGTTTGTCATCAAGTCTCTCCATAATTGGGGTGGGGGACATCATCTCGCCCGCCGAGCCGCGTTCCATCTTATCCGCGAGCAGCACATAGTCCCGCTCCAGCGCCTGCAGTCTCTGCTCGCTATATGCGTCGTCCGCTCGAAGTTGGAGCAAGGCGGCATCCTGCTTCTTCAGCACTTCTACTACTTGCCGCCTCAGCTCGGCAGGATCCAGCGAGTCATCCAGGAAGCTCTCCACCCCAGGCTCAGGGGGTGGCGAGTGGTGAGTTTGTTCTGAAGATTCCTCGACTTCAGACGGAGCAGGGAGCCCTGCAAAAAACGATCAACTCTGGTAGAAAGAGGGTACGAGTGCAACAAAGATGCTTATGCAAAATGCCCTAGTAAAAGTGGAGCTTACGGGATAAGCTTGGCAGTCCTTGGGGGTGTGTGAAGGAGGTAAGGCTAAGTTCTTGCCGCGACCCGGAGGATGGATTCCTGGGGAGATGAGGTTGAAGCTGGGAACCGGGATGTCTCCGGCCCTTTCCCCCGCGAGTGCAAGAGTAGGTGTGGGCTGCTGAGAAGGAGTGCGGGCTGGCGATCTGGACTTCAGCGGGTCCATCCCCGTGGTCCCACAGGGAGGTGATTTGCTCTGCAGGAGAGTGTCGGGGGAAGTCTGAGGCTGCGAGTCGTCGTGTGGGGTGTGGACTCACGACGTGGAGGTCTCGGCATTAGTCTGATGGTTCTCGGGGTCGGCTGGAATGTCGACGGCCATTTTCCCCTTAGGGTCGGCAGCCGGTTTAGAAGAGGCGATCACGGGGTTCAAGGTGGATTCCAGGTCACGGTAGATGGATTCAGCATCTTTTGGGATGGACTTAGCCTTCTTGGCAGGATTGGATTTCGTCGGTTCGCGCAGTGCAGCGTTGGGAGACATGCCGACTAGCGCGGCAGCACGAGTGGCGTTGAGCTCGCGGGCGCGGCTAAACTTCTCTTGAAGCTCTTTGGAGAGAGGCATCTCGGCAAGGCTCAAGTAAAGGGAATGGCGGAGGCCGCCCGGGTATGTAGGCATGTATTTATAGTCGCTGGGGCAGCCCACCAAAAGATTCTCTGGCCCCTGTCGCACTCGCCGCATATTGCGGGGTTGGATGATTCTTTTCGAGCTTGGGTCAACCTTGTAAAGAGCGGGGATTGTGTACAATCCCTTATCCGACGAGCGGTGGTCGACAGGAGCCAGATCGGCCAAAGTCCAGCAACCCGGGTCCTAGACGAGCCAGAGGGAGGTGAGATCCCTGGAGGCCCATTCGGCTCGCCCAAGAGGGAGTGGAGCAGGTCGGCTCGCACTCTCCCCAGGGGCTCAGCGAGCAGCGGGCGAGTGGAGCAGGTCGGCTCGCACTCGCCCCAGAGACTCGGCAAGCAGCGGGCGAGTGGGGCAGGTCGGGCCCGCACTCGCCCAAGGCTGGGAAAGAGGTGGCGAGTGCCAGCTCCAACGAGCACTCGCCGCCCCCGGCGAGTGGAGGTTCCAAAGAGCCACTCGTCCAGTCTCTTGTGATGTGTTTTTACTATTCCACCCTCGTTGACCTGCCCATAGCCCGTTAGAACAGCGGAGTTACGATGTTGGCAGACCCAGTTAGGCTGCACATAGCTGTTCAGAACAACGGAGGTTGGCTATTTTCAGGCCGTTTTCAGAAATCTATGAATAGACCCAAGAGGGTACCTATGAAGGCATGCTCATTTGTGCCCCGGTCTTCTTGCGCTTTCTGAGATACCCTCAGCTCGGCATTTGGCTAGGGATGGGAAGCGCTCTAAGATCTTTCGGGTGTGTGGTGGGACCTCCACGCCGAGCCCTTGGGTCTGTCCCCTGATCTTTTTCCTTAGTCGTTTGGCCCGCGAGAGAGAAGTAAGTGTGCGATCACCCCTTTCCCGAGAGTGAACTCCACAGAGACCGAGTTTTCGGTTTCAACAATGATAAATAAAGGCAAGCTCTGGAAATTTAAAGACCGGTTAATACTAACATAAATATTAGTCTAACAGTATATGAGCATAGGAGAGCAAGCTATACCTCAGGTGGCTAGGCGCAGCAAAGGCACCTTCTTCTATTGAACTGGTCAAAGGAGGGGAAAACATGAAGTTGACAGCTGAGAAATATTTGTTTGGATGGTGGGTCTGGAAAGAGCAGGAAGATTCGACGAAGGAGTCGGCGAGGCCGATGGGACCTCCAATGGAGGTGGGCAGAACTAAGAAAGGAGGCCTCCAGAGACGGCGTCAAAAACTGGCAAAACTGGGAAAGGAGACTCCGGAGGCGGTGGCGGAAACAAGTGGAACTGGAAAGGAGGCCTCTGGAGGCGGCATTGGAAACTGGCGGAGCGGTGGCGTCGGTTTGACAAGGGTGCTCACAGGGAAGACGAAACAGAGAAAAATGAACTCCGTTTCGTGTTTTCCCCTCTGCCGTGAAGGAAGGAGGCTTGGCTTATTTAAATTGTTTCCAAATTAATCTGGCCATTTAATCAAGCCTTTAAATGAGCCCCTTACCATTCAGAAGAATTAACAGGTGATGAATTAAATGTGGCATCTGCGTTTAATAGGCCTCTTACCATTCAGAAGAAATAATGGTAAGGAATTAAATATGGCCTTTGCTTTGAATAATTATACTTAAAATATTTATATATATTATAATTTCAAAGCAGGCCCTATTTTATCACTAAGCATAATTTGATGGACCTTTTCATTCAAGGTCTTATTAGTCAATCGCACCAATAAGCTGAACAAGGGTGCGCGAGCGCGATACAAGCCAAAAGCGCGTTAATAGCATGCGTGAAATTAAAAAAAACATGTACAAAAATAAAATAAAATAACATGTACGAAGACATGCACGACACCAATAAAAATGCGGAAAATAAACTAAAATACGATGTGATTCAGGTTGCATCAATTCTCCCAAGCTTGAAAGAGCTCGGTCCTGACGAAACTGTGATGTGACCTGCAAGTAGAAAGTCCAAATGTCAGTCTGAGAAATGATGTGCTACCTCCTTGCTGCTACTGAATAACCAAGATCTGAAGATAAAGTCTCGTTCCTGAAATAGGAAGACAACTCATCTCCTTCGGAAAAATATGATCTTCGGTGAGTAAATCAACGATGGGATTATATATTTCTGAAAATGCTCGCAAATTGTTAGTTATAATTTTATGCAAAATATTTAATTGATCAATAAAAATCAGGGCATCAAACTAGAGAGAAATACAAGGTGGAAAAGACATTGGATTGAAAAAGTAAGATAAGGAGAAATCATGATCAACCTGTGAAATCAAAAAATCATATCGCATCATATGCTCGTCTGCTAGACACATACAAGGATCAACTAAGCACAGATTAATCATCCCAAAAATATTACACGTTAAAATTTGACTAGCGTGAAAAAATTTACCTTTGATCATAAATTTATTATTTAAAACCATCGAAAGAAATCCATTAAAGAGTGTATCCCTATGAGGAATGAACGTTTTAGGAATCTTGCCTATCCTCCCAATAAAAATTTTCTTCAACAAATAAATAATGAGGATATATTTTGGCGTACATGCCTAGACTCAGAGGATCGGGAATAGAAGTACGGTCTCCAAATAGAAAGTCTATATATGGAGTTGACTCGAATGTCACTTGCAAGTAGCAATCAAGCACAATGTTTGTGGCCACAAGGATTTGTAGCTGCAGTAGGTTAGGAGAATCAGGACATATAAAGGTCGAATTTATGTCACCTAATATGAGGGGATGAGGAGGAAGAGGTTCTTTTTCTTGGAGCTTGGGCTCATGAAGAGTCTCCTCGACTGAAGGGAATGCTATAGTGGAGATAAGTGGAGACAGGGTGAACGTGGGGGAAACAACGAGAGTAGAAAGAGGATTATTAGTAGCTCGAAGCCCGGTTTCCATTAGTTGATACGTAGTTTATGTTGCACTGACACGCGACACGACACGCGATTTGTCAATTCTCAAAAAATATCATATTCTGACACGTTGGGACACGCATATTAAATATTTATTTTTTATAATTATGAAAATCCTGAAAGATTTTACACAATAAAAAATGAACAATTAAAAATATTCTAATAAACTACATCATATTTAAATATTACGCATCAAATATTCAAATGTAAAACCTATCAAAACGTCAAAAATAGAACATTGTCACATACTCACATTATCATTACATTATATATCATCAGTAAAAATAATATATTCCATCTCGGGCTCATCCAGTGAAAAATTTTCAATTTCAAGCATGACAACATCTTCAAACGTGTCAAATGAATCTCCACCAATATCCCACATCTTGGTCCCTCCTTCTACGTATTGTGGAATTTTTCTGGATAGAAGATGTATATTGTTGTGTGTAAAAACTAGATCTTTTGCACGTTTTGGAGTCATTCTATTTCTTCTCATTGAGTGTATAAAGGAATACGTACTCCAATTCCTCTCGGCACATGATGAAGAATATGGTTGTGCAAGAAGCCTTAAGGCTAAACTTTGTAGCATAGGTGCACTTGCACCATGAATAGCCCACCAAGCCTTCGGATCCATTGAAAATCGACTTTGAATGGAATCAAATTCTTTAAATTCTCCATTTATATAAGCAAAGTTTGTGTACTCTAAATTCACTTTGGTGTGATCCTCAATATTAGAAAAGTATTTCCTAAAGCATTTTTTGGTTTCTTGAATGATTTTACTATCCTTGTATAGAAAAATTCTAGAAAAATCTTCATTGAGTCATTGTTCACTATAGTACCTAAATGAAAAAAAAAACAAGTATTATTATTATAACAAATAAAAAATAATAATAATGTAATTAACTCATGAAATTTTAGTACTTCGGATTCAAGGCATGTGTTAAGCAATGAAGTGGAGTGTTGTTCTTTGACCAACGATCCATAAATATTGTTTGAACAACTTCATAAAATGTAGATTCCTTATCTAGCCTTTTCACCTCATGTTCATATATAGCCTCTTCACTTTTTCAATCATTGAATCTCACATATCATACACTAAGTGAAGACAAGGTCTATCTGTATCACAAAGTCTAAGCATATCATAAATAGGCGTCATGAAGGAAAGTATGTAATCAATTTTATCCCACCAATAATCATCCAGTACTTTATCCTTAACAAACTTTGCTCTCCCTTGATTATTATCACGATAAATAATCAATTTTTCAGAAATAACCATGCTTTGAAGAACACTTTCTATTAGCTTAAACCTTTTAAGCATGACAATCATCGAAGCAAACCATGTATCTGTTATGGAAAGCAATTTCAAGTTAACAAACTCATTGTATAAAGCTAGCCTCATGGAATGGTTCATGATAAAAAAATTTATTTGCATAACTTCATAAACTATTTCAGAAATCCAATTGCATCCTAAATAGATCTCTTGATTGGCCTCTGTATTCTTTGGGTCACATATGTTATTTAATGCAAGATTAAGGATGTGCACCACACAATGAGTCCAAATAATAGAGGGAAATTCTTGTTCAATGAGTTGTCCCGCAACCTTGCAATTAGCAGCATTATCTGGGATGACTTGTACAACTTTCTTGTAAAGAGAGGTCTCAAACCTTGTATATACTTCTTGAATGAATAATTACAAATATGAATACATTTATATAGGAAAAGAGGAAGGAGAGAAATCTCAATCCAAGATGTGGGACTAATACAAAGAAAGAAAAAAAAAGAGAAAAATGGGCCCCGAGATGGGCCCTTAATTAGACTTTTCTAACACTCCCCCACAAGCTGGAGCGTACAAGTCGTAGGCACGAAACTTGGATAAAAACTAATAGTATAGCGGCCGGGAGAGAACTTTATTCAAGATGTCAGCAACTTGGTTTGTAGCAGGAACATGCTCCAAATTTATCTTCTTTGACTGTACCTTTTCCCGGATAAAGTGACAGTCAACTTCAATATGTTTTGTGCGTTCGTGAAAGACCGGATTCTTGGCACTATGTATTGTTGCTTGACTGTCACAAAATAGGGTCGTCGGTGATGAGAGACGTACACCTAAGTCTCCCAGAAGGCTCTCAAGCCAGGTTAACTCGGAAACAACAGCAGCCATAGCCCGGTACTCGGCTTCAGCAGAAGAGCGAGCAACCACAGTCTGTTTCTTGCTACGACACGTTATGAGATGTCCACCGAAGTAGGTACAGAAACCAGTTGTGGAACGTCTATCATCAATGGATCCGGCATAGTCAGCGTCAGAGTACGCGACAAGAGATAGAGATGTGGATGGCTTGTTCAAGCCCTTGTCCTGGAGCGATCTTGAGATATCAAAGAATGCGCTCGACAGCTTGAAGATGAGATATCCGGGGAGCATGCATAAAACGACTCACGACTCCCATGGCAAAAGAGATGTCTGGTCGAGTAACCGTAAGATAGATCAGATTCCCAACCAAGCGTCTATAATATTTTGGATTTGTAAGCAGTTTGTCGGAGTCAGAGCTGTGGGCCGAGAGCTTGTGATTGGCGTCCATAGGAGTATCCGCAGGTTTGCATCCAGAATAGTCAACATCATGAAGGAGGTCCATACAATACTTCCTTTGGGATAATACAAGACCATCAGGGCATCGAGCAACCTCAAGCCCAAGAAAATATCGAAGGTGGCTAAGATCATCGGTCTGAAAGGCGGAGTTTAACTGTTGCTTGATATGTTATATCTCAGTAGTATCGTCTTCAGTAATGAGGATATCGTCAACATAGACAAGTAGGATCACAGTTCCGGTTGACCGGTGTCGGGTGAAGAGAGAAAAGTCAGCCAAGCTCCGAATGAAGCCAATATCACAGACAACCTTGCTGAATTTTTCAAACCAAGCGCACGGGGACTGTTTGAAACCATAAATAGATTTTCGAAGATGACAGACCCGAGACTCCCCCGTGGTCTCAAACCCGGGAGGTTGGTGTATATAAATAGTCTCCTGCAGATCGTCGTTGAGGAGGCGTTCTTAACATCCATCTGATAAAGAGGCCAATGTCGATGAACAGCCAAGGAGAGAAGAATGCGGACCGTGTTCAATTTGGCCACAAGAGAGAAGGTTTCCTCATAATCAAGGTCATGTTGCTGAGTAAAACCTCGGGCCAAGAGAAGGGCCTTGAGACGCTCAACGGTGTCATCCGCCGCATGTTTAATAACAAAGACCCACTTGCAGCTAACACAGTGTTGGCCTGCATGAAGAGGAATCAGATCCCAAGTCCGGTTAGCCCAGAGAGCCCACATTTCATCGTACATGGCCGCCCGCCACCCCGGTTGTTGAAGCGCCTCCTGCACAGTGTTAGGAATAACAATAGAGGAAAGAGATGTGACAAAGGTGTAGAGAGGTGGAGTCAGACGATGGAGAGAAACGTAGTTGGCCAAGGGATGAGCTGTAGAGGCGGGAGCTGGATCTGCCGGTGTCGGAGTGTCACTGGGAGCAGGGAGCTGGTGCAGGGAACCATCCTTAGAGCGACGAGTGTAGACACTGAGAAGGGGCGGAGGAACCCGAGGGGGGCAGGGAGAGAGGAGGATGGAGATGGCAGAGAAGAGGGCGTGACAGGTACGGCAGGCTGGGGAAGAGGAGGAGAGGAAGACGAGGTGGGGGAAGGTAAGTGGAAGGGCTGGTCTTCGCAGAACGTGACATCCGCCGAGACGACCAGCTTGTGATCAGAAGAAGAGTAGCAAACATACCCCTTTTGAGTACGAGAGTAGCAAACAAACATATATTTGGCCGCCGGAGGAGCAAGTTTGTCGGAAGGGGGTCAAGAAGATGAACATAACAAACACACCCGAAGACCCGCGGGGTGAGAGAGGTGGGATTGGTGGAAGGATAGAGAAGTTGGATAGGTAAGGCAAAGTCAAGAACAGACGAGGGTAGGCGGTTGATGAGATGACAGGCTGTGGAGACGGCAAAATTCCAATAGTCGATCGGAACCTGCATTTGAAACATGAGAGACCGAGCAACATCGAGAAGATGGCGATTCTTCCGTTCGGCCACCTCGTTTTGCTGAGGGGTATACCCACACGAAGTTTGATGGATGACGCCAAATTCGGTGCAGATATTGGAGAAAATGCAACCAGTATACTCGCGAGCATTATCAGTGTGGATGACTTTGAGGGGGGTGGCAAGTTGTGTACGCATCTCAGTTAAAAAAGCACGAAACACAGAGGTAAGTTCAGTACATGCAGTAAATATAGTCATGTAATACGTGAGTAATCATCAATAAAGGTGACAAAATAGCGAAATTCAAAGATTGATTTCTGGGGACTTTATAAGGACCACATACATCAGAATGAACTAAAGATAAAGGAGTACTACTCCTGGTACATACAAGGGGGGAGGAAGAACGATGTTGTTTGTCGTAGATACAAGATTCACAAGAGAACTCTCGTAAAGGAACATCAGGAAGAGCTCGCTTGAGAATCGGAAGGGGAGCATGCCCAAGACGGCGATGTCAATCGACAGTGGAGACGGCGGAGAGAAGAGTGGGTGGGATATCCAAGATGTAGAGCGCATTCAACAGCTACCCCTTACTAATGATACTCCGGGTGCGGCGATCTTGCATAAGAAAAGAAGAAGGAGAAAAGGTTATGCAACAATCAAGTTCGTGCGTCAGACGACTAACAGAAAGTAAATTGAAAGAAGACCCCGGAACGTGAAGAACCGAGGAAAGAGAAAGGATCGGAGTAAGCTGGAGAGCAGCGGCGCCAGAGACCATGTAAAGAGAGGCATCAAACCTCCCTCTGATACCATGTAAAGAGAGTCCTCAAACCTTGTATATACTTCTTGAATGAATAATTACAAGTATGAATACATTTATATAGGAAAAGAGGAAGGAGAGAAATCTCAATCCAAGATGTGGGACAAATACAAAGAAAGAGAAAAAAGAGAAAAATGGGCCCCTAGATGGGCCCTTAATTAGGCTTTTCTAACATTTCTCATGGTCAATTTCATTTATAACTTATTTGAATAAGTTTAAAATGAAATACACATCCTTTGTTTCTCCAGAACAATCAACCGCCTTTAAAAACACAACTTCTCCATCAGACACAGCCATAAAATTAATTAGTGATCTCCTTTGTGAGTCACTCCATCCATCACTCACAAGGCTTACACCTTTCTCCTTCCATATGTTTCTAATTGGTGCACACAATCTTTCAATATTTAACTTTTCTTTTTGTAACAAGGTGGTCCTCAACAAATTGTACTTTGGTGATACATATCCCGCAATATTATGATTTGCAGCATAAGTAAAAGCGGATATAAAGTAAGGATTTTTTGCTAGATTAAAAGGCAAACCTCCCGAATAAAACATTCTAGCAATCTCATAATCTAAATATTCTCGTTGACTCATGTTAAATGCATTCTTAAACATACCTTTCCCCCACTTTCAATCTTCCATTTTCTAGAGAAAAGATCTGCTCACTAGTAGATCCACTTTCACTACTTAAAATGTTAGAAGGGGACAATGACACTTTTTTAGGAGCAATAATTGTTATTCAAGCATTCACCTCTTCTTCTAGTTTTTTCATCTCAAATAGATCACCTCTTTAGACTTTTGCACATTTTTCAATTCCTTTTGCACCAATCATTAACAAATATGCTTTCACTCTTGTATATGAACTTATAAAACTTTTGTCACAAAAGTTGCACTTCCAAGACAAATTTTCACCCGTCTCACCATGAGTAGCTAACTTATTGACAAACCTCCATAATGGTTTATTTGGATCTTCATCAATAGATATAGGCTCTTGTGAACCATCATTATTACCCTTGCTTGAAGACGGCAAACAAAAAAATATTGGGTGATTTAGGTCATTAGGTGTTGTCTGATCTTCAAACATAAATCACACACACATAATTTAATGTAATTATATCACATATTTGAATGTGAATGATGATGAACATCATATGCCACGAATTACAAGGGTTTTAACTTCTAACTTCTAAACATTAACAAATATGGCTAAAATATCATTTGTTGCAAAGTGATGAATGAATAATCTTTTACCTCTTCCAACGAATAAGGTGGCTTAACAAGGTGGTTGATTTCTGAAGGGAGGAGAATTGAACCCTTCGATTTTTGAAATTAAATCGGAACAATCATAAGAGAGAAAAAAAGTGAAGGAACATCTAAAGTTTCCTAAGGAACTCACTAATCTGAAAGGAGAAGGTGCTGACTTAGGGCTTGAGGAGAGGAAAAGGATTGTTGGCTACTGCACCGGAATGAAGAACCCAAATCCAGGAGGCCCGGAAGGGTCGTGCTGCTTCTATGGCGAGCCTATCGTCGATTCGTCGTCACTCGTCACTGTAGAACTGGGAAGAAGCAAAGCAATAGATCGGCATTAGGGAGAAGAGGCGGCCGGCGAGCAAGAAGAGGAAGCCAATGAGAGCGGCGTTGATGCTTTGCCTCAAAGAAGCGAGCCAGTGAGTACGAAGAGGAAGCCGAATGCAGATGACCTAGGCGGGATGAAGGCGGAACACAACTCACGGGCTTAAGGAGAAAAATAGATTGTGACCTTTCAGGTTCTAATAAAAACCGGGCTCCCGGGGACTCGCGTGTCCAATTGAGTGGGACACGCATGTACCGCATGAGTAAAACGTGACGGACTTCCGACACGCATGTCGCGCGTGTCGGTGTGTCGCACGCGTGTTGGAGAGTCCGACACCAACACTCTGGTCATTTCAGAGTGTCGGTGCTTCATAGTACGTAGTAGGAGGTAATTAGGGAAAACATATTGTTTGTGTTGTCACCTCAAGATTGTGAACAACAGTGCACAACCCAGATTCTGCTTGAAGTCTACAGTGACAAACTCAACGTTTTTCTTCAAGGTTTTAATGCACTCGTCAATATCCTCCATTTTATAAAGATCTTTTTTTAAGACTAACCATTTTAAAAGTAGCACAAAATTTCATTTTCAGGAGGGGTATTGATGCAGGACGACGCGTAGGGTTTGCGCGTCTGTCGGCTTTTTCTAGGAAACTCTAACCGAATGCAACGAAATATGTTTTTTAAAGAAAAAAGATTTGAGCGGGCGTTGCACAGAGTTTATGAAATTAAGCAACGTAATTTTTTTAGAGTACGAAATTCACCACGTTGTTAGAAAAATGATTTTTTTTAATAAAATGGTTTAATTTTAAATCCGGGAAGGAAGCTCACAACTTTCGTTCCGTTCCCTTTGTCGTAGAAAAACGGAGATCGTGATCTCCAAATACGTTTCCGTTTAGAGTTTTCAACGTAGCGTTTGCTGACAAAATTCAGGCGAAAACCCAGCAATGAGTCTATTATCCTATGAGAAAATATATAGGCACACACAAATGAAGAGATAGAAACAATTACCCACGGAAAGAGGCGTCTTTCCGTATCCGAAGTCGACAGCGATCATGCGAGGAACTCCTTGTCACCCACGATCTTCCACTCCGAGGTTAGCGGCTTTCGCATACGGCCACCACGGAATATTTCTCACTCTCACACGAGAGTAGTTCCACGAGATCACTCGCTCTAGAGAAGCCACAAATCTAACAACCTAAATTCACTCGCTCTCACACTAGAGGATCCACAAATTCTCTATCACTCACGGTGGATCCACGAAATCTCTAACGCTCAAATGGATCAAGATTCCCTCAGTTGAATTAAAATCCTAATTTTCTAAATCACCTCACTGTTCATCACCTAACCTATCTCCTACAGCACACGGGTAGCAAGCTAATTACCAACAGCAAAGTTTCCACTGTTCATTGTCTTCCCTAAGAGAACTTTAGAACACAACTGCAATAGTCCAAATTTCATCAGTCACCATTACAGGGGCAGCAAACAACAGGAAATCCCCAAATCATTCAACTGTAATTTTCTTCACACAACAGTAACCACACAGGTACAGGACTTAAACAGGATTCAAACTAATCTCCTAATCCTACCTAAACTCCTAAACCGGGATCAAGCACTCACCAGTCGCCATCACACAGGAAACACTTACAGTAAAGCTTCAACATGAGAAACATTCATCATTTTCATCTTCAGCACTCCCCCCAAAAAATGATTACAGAGCCCTTTATATAGGGGGGCTTTTTTTCAAAAACAAAAGCAGAAGAAAATGGGAAACCTTCACGAAATCTGGAACCGTCGGGGCTGAAAGGTGCGGCCACGGCGGACCTCCATCGTGGATGTTGCGGACAGTTGCGGAAATGGCAGGAGGGGCGATTTTCCTGCGGGCGGTTGTGGTGGCGTGATACGACCCCGCCTGGCGCTGGGCTGCTCGCAGGGCCATCTAACCCAGGATCCATAGCCAGCCGGCAGCCGGTCGCACCAGGGCCGCGGCCCATACACCCCAACCCTTCTCCCAAGGGGCCACTGGCTGCTCACAAGGCCCAGGGCCCAGGATCCATAGCTGCGCCCGTAAGGCGGGTTGTTGGAGCCGGGAATCGAACCCGAGACCTCCCTAAACAGGTTAAGGGATCTCTCCCTGAACACCTATCACCAACTGAGCCGCGGCTCAGTTGGTGATAGGTGTTCAGGGAGAGATCCCTTAACCTGTTTAGGGAGGTCTCGGGTTCGATTCCCGGCTCCAACAACCCGCCTTACGGGCGCAGCTATGGATCCTGGGCCCTGGGCCTTGTGAGCAGCCTGTGGCCCCTTGGGAGAAGGGTTGGGGTGTATGGGCCGCGGCCCTGGTGCGACCGGCTGCCGGCTGGCTATGGATCCTGGGTTAGATGGCCCTGCGAGCAGCCCAGCGCCAGGCGGGGTCGTATCATAAAAGTGCACTGCCCGCTCGCCGCCGGACAACCCCCGGCGGGTTCGCCGGAGGCCGGCGAACCCCCCGGTGGGCGCCGGGCAGGGCGCCGGCGGCGGCGGGATGTGCCCGTGAAGGGAAGGGATGCGGAAATGGGATATCGGGATTTTTGGGAGTGTGAACAGTGTTTTAAAGAGGGATTTAGATATTGGCAGCCCTCCTCTTTTGAATCCAACGGCCAGTTTTTGATGGAGCTTGATCGGACGGACAAGATTCAACTGATGGTGTGCTTCAAGAATGGTATATTGTTTTATATAATAAAGATATATATATATAAGTTTAACAGAACTTTACACACACACACACACACATATTATATATATATATAATATATATATATATATATATTTATATGTGATATATATATATTTTCACACTTGAGCTTCCTAGGATAGGACATAAAATGCACATGACAAAATGCACATGCCAAAATGCACACGCACAAAATGACAAATAAACATGCCCACTCAGGTCCGGTAGGGATTCGGTCGGGTGCGACGACCTGATCTGAGTTGGTCTCCACCTGGTATTTTGTGCAAAGATGTTATAAAATATGAACTTCAAGGGAGTTCAATGTTATGTTTTGTAACATTCATGGGAGGTTTTTGTAATTTCAATAATAAGAGGGGTGCAATCTGTAATTATGCTAACTTCTAGTGGTAGTTTTGGTAATTATTCCTATATATAGGGTCATTTACTCTTCCCCTCTAATTTTACAAAATTACAGGTTGCACCCCTTTATATTTTGAAATTACAAAAACCTTCTCTATAAGTTACATATCATAACATGCATGCACAAAAATATCCCCTAGAGGAAAGCGCTAGGTGAAAAATTTTGTACATGCATGTGTATGAAATGCAATTATGCAAGAGCCTACTTCTAAACCGATAATGTTTGATGAGGGATATAGTGTTGCAACTGTTGAATTTTTTACTGAGTGCGACACGAGAAAAGCACTGGAGTAAAGCACTGGAGTTAGACTTGAGGATGTGTCTATTGCCTACATCTCTTCTTGAAGGGGTCGAGATTTTGATGAGTTGTTCATTTATAAGCACAAGATTTTCAATGTCTCCTCAAGTCATATCACTGTGTCATCCCACCCCTGAGATTATCGAACCTAGGCATATTTAGTGATTGCCCTTCTTACGCTTGAAGCCACTCTTGATATTTCAAGATCCTACGTTGGTACTCATCACATTTGCGACGAATTTCATTATATCCCTTCTGGTGAGCCACCTAATGAGTTCTCTCATGGAGACCTTCGATACACATCAGAGCGGTATCCTAGTGTCGGTATCTTGGATGATCTTCCGAGTTGATGTCACTTTCGCGATGATTTTTCCTACATAGCGCTTATTGAGTTCCTAACGAGTCGCATCCCTAGAGTGATATTCAATATTTCATTGACTCATACTTTACTGTTGGTACTTCATATAAGTATGTGACTGTTCACTGCATACACGATGATTATTTTCACACTCCACCTAGTGAGCCTCCTCACAAGCCCTCCCTCGTTAGGGGCTTGTACATAACTAGTGAGTTAGTCGAGGTTGAAAGTGCTCTCTCAATGAATCAAAGACCTGTTTTATCACTACCAACACTTTATGAGACATTCAACATACTATAATATCATATTTATTTGTTGATGTCTCTGGTGATTATTCGTGTGATCATCGCATTCACGATGAAATTTTATACACCCTACCACCTGAGCATCCAGACCAAGCACCCATCTTAGTAGTTATTCGTAGAACCAAAGAACCCCAGTTTAAGGAGTTGCTCGTCTATTGTTCATCGTTTGCATTGTTGCATGATCATTTACATAAAGTGCATGACTCTTCTATGTTGCATGATTCATATCTATTGTAAGTTTTGCATTATTATATGAACTGTATAAATTTGTCTGATGTAAAATTGCAATAAGAAATGAAAATTATAAGATTTACATAGATCTTCATAAGAGAGAACTTTAGAAAATGTGAGCAAGTAATGGTGATGATTAAATCTGAGAGGTTCCTCCAGGGAACTGTGATAAAATTGAATGTCGGGCAAATGAGTCTTTATACAGTAATGCAGAGGTTTGTGTTGAATGCTTACGAATTAAATATCCCTAAGAATATGAGAATTCTTTGTGTTCAACGTTAAGGATTTAACTACAGATTATGAACCTCGCAAGCACTCAAGTCCATTCCATGATTTTGCAGGGAGTATGTTCATTAATGATATGTGGATGTTATCGAAGGAGTTTGATTTACTTGCCCTTGTACTTTGTCAGGAGTATGATCATTTTCTTTCAATGGAGATAAATGATTTCAACCTGGCGGAGAATTGATGGGGATCAAAGCTCTCGAGCAGGCCAATCTGTATCGGAGCCCATTTGGGCTTACAGTCATAGAAGAAATTAGGATCGTCATAAGGAGTTAGAATCGTCACATGAACGATCCGAGTCCGTAATCACGTTCAGAGCATCGACGACACATTTCCTATGCATTTTCATTTTTTTTTCGTACATTATTTTTCGTACCTTTTATGTGTTTTCATGTCGGCCAATCACAGTTTTTCGTTGTTTTCCTATTGGCCTATAAATATGGGATTTGGGGTTCATTTCAAAGCATTGTAAAATTTTGATGAGATTTCTTAATTTTGTGATCCCTCTACAGTGCAATGTCGTGGAACCTAGTGTGACAGCTAGGCACCTATCCCCGACTCTTCCCTCTTCCACTGTGAACCGCCAGAAACCACCTCCAAAGGGATCGGCCAGCCATCCTCACATTATCCCGCTAATCACTCAAATAAATAACTGCCTACATCCCTTGTAATTCCCTCTTAGTTGCATGTCAATCAAGTGATTGGTGTAACTGCCAACCCAAAGCAGTTACTAGGCAGTTTTCTCCTTTGATCCATCTCACGTGAATTTTCCATTCACGTACCAGGCTTTTACCCTTTCTTCCACTAAACTCCAAAGATTGGAGATCTTCCCGGGTGCTGAAATACTTCTCTTACATCTCTGACCGAGCCCTTGCCTGCCCTAAATTGGAGTTGTTGTGTTGTTTCTGCCCAGACGACAATCTCCTCGCCGCTCCAATTGCAGTCCTGCCGCTGTCAAAGTCCACAAAATTGCTTCCTCACAGGCCGTCCATGACCACTAGAGCAGGTTATTGACGGGGCTTCATCTTCAGTCTTGGGCGACATTACCAGTGCAAGATTTCTGCCCCAATTCAGCCGCATCTTGTGGCCACTCGCAGCATTCATTTCCTACTCCTTCGACTGGCAGAATTCTATTCCCACAACCGTTTTTTAAGCCTGCAAAAGATTTCCTGCAACGTCCAACGGCTGTTCAGAAATTCCTGCACCTTTCGGCCGGCCATTCCACTGCAATCCTGCCTTCCAGAAACCTTCCAGCAACTCCTGTCTACAATCCAGAGGTACCTACTACAACCGGCTGTGATTATTTGCCCCTGTTTTCCAACTTGCAGAAGTCTTCTAGCAACTCCTAACTGCAGTCCACACCCTGCCACAATCACCACAAGGTTTTCCGGGAACCAAAAGAGGTGCAGGAAATCCAGGATTCAGCAACAAACGACTTCAAAATTTCCGTCCTAACCTGAAATTGCTGCAATTGGTCTTGAATGCTTGTGTAAGTTATAGTTTGGAAGTTTATTTTCATTCGTAACGTATGTTGAAAGTCATATGATTTGAGATATTGTTTTGTACTGGTTTGTTCAATTTTGTCGCATTTATTTGAATGATTTATTTGCCAAAGGTTTAGTCCAAGCAATCTTAGTTTAATTGGCGCTAGAATTTGTTCATTGTTTTAACATCTGATCTCAATCGTGTGCGTTTGCATTGCCTAAATTAATTTCATAATTTCGTTGCAATTACTTATCGTAGAATCGCAAATGCATTGCATCATTTTAGAATTCCCTATATCATATACTTGCATTTGCTCATTAGAATTTCATTGGGGGCACACACACCCTTTCGCACTTGTCCTGCTTCACGTCTTCCTCTCACTTGGCTTTCATTGTCAATGGTTCATTGACCCAATCAACACATGCTTGGAAGCTGATATCATGGTCATTGGCCCCCAGGAAATTAACCGGTCGTGCTTTGATCTAACTATACAAAGAGACACACACATGTATGTTACGACGCAAGATGAGCCAGATCTGCGGTGGGGCCGCACTTATCAACGTTGACCACCGGCCACGACCGCATGAGGGGATTGGCTATCTTGTTGATCACGCTTTTGTTTTATTTTGTTATAATGTTGTTTCTATTTTACCTTCGAAAAACTATTTTATTTGTCCCACGTGTCTAAGTCCAAGTGGGGGCACGTTGTGTGCGAACGGTTATGAACTGGGTGGACCCTTGGCTTTTGGCAAGCAAGAATTAATCTCCTCCTTTCTATCTCTCTCTCTAAACCTTCTCCCCCTCTCTACCCCCACCCAACAAGGACTTCGGCCAAACTCTAGTAGTGAGCAGTGGAGCCCCACCGCTCTCCTTCCTGCGCTAATCGCCTCTCTCTGCCTCTCTCTCTCTCTCTCTCTCTCTCTCTCGTTCGCTCTCTCTCTCGCTCTCTCGCGCGCGCCTATCCCTCTCTCCATGTTCCATCTAGCATTCTCCCCATCTTCCACCATTGCACCGGTCGGATCCAAGTCGGGTTCCGTTGAACCTTGGAGGAACTCATCCTCTTCGGGCCCTATCACCAGATGTAGGTTGGGAGACCACAACAACTTGGTATCAGAGCCAAACGCCGGTCCTCCTCTCGTCGGCACCTAGCGAGCTGCCCTCATAAGGTCGCGCCGCCTACCCGCAACCCTTCTGCTGCCGAGCCCTTCCGTCGTACTACTGCCTGCACCGACCGCTCCCCTATTATTGCCACCAGCCATGGCTGAAGGAGGCCCCTCCCTCACCAAAATCATGGAGTTGTTCCAATCAATGCTCGCCACCCAAAAATGACAAGATGGAAGCTCTCAACGCGCGCTTGGACACCATCCAGGGCGTTCCGCCCCCGCCATTGTCGGCACATGAGGCCTCTCCGACTACGAGCCGGGTCGACTCGGCTCCTCGCGGGGACAACTTCTCTTTCCCTCGCTCCATTCGCATGGATTTTCCAATCTACGAAGGCCGCGAAGACCCCCTCCCTTGGCTCACGCGCTGCGAATTTTTCTTCACCAATCAACACATTCCGGACGAGGAACGTGTCAGAATCACCTCGTTCCACCTACTTGGGCCGGCACAACTGTGGGTCACTCAACTCCGCGAACTGCCAACGCCTCTTGGGAGGATTTTCGGACGGCATGCTCTCTCCGATTTGGCCCGGCGATGTCGGGCAACCCTCTTGGCGACCTCATCACCCACAAGCACACCGGCTCCATCGAGACACATTTGGAACAATTTCATTTGTTGTTGTCCCGTGCCACTTCAGTGTTTGCCCTCGCAGCAGGTTCCTCTTTTTACAGACGGGTTACCCGACCGGCTACGTTGGGATGTGGATTTTCAGAAACCACTGGATCTCTTGACAGCCATGAGCCTTCCCCGTGCATGCGAGAGCCGACTAGCACTTGACCGGCCGCCTCCGGGCCGTCGTGATTTTTTCGGCCCACGGCCGCCGCCTAGTTTTTCCACCCCCAAGCCCCCGGGTAGAGAGCAGCCTCCACGGCAGACTTTTCGTCGCCGACTGTCCAGACCGGAGATGGCCGCCTGCCGCGAGAAGGGGTTATGTTTCAATTGTGATGAACCTTACACACCTAGCAATCGGTGCAAGCGCTTATTCTGGTTGGAGGTCGACGACCCACCTGAGGATGATAATGATGAGTTCGATGACTCTGCCACACCGCGGCTCTCTCTACATACCTTAGCCAGGTCGTAGGAAGGATGCACTATTTAGCTGTATGTGGACGTGGTTGGCACGTCACTCTTATCTCTCATGGATACGTAAAGTACCCACAGCTTCATTCGGTAGGACAGAGCCATTCAACTTCGTCTTTCATACGTTGCACGTAGTCACGTCAAGGTGATGGTAGCAAACAACTAGCAAATGTCGTCCCCGGGCGTCTGTCGACGCATAGACTTTGTCGTGGACGACTACCCGTCCCAAACCGATCTCTTCGTTATAGATCTCTGGGGTTTTGACATTTAGTTGGGTGTCCGTTGGCTGTGCACCTTGGGACCCCTCACGTGGGATTTCAATCGTTTGACTATCTCATGGCAAGCAAGCTCTCGATTGATACAGTGGCAAGGACAGGCTCCTGGACAATTTCCCTCCTTCTTGGTTCACACAAAGCCTCTAACAGCTCCAATTCGGCAGCCGGATAACCACCCTCCAGATCTTGAGCACCTGTTGCAGTTGTTCTCCGAGATATTCACGCCACGCTTGGACTTTCCTCCGCGACGTCGCCAGGACCATCGTATTTGTCTCCTTCCAGGTGCGGCTCCAGTGGTGGTGTGACCGTACCGTTACCCCTTTCTTCAAAAAACGAGATCGAGCGGCAATGTGATCTCCTCCTCCAACAAGGTCTCATTCGGCGCTGCGTGTCCCCCTCCTCATCCCCGGTACTGTTGGTGCACAAAAAAGACAGTTCGTGGCGCATGTGTGTGGATTACCGTGCCCTAAACGTCATCACGGTCAAGGACAAGTTCCCCATTCCAGTGGTGGAGGAACTCCTCGACGAGCTACATGAGGCGTGCTTCTTCACCAAGCTCGATTTATTTACGGGTTATCATCAGGTTCAAATGGTGGATGTTGATGTGGAGAAGACTGCTTTCCGCACGCACCACAGTCACTCTGAATTCTTAGTTATGTCGTTCGGCCTAACAAACGCTCTTTCTACCTTTCAAGCTTCGATGAATGAGGTATTCCAACCACTTCTCCGAAAAATCAGTTCTTGTTTTCTTTGACGATATTCTTGTGTATAACAAAACTTGGGTGGAGCACCAACATCTCCATGTCGTCCTCAGCCTGGTGCGCATGCACCACTTGGTTCTTAAGGATTCAAAGTGTTCGTTCGGCCAGCATTCCGTCACCTACTTGGGACATGTCGCGGACAGTTCGGGGGTATTGGCAAACCTGGCCAAACTGCAAGGAGTGGCGTCGTGGCCCAGGCCGCAAACCATCACCGACATACGGGGTTTTCTTGGCCTTACGGAATAACCGTCGTTTCATCCGAAATTACGACACCATCTCTGCCCCCTTGATCGGGTTGCTCGGGAGGAATGCCTTTACAAGGACGGATGCCGCCACTCAGGTTTTCCACTCTCTCCAAGTCGCATTGCTCTTCCCTCTGGTACTCTGTCTACCGGACTTCACCATACCCTTCCTCGTGGAGTGTGACGCCTCCGGACTCCGCTATGGTGTTGTGCTACAACAGCAGGGGCACCTCATAGCCTATTTCAACCGCCAGACCGCCATCCATCACCGTAAGTTGCCTGCTTATGAACATGCGCTCATTGGCCTTGCAAAAGCCATTCAGCACTAGCGCCCTTACTTATGGGGGAGCCCCTTTATCATCCGGACGAACCACTATAGCCTCAAATACTTGCTCGAACAGCGGCTTTCTACTGCACCACAGCAAAGGTGGGTGAGTAAACTCCTCGATTTCGACTTCCACGTGAAACACAAGGCCGGTGTGCTCAACCGTGCCGCCGACGCTCTCTCTCACTGGAACACGCAAATCGACGCCTCCATCCCCGCCATTTCCTTTCGAACAACGGATCTTCTCTCCTTGCTTCGCCAGGAGATCCAGAAATCTCCCAACCTGGCCGAACTCCTCCACCGGGCAGAAAATAAGCTAACAGACTAGTAGTGGACAGCCCGACAGGGCTTGATTTTCTACCGCAATTGGATGTATGCGGATACAGCGTCTCCTCTCATTCCGGACATTTTAGAGGATGTCCATTCTCGCAGTCGCGAAGGCGCTCACCGCACTCTCCAACACCTTCGCATGGAATTATTTTGGAAGGGGATGCGCAAGCACGTCCATGTTTTCATTGTCAACTCCGTCGTGTGTCAACAAAACAAGACTGACCATCTTCTTCCGACCAGCTTGCTTCAGCCCCCACCGGTGCCTACGCAAATTTGGGTGGATATTTCCATGGATTTTGTGGAAGGGTTGCCCTCCGTACGCGAGAAATCCATTTTAATGGTGGTGGTGGTGGACTGATTCTCGAAGGGAGCCCATTTTATCGCCTTGGCCCGGCCTCTCATTGCCGAGAACGTGGCCCTGGTTTTCTTCTAGGAAATCTATTGATTACACGGCATGCCGGAAACTCTTATCTTGGATCGGGATAAGGTATTTATTAGTTACTTTTGGAAGGAGCTTTCTCCCTTAGCGGTACCAAGCTTGCCTTCTCTTCGGCGTACCACCCTCAGTCTGACGGGCAGGACGAGGTGGTCAACCTCACTGTGGAGATGTACTTGTGGTGTGTCACCGGTGATCGACCCCAGGATTGGCTACGCTGGCTTCCTTGGATAGAATATTGTCACAACACGGCCTATCACACCACGCTAATGACCACCCCGTTTCGCCTCATCTAAGGTCGGGAACCCCCACCTCTTGTCCTATACGGGTGGATCGGCCTGCTTGGCAGCCATCGACCGAGAATTGGAAGATCGTGACGAGTTTCTGCATGCAGCCCGGAACCACCTACTGCAGGCCCAACAACGTATGGAAGTTGCATACAACCAGGGGCATCGTGAGCTCACTCTCACTGTTGGCGATTGGGTGTGGGTGTGACGCCGCCCCTTCCGTCAAGTGTCCGCAACACGGCCTACCTCCAACAAGTTGGGGCCCAAGTTCTTTGTCCCCTTTCCAATCACTGAACGCATTGAAAGCATTGCCTACTGCCTCGACCTACCCCCGGAGGCCCGGATCCATGATGTCTTTCACATTTCCCAGCTAAAGTTGTTTGTGGGACCTCCGCCGCCTGCTCCCCTAGTCGATGTTCCACTCCAACTTGAGAACAAGTTGTCTTCTGACGAGGGCGGTGATGTTACGACGCATGACGAGTCAGGTCCGTGATGGGGCCGCACTTATCAGCGCCGACCACCGGCCACGAACGCATGAGGGTAGTAGCGATCTTGTTTATAGCGCTTATGTTTTATTTTGTTATAATGTTGTTTCTATTTTACCTTCGAGAAACTATTTTATTTGTCTCGCGTGTCTAAGCCCAAGTGAAGGGCGCGTTGTGTGTGAATCGGGTGGACCCTTGGCTTTTGGCAAGCAAGAATTAATCTCCTCCTTTCTCTCTCTCACTACCCCCACCCAGCGAGGACTTCGACCGAACCCTAGTAGTGAGCAGTGGAACCCCGCCGCTCTCCTTCCTGCGTCTCCCTTTCCCTCTCCCTCTCTCTCTCGATTCCATCCGGCATTCTCCCCATCTTCCACCATTGCACCGGTCGGATCCAAGTCGGGTTCTGCCGAACCATGGAGAAACTCATCATCTTCGGGCCCTATCACCGGATCTAGGTCGGGAGACCACATCAATGTACTCTATACATGAGATGTAGGATTAGAAATAGAGAAAGAAGTAAATAGAAATACAAAACTCTACCAAATTAAATTGTCATAAACTACAATGTGGTTAATTGGATAAGATGTCAACAGATGTATCGGAAACCAAATTATTTTTGCACGTAACGATGCATACTAAGTCTAAGTTATGGATTATTTTAAAGATGTTATAATAAGATTCAATTTCAAGCTTTATTGGATAGAAAAATGAGTCAAAACCATACCATGAAGATGAGACTCAACGCTTCCATTGCGAACAAGTTCATAAACAAGACACCGTTTATGCCCTTCAATGCATATGCCAATCAGCTTGACCAGATTACGATGATGCAGTCTGCTAAGCATTTCTACTTCACCGATGAACTCGCGGTCACCATTCTCCTCTCTAGTTAGAAGCTTCACAGCAACTTCATCGCCATTTTCCATAATACCATGATAAACACACCCAAACCCACCTTCACCCAGTACTCTCTCTGAACTAAATCCATCAGTTGCTTTCTCAAGCTCAGCTAGTAAAAATGTCTTCACCGAAGATGGGCCAGTAACAACTGTAGAAACTACAGACATAGATGATGAACTTGCTACACTACTTTGAATGGTAGATTTACCTCCTGCATCATGAAGAGAATTGTTTTACTTCATCAAATGTTGGACGGATTCTCGAATATAGACAGAAATTTTAATATCATTTTGAAATCATATATACGTGTGTGTGTGTGTAGCCTACTAAAATAGCAAATCTAAATTATCATCAATCGGCATTGTCTATGAGGTTTGTTAAAGAAATTAAAGTTAAGAGGGTCTTAGAGAAACCAAAAGATATAACTTTAATAAGGTTTGTTTGTGCTTTAAAAGTAAATGTTGCTAGTAAAAACGAGGCACAGATCCTAGAAATTCAGAATTCTTCATATGAAATGCAATAACAAGGGAACCACAACAACCACTACTAGAAAATAGTTCACAGCAAACTAAATGATAAGAGAAAAGAGTTGACGCACAATGAATCTACAGGTGACTGAACATACGATGTCCTAACCCTATATGAACTGCAAACAACTAAGAACAGATGTAGTGGATCTACGATCAAACCTAAAATGAATATATGAGTACAAACATGCAAGAAAACATGAAATCCAATGAACGGGATGCTCACAACATAAACATTAATGTGATGCAAATGCAATGACTCAATGAAACAATTACTTTCGACGCGCAATTAATTAAACAATATTAATTTAAAAATATTACGCAGGCGTAACAATTGATCACAAATATCGCAATTTAAGTATGTAGCAATTACAAATTATTGAAAGCGCACAAAATTAAAGCACAAGGCAAATAGAAAATGCACATCAATGAAAGAAAATTAGCCAAAATATCAATAACAATAAATGAGAATACCCGTATAATGTAAAGGAAAATGAAAACCGAAATGCAAAACTAATCGGGCAATCAGTCTTGGTGGTGGACGGGAAGATCTGATGGGGATCGTGACTGCACTGAAGGTGGAATGATGTTGTGAGGGCTGTTAGAGGGGAGAATGGGCTCAACTAGAGGTGGGGTGTCTATGAAGGGGGCTCAAATAAGGGGTATAGGGGTTGGAGGGGTCTGGTAGGCTTAAGGGAGTGTTGGCGGGCATATGAAGGACCTAGAATGGGAGGGGTGGGGACGATCTGAAGGGGCTCTAGGACAGGGATGATTGTTCAGGGATGTACATGGCTAATCGGCATTGGGCAGGAAGTTTGGAGGGGGTGTGGGAGTGGCTGTGGAACTAGTGGAGGATGCGGGACCATTCTTATCATGGCGTCAAGGCGAACCAAGGCGAGCGTCTGGATGCTTAGGCGATAAGGCGGACGCCTAGGCGACAGTAAGGAGAGCAAGTCGCAAGGCGACGGTTAGATATTTTAAAAAAACTAAGATAGATTTTAGACTGCGGTTTTTATAAAAATCGCAGTCTAAAGTCTGTCATACCGCAGTTAAGGAAGACTATACACTGCGGTTTTTATAAAAACCGCAGTGTATAGTCAAAAAGACAGCGGTTTTTATAATAATTGTTCTCCAAAGTCTGTCAGGCAGATTATACACTACGGTTTTATAAAAACCGCAGTGTATAGTGGGATAGACAGCATTTTTTATAAAAACTGCAGTCTATCTCAGTTTTTTTTACTTTGAAAGCAATATAGTTTACCAACACAGTTACATAGGTTGACACATTCATGAATCATGATTGCTCTGCATCATTGAAAAACAGTTTTAATTAAGCAGTGTATAAAAACAGTTAGTATCGTTGACAAATATAAACCCCACTTACTAAGCAGGCTAGCAAATTTCAACTATTTCAACATCAATTAGTGTCATTTTGGAGACATAAATAGAACCCTATATTTATTTCATGTCAGAAGAATAAGAACGGAGAAATTCATAGACATAAGACAATCCATTTTTAAGCAACAAAAAAATGCTGCAAACATCAAACACAGGTTGACACATTCATGATTGTTCTGCATCAAGAAAAATGAACCAGAAAAGTGAACACAAGAATATCATAGTATCATAGTCAAATCCAAAATGTCATCATCATACACACTACCTTTTCTTATAGTCAATTATAACATGAAATACAAGAAAAGTGAACCAGCATGAATAATGTTTTTAACAAAAACTTTAAACAACCATAAAATGATCAAATAGAATTATCATCTAGTAAGTGATCATTGACATTGTTTGTGCTCTGTTGGTTTGAGGTACTCGTCATTTACCCATAATTATCATCAATATCTTCATCATCATTGGCAAATCCAAAATGTTCTAAATTTTCATCTCCTTCCGCTATAAGTTGAAGATTAACTTCACCTCCACTTCGTAAATTTCGAGTCTCAGTCCTGATAGTTCTCTCTACAGCTTCCCATGTGAGAACATCATCAAAAACTAAAGCATATTTTAGTTGGTTCAACATTCACTCACTACTCCAATCTAGCTCATCAAACACTAAAGGGTTGTAATTTCTTCCCTTTTCACGTCTTTCTTGAAATCATGTTTGTAGACGACGATTATACTGGATGTATACTAGATCATTAAGTCTTTGATGCTCCAATCTATTTCTTTTTTTGTGTGTGAATCTGAATCAAGATAATTATAAACTTGTTAGTAGAAATAAAAATATCAAATTTTTATTGAATATTATAGAGAAAAAGAGCAGAAGAATTTGGGAAAAAGTAAACTTTTGCATATACTCCTTTTGTACGTAAATACAAGTATGAATACATATATATAGGGAGAGAAAAGAGGGAAGAGTCCCAATTTCAAAATGTGAGACTATTACAAGTAGAGGAAGAAGGCCTAAGATGGGCCCTTAAATGGGTCATTACATGTTCTTTTCTAACACTCCCCCGCAAGCTGGAGCGTACAAGTCGAAGGCACCCAGCTTGGACGAGAACTAATAAAAAAGAGCACTTGGCAAAGCCTTAGTGAGAAGGTCGGCAACTTGGTCAGTAGCCGGAACATGTTTCAGTTCCAGCTTCTTCATTTGAACCTTTTCCCTAACGAAGTGGCAGTCAACTTCAATGTTTTTTGTTCTTTCATAGAAGACGGGGTTCTTGGCTATGTGAATCGCAGCTTGATTGTCACAGAGTAAGGTGGCTGGTGAGAAAGTTTTACTCTCATACCACTCAGGAGACTCTCAAGCCATGTGAGTTCAGATACAACAGACGTCATTGAACGGTACTCAACCTCGGCCGAAGATCTAGCAACTACAGCGTGTTTCTTACTGCGTCAGGTAACAAAATGACCTCCGAAGTACAAAAACCGCTGGTGGAACGCCGATCATCCAGGGAACCAGCATAATCGGCATCTGAATATGCAATCAAGGTTGGAGTAGAGGAGGAAGTTTTGTATACCAGTCATTGACTAGGAGCATTCTTCAGGTATCGCAGAATGTGTTCGACAGCATGTAGATGTGACACCCGATGAGAATGCATAAACCTGATGACAACCTCAACAGCAAAGGATATGTCAGGTTTTGTGACGGTTAGATATATGAGTTTTTCCACCAACCGTCAATAGTATTCTGGGTTTGGAAGAAGAAGATTTTCATCAGAGGCATGAGCACACAGCTTGTGATTGACATCCATAGGAGTGTTAACTGGTTTACATCCAGAATATCCAGCATCCTGAAGAAGGTCGAGACGATACTTCTGTTGAGATAAGACAAGGTCATCAGGACATCTTGCGATTTCAAGGTCAAGAAAGTATCGAAGGTTCCCTAGATCTTTCGTTTGAAAAACAGAGCTGAGGTGTTGTTTAACCATTTGAATTCCTTTTGAATCATGTCTTGAGATTATGATGTCATCGACATACACCAAAAGAAGAATTGTTCATGTTTTGCTATGTCGAGTGAACATAGAAAAATCCGCCGAGCTCCGAGTAAAGTCGACCTCCCGAACAGTCCTGCTAAACTTATCGAACCAAGCCCGATGAGATTGTTTGAGACCGTAAATTGACTTCTTAAGGAGACAAACTTGGGACTCCCTCGTGGTCTCAAACCCGGGAGGTTGTCGCATGTAGACAGTTTCTTAGAGATCGTCATTGAGAAATGCATTCTTGATATCAAGTTGATGTAAGGGTCGGTGACGGTGTACAGCTACGGAGAGGACACAAACTATGTTGAGCTTGACCACTGTAGAGAATGTTTCCTCATAATCTAGACTCTGTTGTTGAGTAAAGTCACGTGCCACCAAACGGGCCTTAAGTCGATCAATCGTCTCATCATGAATCCGGCCTTGATTCATCGAATGGAGCTTCAAATCCTCTCTAATGGTTGGATTCCTTAAACCATAGCTCTCTTCTTCCCCTTCTTCATCTCCCCTCTTCCACGACAAGAGCGACCGAAATGAGGTTTCCGTCCCCCCCCCCCGACGATATTAGATCGAGGGAAAGGGATGTTGAATCGAGACCCACTGCTCGGATCAAATCTTAAAATACTTAATTACGCAGATCACAAGATCATGCTCTCAGGTGAATGGTTGTACATTATTATTTGTTACCAGCAGCTCAAATGTGCACGGGGCAATCCCATGGTCATACGAATACCAGACGGGCATCTTCAGGTCCACAAAATTTGGCCATTTACATCAGCCTTCATGCACGAGGATTTCGAACGATAGTGTGAATGGTGCACGACCATCTTTAGAACTTCAGGATTTTGCCCATTTCAATTCTACAAAACGCACGACCACGCGATTCCAAATTCCACGGTCGTGCGAGAGGGGAAAACTAGTTTACTTCATGGGCTCTCCGCAAAAGTCTACCCTAATGCGTATCACACAAGCACAAGTCATCAACAAAATCTTTTAAGACAAAATTTGGATTGTTACGACATATTTCTAAGAATATCAAGCTCAAAGAAATTTGACTTAAACTCTCTCAAATCAGTAAGTGGAGTTATTTACCTAGCACTGAGATACATAGTTATCCCTAATGTGAGCTCAAATAATGTGTCAATTATCACGCAATCACCTTTGGACATTTGCTCTCTCATGTGCTTACTCGCGCAAGTTTTAAATTGTTCATTATGTAATATAACTTTACAACGGAGTATGACATGCAAATCATGGAACAAATGCAGGTGATGAGTAACCGATCCAACAGACAGAAAAAACACAAGAAAAATCTCCAACGGTTCTTTCTACGGGGTATAGAAGTATTCGTCAAGTGTGCGACAAATAACCAAAAAAAAATTTGTGCCTCTCAAGGAATGTGGCCCTCCAGTATGGTATATAAGAAAAATTGTCGTGACCGCAACGATCGCACACTAACATCCAAGACGTTCGCACTATGGAAAATATTTACAAGATAGAATCATCATGGGGCTCACCCAGAGGCTTAACGAAAGCTAATCAAAGAATTTATTTGTACCAGAATTATCCTTAGATGAGTATCATCAATAATAATAGTGTCCATGGGAACAGGAGAGACACCCACTACTACGTTAATATTATACTTTTGATTCACACTCAGAACGTGACTCGCTACTACATTACAAAGAAACGCAAGTGAACAAACACTGAGAGGCGAATTTACGATCGGGGCAGTAGTAAAGCAAACACAGAGGGTCGGGGAGGACACATCACTATAATATCACTGGGTCGCTCATGCTCACTCACTTTTGAGGTCATAGGATATCAGTAAGACTCAATCCCATCATCAAGTGGCAGATCACTCATCAGTCAATGAATCTCACTAGAGTAGGATAACTCTATATTAGTAGTCACGTCTGTGTCCAACAAGGCACGAGCAAGTATCGTGGTGGCCTCAAACTGGGGATGACTCATAGCGGGATGGTCACGGTGAGAGTCAACTTGACTAAATAAAGTAGATATCAAGGACTGCTCATAACGAAGGGTGAATTGAAATGTTTGTTTGAAATAATATAACTGAGAACCACTCAGTGCTATGTAAATCGCAGTTCAATATAGAATCTAGAAGCAGGTGCATAGGGATCCTCATGAATGTCGCTCCTTGCCAGTAACTTGTCAAAACACTCAATATACTCAACAACAAACTTGGATCATTGCCAAAGGGTAAATATTTGTTTAAGGAGACAACTCATATATGTCGACAATATTTAAGACACAATCCCCACTTCATCTCCACGTAACAGGTGATAGAGCGAAGATGATCACACACGAGTCTTCTCAATGCAGTCTAAGTGCTATCTTCCTTAAGAAAGTAGTCTAAGTTTCGTGAATATGATGCGACACTCACAGAATAGCTCAAATTGATCTAGATAGTATCCCATGTTGGCGAGCCATTAGCTAAAAGACCCAAGACTCGACAAACCATCAAATGATGGAAAAACTCTATGAAACCTATAATCAAAATCCTCGAAATGATTATCATAATAGTCAAAGTCTCTGACATAGTCTATTTGTGTCGAAGGGACAACATGATCTCTACGAGCATGGAGAAAGGGACGGGGATGATCATCATAATAATACGACAATCTCCCAGAAGGGGCTCTATAATATTGAGTATATATAGACTCGATAGCCTCAAATAGAAGAGAAGGATCAGGATGATAACTAGTCATTAATGAACATATAAACTCTACTATTGCGTATCAAAACAAAGCCCGAACCTGGGCTTTGATACCAACTAATGCAGGACAAATCTATAGGTAACCAGACATATGATGTCCTAACTTTATATGCAATGCAAACAACAACAAACAGATGTGATAGATCTACAATTAAACCTAAAATGAAGATGTGAGTGCAAGCATGCAAACAAACACGAAATTTAATAAACAGGATGCTCACAACATAAACCTTAATATGATGCAAATGCAATACACAATCAAACAATTACTTCCAACATGAAATTAATTAAACAATATTATTTTAAAAATCTTGCGTAAGTGTCACAATTGATCAAACACATCACGATTTAAGTAAGCAGGTAACAATTGCAAACTATTGAGAGCGCACAAAAATAAAGCGCAAGGTGAATAATATATGCACATCAATGAAAGAAAATTAATCAAAGATGATCAGAGTAAAATATCACTAACAAAAAATAAGAATACCCGTACAATGCAAAGGAAAATGAAATGTAAAACTCACCAAGTAATCAATTTTGGTGGTGGGGGGGAAGATCTGGTGGCAGTTGTGGTGACCCTGAAGGAAGAATGATGTTGTGGGGGTCGTCGAACGGGAGAACGGGCTTGACTATTGGTGGGGTGATTGTGAAGGGGGCTCAAATATAGGGTATATGGACCGGACGGATCAGGTAGGCTTAGGGAGTGTTGGTGACTGTAAGTAGGGGCCGGAGTGTAAGATTGTAAAGGTGGGGGTGGTTAGAATGGTGTTGGGATAGAGAGGAAGGAGGCTGGTGGACAATACTGGGAGGGGAGTTTGGAGGAGGTGTGGGAGTGATTGCGGGCTTGTAGAGGGTGTGGAAGCGGTTGTGGAGCCTCCCACGACTGGGAGGGGTGGTGGATGGGCCTCACGAGCATGGAGAAGAATATGGAGGGCATTGGAAGAGGCATGGCGGTTCAAAGATCTTCGGAACTGCAAGGGAGAGGTCGGAATCGCAGCTGGAGGCTTGGGGAAGGATGTCGAAGGTGGAGATAAGTGGGGCTAGCTCCAGCACCTACAGCGGCAGCAAGGAAGACATGTAGAGTAGGCACCACAGAAATAATCGAGCTTCTATACCCGACGAGATGGATCGTGCGGCTCTATGAGTAGAAAACAACCCATCCCTAAACCTACAGTTCTAATATCATATATACAAAGGAGGATTTAAGGAAAATATATCTAATGATTATAATTGAATGATCGAGTTGGTTATCATAACTCTCAAAAGAAAGCTCCAAAAAATACAAATAAAATAAATATACATACAGGAAATTGAGCATGTTGTGATCACGGCTTGTGATCATCCATCTGACGATTCAACAAGTGTCGACTCAACAAATCCTTAAATGATACGTGATTGCTCTATATCACAATGGACATGAATGATTTTCTTATAAAATTTGAACCCCTTTTCAACTCGTACTGATGTTATTATTAATAAGAATAATTACAAAAAATTACTCCGCGAGTTTGCATAATTACATGCCTCTGTTTTTTAAAATTACCAAGATCTCACCCCTAAGTTTATAATACTAGAATATATGTACCTGTTAAAGCCGGGAAAGATTAATTATCAACTAAGGGTCACCGCCTTTATATATAGGAGTGATCCAAATACAGGAAAAATAAAACCAGGAAAAATAAAATCAAACATGACACACTAACACTCCCCCTCAAGTTGGGCTTGTGATGGCTGTCAAACCCAACTTGGACATAATGTTTCCAAATGCTCTAAGACTCAACCACTTAGTGAGGACATCAGCCAGTTGTTGATCAGATGGGACAAATAGAGTGCTCACAACTCCACTCACTATGTTCTCCTTGATGAAATTTTGATCAACTTCAACATGTTAGTGCGGTCATGCTGAATTGGATTGTGTGCGATGCTAATGACTGCTTTGTTATCACAATATAGGCCTTGTTATCACAATATAGACGGATGGGACCCTTGCCTTGAATCCCAAATTCGGACATAAGGGATCGAATCCACATTCCTTCACATATTTCATGGGTCATAGCTCTGAATTCAGCTTCGGTACTGGACCTAGCAACCATCTGTTGTTTTTAACTTCTCCAAGTTACCAGATTTCTCCCAACCAGAGTACAATATCCAGAAGCAGATCTCCGGTCATCAACTGACCCCGTCCAGTCGGTATCTGTGAATACTTCAATTGTTAATTCTTTGAAAAGAGAAAACAAGATGCCACACCTAGGAGAGATTTTAAGATATCGAAGAATCCAATGGGTAGCCTCCAAGTGGTGAGATTTAGGAGAATACACGTATTGACGGATAACTCCAACAACATAAGAGGTATTCGGGTGAGTATGGGATAGATAGATGAGCCTCCCTACAAGCCGTTGAAAACCATTGATGTCTGCAGCAACTTCTCCACCATTCTTCCCCAATCTATGGTTGGCTTCAATCGGGGTGTCTGCATGTCTACACCCACTCATTCCCATTGTTTTCAGCAGGTCTAGGATGTACTTCCTCTGGGAGATAAAGATGTCGTGGTTGGATCTTGAAACTTCAATGTCAAGGAAGTACTTGAGGTTCCCGATATCCTTTACCTCAAATTCACTTGTCAATCTTGTCTTCAAGTTTTTTATTTCCTCCATGTCATCCCCAGTTATGACAATGTCATCCACATAAACAATCAAAGCAGTCTGTTTTTCTCGCATGTGTTTTACAAACAGAGTATGATCAGCATTGCACTGAATATACCCAAATGTCATCATGCTCTTTGGAACCTTCCAAACCAAGCCCTCGAATATTGTTTAAGGACGTATAAGGCCTTCTTCGATCTGCATACCTTTCCCTAAGATCCCTCAAAGGCAAGACCTGGAGGCAGAGACATATAAACTTCCTCTTCCAAATCCTCATGGAGGAAGACATTCTTCACATCCAATTGGCTGAGACTCCACCCTTTGCAGGCCGCGCAAGAGAGCAAAATTCTAATGGAATTCATCTTTGCTGCGGGAGCAAAGGTTTCCTGATAGTCAATTTTAGCCATCTCGGTGTATTCTCTGACCACCAACCTAGCCTTGTAACGGTCCACAAGACCTTGGAAGCTTTGTTTCACCGAAAAATACCATTTACATCCAGCCATTGTCTTGCCTTGAGGGAGATAAACAAGTTCCTACGTGCAATTCTTCTCAAGAACCATCATCTCTTCCAACATTGTTTCTTTCCACTTTTGGTGCCCCAGAGCTTCCTGCCACGAGGAAGGGATGGATATGGAAGACAGAGAGATGACAAAGGCTCTATGCAAGGATGACAGAGTCTTAAGTCACATAATGAGACAAGGGATCACGAGTGGAAGCACAGTTACGTTGGAGACCAGTAGGAGGATTAGGCGTTGGCTCTGGTATGGTGTGTGAGACCTGATTGATTGTGCCCCTTCGTCGACGAGTATAAACCTGTAAAGGAGGAAAAGGGCGACGAGGCAATGCCAAAGGTGGAACACCAAAAGGAAGAGCAAGCCGATATGGAGGAGAAATATGTAGAGGAAGAGGAGAGCTCACTTCCCTGGTACCAGACTCCCCTTGAAATGAGCTTCTATAATAAGACGTGGATTCATGGAACGTGACATCCATGGAGACAAAAGTCTTTCGTGTCACGGGATGAAAACACTTATACTCTTTTTGGGTAGGAAAGTACCCAATGAATACATACAGAAGCACACAGGGATCAAGCTTGGAGGTGTGGTGCACGTGGACAAAACACACACACCTAAAGATACGCGGAGGAATCTCAGTAGGAGTAATATTGAGAGATTCCAATGGAATTTGGTGTTGAAGGATGTGGGTAGGCAAGCGATTAATAAGATGCGTGATTGTAAGAACAGTGTCCCCCCAGTAATATTTGGGAAGGTGTATTTTAAGTAAGAGACATCGAGCAATCTCAAATAGATGTCGATTCTTATGCTCAGCAACCACATTCTAGGCATGGGCGTAAGTGCATGACGCTTGGTGGATGATACTCAAGTCAGAAAGGTATCGCTCAAAGTGAGAGTCAATGTACTCTCGACCATTATCACTTCGCAACACTTTAACGGTGGCATTGAACTGAGTGGCGATCATCTTATGAAACCGCTGAAACAGGGGGAAAATTCTAATTTGGTTTTCATTAGGTACACCCAAGTGCAGCGAGAAAAACAATATATGAACGTGACAAACCATTTACACCAAAAATAGAAGCAAGTGGGGAAGGTCCTCAAACATCAGAATGAATAACCGCAAAAGGAGTATCACTGGGAGAGGACATATGCGGAGATGCTCGTTTGTGCTTGCTTAGTTCACACACATCACAAGTAAAATTGTTCACATAGTTCGACATAGCAGGTAATAGAAGTTTCATAACAGAGAGAGGGATGTCCTAGGCGACAGTGTTAGGAATCCAAATCAAGAGGCGAAGCCACATGAAGAGCATGAGAAAGAGCCAAGCTGGAGGAGTCAAACAGATACAGTCCATCGCGCAAGCTACCAGATCCAATCATCTTCCCTGTTTCAGGTCCTGAAAGATACAAGAAGAGGGAAAAAATTCACAGAGCAGTACATGGAATTAGTCCAGTGACTAATAGACATAAGGTTTCAAGTAAATTTAAAAACATGAAGAACAGACAAGAGAGTGAGGGAAGAGCATAGAATGGGTCTTTCCCAGCGATGGAGGAAAAAGAACCATCAACAATACTCACTTTGTCCCGAATAGGCAGAGGAGAGTAGGTAAAAAAACCTAAAGCAGAGCTAGTCATATGATTGGTGGTTTCGTTGTCGATGATCCACTGGGTGGAGGAGTGGATGGTAGGAGAATGAGCACCTGGAAGCCTCTGGTGGGCATAGGAGGACAAAGGAGAGGGCTAGGAAGGTTGGACATACATCAGACGTCGGAAGGCAAGAATCTCGTGTGAAAAGAGAACAGAAGTAGCAGCAGGAAGAATGTCTTTCAAAGCATATGTGAGATGAGCTGAGCGAGGCAAAGGAGGACGGCCTTGAGAGCGACCATTGTCACAGCCACCACGAGAAGTAGGACTCCCCCCTAGGAGGAAAACCATGCAGCTTGAAACAAGTGTCCCTGGTATGATGGGCCTTCCCGCAATAATCACACATTAGAACCTTCTCGCCAGAGCGGGGCCTGTAGTCACGAGAGGGACGACCACTAGGGCTAAAGTGAGCTGCAAGGGCAGAGCCCTCCAAGGCAGAGTCGGTATGTAGAGTCTGACGGCGATCAAATTCTTGTTGAACGAGGCTAAAAACTTCTGGCAGGGAGGGAAGAGAAGACCGCCCAAGAATCTGGATACTAATAGGATCAAAATCTCGATGCAGACCATGGAGAAACTCGAAGATCCGGTAGCATTCCTCTCGAGCCCGAACTAGGACTTCATCTTCAGGGGAGACAAGTGTGAGAGCATCAAAGTGACCATACTCTTGGTAGAGCTGAGTAAACTCCAAGTAATAGGAGGAAAAAGAACGATCACCTTGCCTCAAGAGGAAAATCCACCGACGTAGTTGAAAAATTTGTGCAGCATTGTCACGACAAGAATAAGTACCCTCAGCTCGCTTCCAAATATCTGCGAAAGTATATCCAGGAACAGATAATTCCGAGCTATGCACTCCTGCATTGAATTGAGAAGCCGCAACATCACCAGGGAATTTTCCGACTCCCATTGAGATCACTCAGGAAAAGTCTGATCAAGAGCCTTCGTAGCGCCGGTAACATACCCAAACATATGTGGGCTCTTCAGGGAAAAAGTGATGGAATGAGCCCACGGAAGATAATTTGCGTCATCAAGTTTCATGGTGGTAATTTGAGGAGACCCATGGTCATGGAGAGCACGGCTGGAGTCCAATGTCGACGTCGGGGAGGACTCCATGCGCCCATCAGAGGACATGTTTGGAGAATCAACACTCCCTTCCATAGCGACCCGAGGATAGAAACCATGAGGACAAGCCAACGGAAAGAGGGGCGCATCCCTAGTAGCTTCTCATAGAAAGAGGAGCTTAGATGATCCCCGGCAAAGAAGCCGAGCCAAGTACACAAGGAGAGGGGCAAAGGAGGGTTCATCCCCCTCAAGCAAAAAATACAGTGGACGCCCGGAAGAGAATCCTTACTGTGGCATACTTCCTGCGTCCGAAACAAAACTGACGGAGGCGGAAGGAGAAGCTGTGCGGGTTGCCGAGCGGAAAGGAGCAGGCGTTCTGGAGGCAGAAGGACTCGCCGCTGAGCTGCTAAGGGGAGGAGCGGAGCGACGAAAGTGAACGATCGGGGAGAAGAAGCCAGAGCACGACCAAAGCGCTGGGACGAGCGAGACGGCAGCGAGCGATTAGGGGCCTCCCTCTAATACCATGTTGAAGTCGGGAAAGATTAACTATTAACCAAGGGTCACCTCCTTTATACATAGGCGTGACCAAATACAGGAAAAATAAAACCAAACATGACACACTAACAATACCAAACAAATCCCCTCAGAGGTGCCTTTTCGCGCAAGTGTTAACAATGTAAACTCATAGGGGAGGTCTTGGCAATTAAAAAAAATGAGATTTTGGTAACTATGCAAAGTTGGAGGGGAGATCACAGATCCTCATTAATAAGACAAACTTGAAATGCTTTCATCATGTCTGACACATGTCCACATTTCTTCTCCTCTTTTGACACAGTTACAGTTTGAGGTCTTATCAGTGTCGTACATGTGTCCAAGAGCTATCCCAAGTGTGTCAAACAATTTTTTTCACGTATAGGTGTATCTTGCTGCCTAGGCTACAAATTCAAATTGGATAAGAAAATATCAACATACCAGATCTCTTAGTCAACGAGCCTATCAATGAATTGGCAGCAACAGGCTGCTGTTCAAGTTTCTTCAATTTGAGAATTATTAAAGCCACTCCAACACATACCAAAATAAGTAAAAATGAGGAAACAGCAACTAGAACGATTATCTTTTTGTTCATGCTCGGCTTTTTGCCAGGAGGAACATTTGCCGTAAATGGGTATTGCTGACTTCCACTGGGGCTGATATCTGAAGACGCCCAATTCATAGGCGGAGGAGAGGAAGGAAGACCTATTTACATCAAATAATAAAATACAAATAAGGACAAAATTAGTAATAAACATGGACAAAATAGTTGTTTTGAAAAGTAACCTGGATAATGAACATATATCACATCATAATCACCGAAAATGGCTGCGCTTATTCGGACTTTTTTCTGCCAAAACCTATCATAAATTAGTAGAGCAGTCATTTTGTCAAAAATTTCACCCAAGGGCACCAGGTAGATAGAAACGGTTGTTGTATCTTGATTATAGATGCTCGCATCAGCACCCATGATTCGAACTTGACTTTGCTTCAGAAATGTGCCAGCTGCGACCTCAATTTCAAGTTCCGCTATCTCTGGAAAGAGCAGAATAGGAGCTACCCCGACGTCCATAACAACTTTAATAGGGTATACACAACCACATGGTGAACCAATTGGCGTCCGAGTGAGAGGATCAGAACATGTTATTTCCTCGCAATTTTCTTCAGAATAGAGAACAAATTCAATTAAGTCAACCAGTTCAATACGAGCTATAGAAAGAACTGATATATATAGTAAACAAATGCCAGTGGTTCAAATTCTTTCAACCAACCAACCCCAAGGTCCAAGTTAAAAATTAGCTCGAATTTACAAGTCCGGAAGTTGGGGTACGAAAAATAAAAGGAAAAGTGGCTGAAGTCAAAGCCAAAAATTTTGAAAACCAATTCGTAGCTACTTTTCTATCATTTAAAACTGTACATTTTAACCTTCATCGCATGTTATTCAAATGATAAAAGACAATCAATTAATTTTTAATATATAGCATAGTGTATAATCAAGTGGAACAACACCTTTTGAGGGAGAAAATGGTGTTGGAGAAATTATATGAGGCCTCTTCACTCGACCGTGATTTGCAGCATTTCCTGAAAGGAGATTATTTGTTCAGATACAAAATTAAAAACTGAGGAACCAAGAAATAATAACTGATCAAATACCACGTTGACGAGGCGGAAAAGCTGGAGAAGGATTTGGTGCCGATGGGGCCATATACCAAATTTTAGGTGCCTTGGATGGAGCTATTGCTGGGCTAATTGATCTTGTTTTTGCTGCATATCAACAAAATTAGAAATAAGTTCTGTGCCAAGGATAATTATAGAACTATTTAAAATGGGCTAATAAGCTCGTGTATTATTGTGTGTGATCAAATCAAATCAATAACAATTTAACAAACCATCGAGAAAAGAAGTTGCAAGTTCTATTCAGCTCCAAAAAATCAGGGTGGCCGTATTCTAAATAGAATAAAAAATAATGAAGGCCAAGAAATATTCATAAATAGTTCATATTTTTAGAAAAGCGGTTGTCGGATTCTTAATGTGGTGGAGGAGTGCGTCGACATTCCAGAGGAGCGTGTCCATGAAGCTCATCATTTCTCGTAGTCTCAATTAGATGGCAGTGGCATCCGCCGCAGTCAACTTCGTATTCCCCATATTAATATGATGAAATTATTAATAACCAATTAATCAAGAAAATGATTAATTATTTATATTTTCATTAAAGTATAAGAGAATGGGGAATTAATTGTGCTGGACAATTGAAATGATGGTAAAAAGTAACGGATTGAAGGCATGAGAGGTGTGTTGATGGGACCAAAAAAACATGGGATGGGTTTGCTGAGGGGGTTTAATAAAATATAAATAAAATAATGGGGAAGTGATGAGGGGCTGGATGGGACGGTTCGTGCAGAAATAATGCGGAGGCAGAACTCGCGTGTGGATTGAGAGAGAGAAAAAGAGACGGGATGGGGCTCGAGAACAGCAAGGCTCGGCGGGGATGGAAACGGCACCGCAGGAGGCGTGGTTCGGCGGCCGTCTGATGCGCGGGCGCGTCGATTGGTCACAGAGAAACCTCGATCGACGTCGATCGGCGGAGGCGAAGCAGAAGAGGGTGTCGACTGGGCGTATCAAAAGCTGTGTGGTCTTCTACAGGGAAGGAAGTTGGGGAGGCTCCATCGGGATTGACAGCGGCTTGTTAGAGTTGGGCGAGGTCGGGGCGATCTTGTCGGGGTAGAGGCAATGTTGTTGTTGCAGACGAAGCTGATCGAGAACGGCGATGCAGATGCGGTTTGTTGTTGTAGACCCGTCGGGAGAGCTGATCGAGGACGGGGGGAACGGGGGATGGCTTCGGCGCGATATTGACGTGCGTCCCCGGAAGAGAATCATGAGGCTCTGATGCCAAGTTGGTACGGGTCTACTTCTGTAATAGCGGTAACTCGCCAGAATAGTGATCAGTGGTGGAGGATACCGTGGAGCCAGAACCGCGGCTGCTTAAGCGGGGTTGCTCGTTGGAGGAGAGAGCCATCAAGATCACACAACAAGAGACAAGAACTAGACTTCATTTCATTGATAACCTCATACAAGACTCTAAGGTTCTATATATAATATGACTCAGGGCATAATTGTAAATACGCAAGGGACATTACTAAAATACGCAACGACTACGATTGGACTCATCCGACACTTAATATCACACTCGACTCGACATAATTCATATAATAATAGAGTCATAACATATTTTTATTTCTGGAAACTGGGTTTTGAAACAGCCTTGGGCTCTGTTTGGCACAGATTAAAGGAATCCACGCCACCGCCACTTTGGCCGCCGCGCCGACGGTGGAAATCACAGGTCTCCCTCCATGATCGGAAAACAACGGCATGTCATTGCTTTTGTACTACAAACAGCAGCAATGCAATATTGCGGCTCTGCCAAAACAGCGGGCAAGGGACAGAGGCAATGGAGAAGCGGCATGCCACACCAATTAATCCCCGTCAAACAGAGCCTTAGTCTTTTTCGCACTGTTTACAGCTGTGAACAAATTTCCAATTAAGTTTTTGGGCAGATTTCTTACTAATCTCATGAACTAGTGTACTTATTTTTGATGTGGGGTAAGGTTATAGGCACCATGATAACCGAATTTTATAAGAATGTAGACAGCCATGCATGAGCAGGATTAACAACTAACTCTAATGCAATACTCCTATATACATCAACATGCATGATTGTAGAATGATTATGTTCTGTAATTAATTAAATATCAAAATTCACATAGCAAAAAAAAACACCGTTGATCATAAATGACTAAGATAGGGAAACAAATAATAATCACAGCTAGGGCTGAGCATATTATTCGAAACTCGAAAATCGCTTCAATATTGAGCCAAATCGGAATCAGTTATAATCGATTCGACTCAATTTGAGTCGATTCAACTTGACTCGAATCTGATTTCAAGATGATTTCAAGTCAGCTCTGAATTGCTCAAAATATGATTCGAATTAGCTCGAATTAATTAAAAATTGTAGAAATGGAGAAAGTCAACCTTGTATATATGTCCACTTGGTACAAATACAAAGAATGAGTACATATATATAGAGGAGAGAAAGAGGGAGAAAAGTCCTATACACAATGTGGGACTAAAGAGAGGAGAGAAAAACAATAAATGATATACAAATGGGCCTAGTTTAAGTGGGCTTTTCCAACACTCCCCCGCAAGCTGGAGCGTATAGGTCATATGCACCCAGCTTGGACAAACACTGGTAGAACAGGGTGCTTGATAAGGTCTTTGTGAGGATGTCGGCAACTTGATCAGTTCCTGGAACATGCTTCAATTCAAGTTTCTTCAATTGAACCTTCTCACGAACAAAGTGACAGTCAACCTCGATATGTTTTGTGCGCTCATGAAACACCGGATTCTTTGCGATGTGTATGGCGGCTTGACTATCACAAAATAGAACAGCAGAGGAGGGGAGTTTTACTCCCAGGTCAGTAAGGAGACTTTCAAGCCATGTGAGTTCTGAGACAACCGAGGCCATCGATCGGTATTCAGCTTCTGCAGAGGAACGGGCTACCACAGTCCTGTTTCTTACTCTTCCATGTAATAAGATGACCACCAAAATAAGTACAGAACCCACTAGTTGACCTTCGATCGTCCAGAGAACCCGCATAGTCGGCATCAGAATAGGCAACCAATGCGGGAGCAGAGTCAGAGGTTTTGTAAACCAACCCTTGACCCGGAGCTCCCTTAAGGTATCGAAGAATCCGTTCAACCGCTTGAAGGTGAGAAGCCCGGGGGGCATGCATGAACCGACTGACAACCCCAACTGCAAATGATATATCCGGCCTCGTGACTGTTAGATAGATCAACTTTCCCACAAGGCGTCGATAGTATTCCGGGTTCGGAAGCAGCAAATCGTCATCCGAAGCATGAGCGCATAGTTTGTGATTTGCCTCCATCGGGGTACAAGCTGGCTTGCAACCAGACTGACCAGCATCTTTGAGAAGATCGAGACAGTACTTTCGTTGGGAGAGCACCAACCCGTCCGGCCGCCGGGCAATCTCGAGACCCAGGAAGTAGCGAAGTTTCCCCAGGTCTTTAGTTTGAAAAACAGTGCTCAGATGTTGTTTGACATCTTGAATCCCCTTTGAGTCATCCCCAGTGAGAAGGATGTCATCAACATAGACCAACAGAAGGACGGTGCCAGTGGCCCGGTGTCGGGTAAAAAGGGAGAAATCTGCAGAACTCCGAGTGAATCCCATGTCTCGAACCACCTTGCTAAACTTGTCAAACCACGCCCGAGGGGACTGTTTGAGACCATAAATCGACTTTCTGAGGAGACATACCCGAGACTCCCCCGTGGTCTCAAACCCGGGCGGTTGGCGCATGTAGACGGTTTCCTGAAGGTCACCATTTAAAAAGGCGTTCTTGATGTCGAGCTGATGAAGGGGCCAGTGGCGGTGCACCGCGACGGAGAGAAGAACGCGGACAGTGTTGAGCTTGGCCACCGGAGAGAAGGTTTCCGCATAATCGAGGCCCTCCTGTTGTGTGAAGCCACGGGCCACAAGACGGGCCTTCAGTCGGGCAATAGTGCCATCCGGAGCATGCTTGATGACGAACACCCATTTACACCCAACAGGGTGCTGACCGGGAGGTAAGGGAACCAAGTCCCAGGTCTGGTTGGCCCAGAGGGCCGTCATTTCTTCGTCCATGGCAGCCCGCCAGCCAGGATGGTGAAGCGCCTCCTGCAAAGAGTTAGGGACCGAAACAGAGGATAATGAGGTGGCAAAGTGAAGAAGAGAGGGAGAGAGGCGATGGAGAGAGACGTAGTTCGCCATTGAGTGAGCGGTAGAGACGGGAGCCGGAGCAGCAGGGAGCAGAGCACCAGAGGGCGAAGCCGACTGCAGAGGGGCTACGGGATGAGGAGAGCGACGAGAGTAGACCCGGATAACCGGGGGTGGTGGACGGACAGGAGGTAGAGAAGGCAGAGTGGAGGAGGAGTGAGGAGCAGGAATGACAGGACGAACGACGGGAGCTGGACTCAGAGCGTCATCGAGAGCAGGGAAGAAGGGAATATCTTCACGAAAAGTCACGTCAGCCGAGACAGTAACCTTGCGGGTAGCAGGCGAATAACAGACATAACCCTTCTGAGTGCGCGAGTACCCCACAAAGATATGCTTGGTGGCACGAGGGTCCAATTTGTCTGTGGAGGGACCGAGGTGGTGAACGTAGCAGGTACACCCAAACACCCGGGGAGGAACGGGAAAAGGTGGAGTTGTGGGAAAGAGGAGGCTGAAGGGAGTAGCATACTGGAGGACGGAAGACGGGAGACGGTTGATGAGGAAGCAAGCCGTGGAGAGCGCGTAGTTCCAGTATGGTTTGGGAACCTGCATTTGAAGCATAAGCGAGCGAGCGACATCAAGAAGGTGACGATTCTTGCGCTCGGCGACCCCATTCTGTTGTGGAGTGTATGGACACGAGGTTTTGGTGAAGAATGCCGAACTCAGAGCAGAGAGTGGCAAAGGTATGGCTGGTGTACTCCCGCGCATTGTCAGTACGAATAGTGCGAATAGGCGCAGAGAACTGAGTGCGAGTCTCAAGTATGAAGGCCCGGAATACGCGGGGAAGTTCAGAGCGATCCCGAAGGAGATATAACCACGTCATGCGAGAGTAATCATCAATAAAAGTAACAAAATACCGATAGCCAGAAATACTAGTAAATTTATATGGACCCCATATATCGGAGTGAACTAAAATAAAAGGAGCGGAGCTCCGAGTACAATGAGGAGGAAATGATGAACGGGGCTGTTTGCCCAAAATACAGGTGTCGCAGCGAAAAGCAGGGAGAGTAACATCAGGAAGAGCCTTCCGGAGGACTGGGAGAGGAGCATGTCCCAGACGGCGATGTCAATCCGAAGAGGAGATAGAGGCGAGGACAGTGGGAGAGTCGTCAAGAAGATAGAGCTCATTTTGCAACCGTCCTCTACCAATGATAGTCCGCGTCTGCTGATCCTGTATGAGAAAAGAAGAAGAAGTAAATGTCACGGAATAATTAGAATCAGTAGTAAGGCGACCAACAGAGAGTAAATTGAAAGGAGAGCCCGGAACATGTAGAGCCGAGCGCAGGAGGAGAGAAGAGGTGAGAGAAATATCAGCACATCCAGAGACTGGAACCGATGCCCCATTAGCGACAGTAATGTACTTCGGGTGAGGTGAAGACAAGTACTGAGGTGGCCTAACAGAGGTGATATGATGAGTGGCACCAGAATCAAGGATTCAGCGCGTGCCAGAGGATAGGCAGGTGATACCTTCATTGGAGATAGAGGCAGCAGAGGCAACCGAGGCAGGTGGACGGCTGAGCAAGCCATGAAGATGCTGGAGCTGAAGACGAACCTCGTCGATGGAGGCAGAGTCGGTAGTAGCAGCAGAGGCCTGTGGACGAGGAGGTCGGTCATGTTTGCGATAGCAGGTGGCCTCAAGATGGCCATCTTTACCGCAGAACGAGCATTTGAGCCTAGACCGGCCACCGCGACCCCGGCCGCGAGAGTCAGAGCGGCCACCACGGGCAGAAGGGGGAAGAGGCAATAAGGGAGCTGGTGCCTGTTGAACAAGGGCCGGAGAAGGAAGACCGGGAACATCCGGAGGCGGGGAGACTTTAAGAAGCATTGAGCACACATCGGAAAAAGATGGTGTAACGGTAGAGGAGAGGATGTGAGCCCGGACACTGTGAAGATGAGGAGGTACCCGGGCCATCATCATGGCGATACCCACAGCTTCCTTTTGGGTACGTTGAGCAGCGAGATCCAAAGTAGGGAGGCTGATGGTGGATCCAAGCCTCAACCAGAGACCGGGCCTGAGCAACAAAGGACGTCAGGTCGGTTGCGCCACTGCTATCAAGGGCTTGGAGAGCAGTGATGATATCATATAGATGGTGGAGACTATCCTTGCCAGAGTAGAGGGTGTGGAGCTCGTCCCACATGCCTTTGGCCGTCTCATGATACATGGTCCAGGCGATAAGATTCGCCATCAAGAGAGTTGAGAAGCCAAGTCTGCACACGCCCATCATTGCGTAACCATTCCTCAGTAGGGACACCAATAACGGTCTGAGTCAGGTGATGAAGAAATCCTTTTGACTGAAGGACACGGCGAACCGAGTGTGCCCATTCCACAAAGTTCTTCTTGCCAGTGAGCGAAATAGTAGTGATCTGAAGCTCGTCGCGGACTTCCTGGATAGAGGCCGGGCGTTCAGGAGGAGGAACAGCCGTCCCGACTGAGTCTGCAGATGTAGACATGGGGGCGACCTGGATGAGGTCGCGGCGAGCTGGAGGAGGCCGCGGCGAGCTGGAGGAGACCGCGGCGGACTGGAGGCAGCAGCTAGAGGACGCGGAAGACTGCGGACTGGATGAGGTCGCGGCGAGCTGGAGGAGGTCGCGGCGAGCTGGAGGAGACCGCGGCTGACTGGCGAGCTGGCGGGCTGGATCAGATCGCGGCGGGCTGGATCAGACCGCGGCTGACTTGAGCGAGCTGAGAAGAGAGGACAAGCCGGGGTTGACTGGCGAGCCGGCGGGCTGGAGGAGACCGCGGCGGACTGGCGAGCTGGATCAGAAGAAGACCAATGGATTGGCGAGCTGGCGGACTGGCGAGCGGCGGACGCTGCGCTTACGGCGGACGAAGGAGACCAAGAAGAGGAGGCGAATACTGAGTTCGCAGCGGACAGAAGAAGACCGATGGATTGAGGTCGCCGAGGTCGCGCCGGACAGAAAGAGGTCGCAGCGGACAAGGGGAAGCAGTGGACCCCACAGGATGGCTATAAAGAGGGGGCCAGAGGAGGAAGGAAGAGGAGGGAATAGAAGTGGATCCACGGGAGGAGAGGAAGCGGACTGGACAAGGGAGGCCGCAGGAGAGAAGCGACTAGAAGGTGCGGACACACACACGCAGGCCGCAGAGATCGCAGGCCGCAGGGCGGACAGAAGAGGGAGTCCGCAGGAGTCCGGAACCTGCCTCTGATACCATGTAGAAATGGAGAAAGCCAACCTTGTATATATGTCCACTTGGTACAAATACAAAGAATGAGTACATATATATAGAGGAGAGAAAGAGGGAGAAAAGTCCTATACACAATGTGGGACTAAAGAGAGGAGAGAAAAACAATAAATGCTATACAAATGGGCCTAGTTTAAGTGGGCTTTTCCAACAAAAATATTATGTATTTATTAAAATAAACTTATTTAAAAATAAAAATAATTAAATTTAAACCTAAATTAAAATAATGAAGGCTTTAAATGTTTCAATTGCTAAACTTAGAGGTTGCCCAATTTAATTTTGAGTCAACTTGGAATAAAGAGAAAAATTGAACAATTACGAGCCAGCTCGATTTGATTTCGAGTCGAATCAGAATCGAGCCATTTTGAGTCGAGCCGACTCGAAATCGAATTCGATTTCGAGTCAAATTCGAGTCGAAAATTTTGATTTAGAGCCAAGCCCAAATCGCTCGAACTCGATATTAGCCCTAATCGTGCATCCAATGAAAGAGTAAGAAATTAAATACAACAACACTCAAGCCTTTATCTCACTATAGTGGGGTCGGTTATATGGATCTTTTGTCGTCATTGTGCTCCTATCGAAGGTTATATGGATCTTTTACAACGCAACGTATCACACCGCGCCCCAGACGACCCCTTTCCACTTGATTTACGGACGGAATCTTCCACGCCTCTTATCATATAGCGGGGGTACTGTCATGCTTGATACCGTCGACCAGGAGCTTCCCGTCTGTGACCAAATACTCGTTAACGCAAGGGAGCGGCTACTTCAAACACAGTTGGGCATGGAAATTGCTTACAACAGAGGACATCGAAAGCATTTTTACGCCAACCTTGTCTTCCGACATCAGCATCTGTCACCCCCTCCAACAAATTGGGCCCCAAGTTCTATGACTTGTTTCCCATTCTTCAACGCATTAGAGAGGTGGCATACCAGCTCCAACTGTCGTCGGAGGCCCGCATACATGACGTTTTTCATGTCACTCAGCAGAAGCCATTTGTGGGCTCCCCCCTTCAGCACCCTTCGTTCGTTTGCCACCATAGCTTGAGGACAAGCTGCATCTCGACAGAGAAGATCTTATGAGCATTGGGGATCCGCATTGGGGCGTACCTATCATCATCGCAAGGGATAGTCTATTCTTATATCGTTATGTTTTTATTATATCGCGTACATATCTTTATGTTGGGACTCACTTGTTTTATGACCCAAGTGAGGGGCATGGACCTATTTGGTTGGTTGGTTGGATCCTATGTTTTGAGTTTCAAAAATTATTATCAAAATTTCCTTGTCTCCTTTTCCCCCTTTCCTCTTTCTCTTTGTACCCCTCTTTTTATGTCTGTGCGCGCTAACTCGTGTCCAGGAAACCCGTCACAGGCGCGATCCGACAAAGTCAATCCTCGTCGATGAATGCTCTCCCTCACGAGAGCCTATAAGCTCTTATTTTCCCTCTTCATTCTACTCCTTGCGGTCATTACTCCGGGATTTAGAAAGGGGGACTCAAACCTCGGGAGAGACTTCAACCTCACGTCTTAATAGGCGATCTCAATTCGGGGCACACAAGAATCACCTCCATCGATACCAGTCAGCCATCGAAAAATTCTACACCCTCCCACCCTTCCAACCACCATCCCAAGTGCATATTGTGGCTCCCTCGTGTCTCGGACCACATCCCCGACTGCTCCGACCATGGAACAACCCCCTGATGACCACCCACGAGTACCACGATCTTCGCACCACGGACCTATGTTTCTGTTGTAAACAAACCTACTCCCTGACTCATGTCTGCACTCTGAAGGAGCCCCACATCACCATTGGCGAGGAGCCAGGAATCACCCTTGGGGATTTTGAAGCCTTAGAGGGCGATGATTCACCGGATGCCATAGGTTTCTCTGCACGTCTGCATAGTCTCGAAATCTTATACTATGATGGTGGCGGCGCCTCTGGCACCCTCACTATGACACTTATTGGTTCCCTGGATGACACTCCCGTAATGGTGCAGATTGATAGTGGGGTCAACCACAATTTCATCTCCCCGTGCTTGGCAATACAACTCGACATTCGCACGTTTTCTTCCCCTCCTCTCATTGTTTGCTTAAGGATGGTTGTTTCACTACTACCACTGAGGGCCTCTGTACCACATAACTATGGGCTACTGCCCTCTCCGCGCAGATCTCTTCTCTTGTGAGCTCTGTGGTCTTGACGCCATACTCGGCGTCACGGGGCTTCATACACTTGGGGATGTGCATCTCAACTGGACCTACATGAAGATGCGCTTTGCTCAAGCGGGAGTCCTTTTCCTTTTGGTAGGAGGTGTCTTTTTCCCATCTGTCGGCAGCACCCCATCCTCTTCAGCAACATGCGACAATAGATTATGTCGCATACTTGTGGCGCGACATCAAGCCAACCCGCCCGGACACCCTTCCATCATCCCAGTTACAGTGCATCCAGGTAGTTACTTATGCCTAGAGGACAAGACAATTTTTTGAAAGGATGGCATTGTTACGAAGACGAAAATGGGAAAGGGACGAGGACACGACGCATATGTCAACATCAGGACCAAGCCACCGCCGACACAAATCCCAATATGACGACGAACGTTCACCAGTAGTGCGCGCGAGCTTAGTGCACCCATCCGATTTATATGTTATTATCTCATTTGTATTTCGGGTCATGGGTTATTTACTATTTGTCTTTGCTTATCTCAGAACTAGGCACTAAAAATGCTTATGTGTGTATCTCATTGGGATTATCTTGGAGTATGATTACTTTTGGGGAAGCACTAGGGGCTGAAATCCTTTTTTCTTCTTCTTCCTTCTTTGTCTCAACTCTTCCCTCTCCTCTTCAACCCTAGCATCTAACATGCATTCACTTGCATTTTAGAAAATACAAAGGAGCTCATACCCATGGAAAATAAATTTTACTTACATTCAGCATGATATAATAAACATGCCCTATGAAATCCTAATATAGTAATAACAAACTGATCAATTCAGCTACAAATATCTATAAATAATGAAAAAAAAAGTCTGAATCACAACCTACATAAAAAATGAAATCAGAAACTGGTGTTCCTACTCTCTTTAAGCTGCAAGATACAAGACTCGAAGAGTAGAAGTGGTACTACACCCCCAATAAGACCACAATTATTAACTATGAAACCTAGAATTGTTTAACCGAACTTAATAACTATGTTGCATAAAGAGAGAATTCATGATACCATCTGAATGTAATAATGTGAAGATTAACACTACGGCTACTCTTGGAAAACAACAAATTACACCGTAGAAACATGAATGTCAAGTACTAACTCGAAAAATCAATTAGGTGCAAAATCCTTAACAAAGAAACCAAAATTAATAAGAAAATATATGCAAGCACAATAGGTTATACCATTTTAATAATCTGACAAGATTGTAGCTTTGGAAATATGATTTCATGTGAGTAACATATATCAAATGAAAATAAGCATTCCTTCACTACAACCCCAAGCACTACGTGTCATTAGAGTAGGGCGTATAATATCATTAGTATGCATAGTAATTAAGTTCAAAAGGTCGGCAAGAAATAGATACACTAGGAAACTGCTTGGGCATATCCCACAACTTTGTCGTAATCTCATCGGAGGTGTCGATGGAGGCATAGTGTTATGGGCCTTATAACGCTGCCGGAGGAGAGGTCGGAGGTGGAGAAGATGGTGGGGATACTACGGAGCCGTGACCGCGGCTGCCTAAGCGGGGTTGCTCATCGGAGGAGAAAACCACCAAGATCTCACATAAAAGATGGGAATTAGAACTTTGTCATTGCTTGTTTCATAACACATACCCAAATGCCTTTAAATAGGCTACATCATAATGACTCTTACGTGACATAAATGTGATAATAAATGGCTCGGTGCTCGAGACCCACACAACATATGATTATAATAATAAGATAAAGGACTCGGTGCTCGAGACCCATAACAACTGACCCTTCCCCCCAAAAAATCTTGTCCTCAAACTTTATCTGATGCCCTCATCGTCAGAATCTTCGACATGCAGGTAGAAAAGCAGGTTGCACCTGTGGCCGCGAGTGTACTGTTCGTCGCAATTGAAACATAATCCCTGAGAGCGTCGTTGCAGCATCTCAGCCCGAGATAATTGGCGGACCGGTGGGGCTGGAGGACCCTCGATACGACCTTGTTGAACAATGTTGGGGACAGGTGGATAGGCCTCCGGTGCTATCTGGAGGCGACGATTGCAAGGCCGAGTCAGACTCATAGCAGTTACTAAGTCGGGAGGGGCTTCAAACTCGACATCCAGTCGCAGACGCTCACGAAGTCCAGCGGTGAAAATGTCGACCTGCATATACGGGGCAAGAGGGGCATGCGCCAAGAGAAGCTGAAATTGTTCCAGGTAAACGTCCACGGTCCTCGTTTGTCGTAGAGAGGTGAGTGCGTCGTGGGGGTTACTGCGGATAGGAGGTCTGAAACGTAGCATAGCGCTTGAAGTCGTCACATATCATATTCAGTCGATCAGTGAGAAGTCGAGAAGCCCATAAAACAGCGGAGTCGAGCATATGAAAAGATGCTAAATGGATTTGATTTGTTGCCGGAGTTTATTGGTGGCCGAAGAATTGCTCACACTTGGTGAGCCAGCTCAAGGGATCACTTTTCCCATCATAGGTTGGGAACTCCAATCTGGTGTAGCGGGGGACAATAGCAGCATCGGGATGCGCGAGGACTGGCGATTGGGGCTCGTGGATAGTCAGGGGCGGTGGTGGCTGGTGGTGAAATCGCGGTGCCTGACTGCTGCTTGCATGGTCGTGTGCGGGGGTGGACGAAAGATCATCGATACGCTTGGAGAGCGCGGTAATGGCCTCCTGATGACGGTCCGCGAGGACAGTGTGCGCAGGCTGTTGCGCCATGAGGGCCTGCGGCATGGACATAATATGTCTGAGTTGTTCAGATGAGTCACTCATAGTGTGAGATGAGGAGCGAGAAAAAGAGCAGGTGATCGGGCGGTTGGATTGTGTCGAGTCGGAGGAGAGGGAGTGGCCACGGGAACCGCGGTGGCGCCCAATGATGAGGCTAATAGAGGGGGCTGCTGAAATAATTAGAAGAAACTGGGTAGAGGAATTGGTGGGTTTTGATGTATTTGAAAGGGAAAAAAGGATGGGTTGTTGTAATAATGATGGCCGGCTGAGTCCCTCTAATTAATTAAGTAGCACGGGGCTCCAGAAATTAAAAAAAAAAAGAGTTCCTGCAGGTGGGCTGCAGAGAGGCGCTAGCTGCTTTAAATCAAAAGATAGGAAGTAGAGATGTTGCTGGTTGGGGAAATGTGCGGGGCCGGCGGCTCAAGAAGCAGAAGAAGAGGCAACAGCGGAAAGATGCGTACTCATGATGAGGGTTCAGCGGCTTGGTCTCCCTGCGGAAGGAGAAAGCAGACGCAGTCGTGCGTCTGGAGCGTCTCAGCAAAGGAGACGGAGTCGATGGGGTCGGCTGTTGAGGATGTCGAAGGGCAGCAGCTTGAGGATGTCGGAGTTGAGGTCGAGCGTTGACGATACTGGAGTGAAAACTGGCCAGCACTGGAGCAGAAAATGGAACGGTGGTTTTCGTCGGATGAGTCGCAGGTCGGCTGCTGACACGGTGGATCAGCGACTTGAGGATGCCTGCGACTGGAAGATATGCGGCCAGGGGAAGATAACGGCCTGGTGGCGAGGTTGTCAGGTAAGAGGCGTCCGTTGGCGGAAACAGCGACAGTGGTAGAAGCCGGCAGCGGCAGAAGAGGGAGGAGACAGCAGATTTAGGGTTTACGAACAGCTTAGGTGGAAGAGGAGGGGGTTTGGCTCTGATACCAAGTTGTTATGGGCCCTATAACGCTGCCGGAGGAGAGGTCGGAGGTGGAGAAGATGGCGGGGATACTACGGAGCCGTGACCGCGGCTGCCTAAGCGGGGTTGCTCGTCGGAGGAGAGATCCACCAAGATCTCACATAAAAGATGGGAATTAGAACTTTGTCATTGCTTGTTTCATAACACATACCCAAATGTCTTTAAATAGTCTACATCATAATGACTCTTACGTGACATAAATGCGATAATAAATGGTTCGGTGCTCGATACCCACACAGCATACGATAATAATAATAAGATAAAGGGCTCGGTGCTCGAGACCCAAAACACATAGATACAAGGGAGACAAGCTCAACTCAAGGAGAATGTGAGGGAAGAGAATAGAGAGACTTGTGCAGCCCTAACCCTAGAATGGGGATGAAGGGAAAAAACTAGAAGATAGAAAGAGATACTTTGATTAATTCATTTACATCATTCTCATGACTCAAGTGGGTCTATATAAAACATTATAAAATGGCATGGGTAAAAATAACTCGCAAATAAATAAAAAACACAAAACAATAATAAATTACGGACTCCCGAACTCATATATCGACTTGATTAATAAAAGATGTCTAACAAGAACACATGACAACAAAATAAGAGGCTCGAACATCGTAATAACTCAAAAGAGCGACAGAAATAATGAAACACTAAGATGACAATTAACAATAAATTTTAAAAATTAATTGATAATGAGGACTATTGTCGATTCATATCATAACACTCGTCCTTCAAATCAAGCTTGTCCTCAAGCTCGAACAAAGGCTTGAACAACATGATCATTTGCATTTTTGATTTCCTGCCAGAACAAATCTTGACGGAGCGTTGTTGTAGTGAAAGAAGCGTTTGGGTGGCAAGTCTTCATCGTGACACAGATGTTATAAAATACTGCAAGGAGCTCGCATCGCAACGACACTTGCATGGGAGAAACTGTTAGACATGTCTAGAGTCAAGGTGAGTGGGTTGTTATGAATCTGTTACGGATCCCTCATCAATTATCTATTATTATATTGTATTGAGTCGAGCTGGGTGCATTATTAGCATTGTATGAGTCTAGTCGTAGTTGTTATATTGTAATATTTTAGCGACTATTGATGTATTTATAGCTGTGTCATTGGGGTCCTATATAATGACCCTTAGAGTCTTGTATCAAGCTATCAAAGAAGAAAGTTTGTTTTTCCAAACCCTAAAAAAGATCTTGGAAGCACTCTCTCTCTCTCTCTCTCTCTCTCTCTCTCTCTCTCTCTCTCTCTCGAGCACGCCCCGCTTAGGCATCCGCGGTCAAGGCTTCGTAGTATCTCTGTCACCGTCATCTCTGCCTTTGACCACTCCTTTGACAATCTAGAATCAAGGCGAGTGGGTTGTTATGCATCTGATACGGAACCCAATCAGTTATCTATTATTATATGTATTGAGTCGAGCTGAGTGCATTATTAGCATTGTATGAGTGTAGTCGTAGTTGTCATTATATTGTAATATTTTAGTGTTTATTGATGTATTTACAGTTGTGTATTTGGGGTCCTATATAATGACCCTTGGAGTCTTGTATCAAGTTATCAAAGCAAAAAGTCTATTTTTCCAAACCCTAAAAGAGATCTTGGAAGCACTCTCTCTCTCTCTCTCTCTCTCTCTCTCTCTCTGAGCACACCCCGCTTAGGCATCAGCGGTTAAGGCTTCGTAGTATCTCTGTCACCGTCATATCCACCTTCGGCCAATCCGAATATCTCTGAGTAGGCCCATAACAAATTGGTATCAGAGCCTCTCCATCCTCCTCACCACATTTTTGATCAGTTTTCCTCCAATCGTCCAACTGTTGTTTCTTCCATCCGTCCTTCGTGCATTCGGCTCATCGTTGTCAGCCAACCCATCAGTTCCGCTCAGTACGACCGACATGTCATGCATGATAGCACGAGGAACTCTCACTCCTTTGAGCGTAATAGGCACACAATTGTTCTTCTCCCCCATAAAAATTGTCTGATTCCAAGAGCCCGCGAGAGGACCTCTACGCATTCTAGTTCACTCTTCACTGACTCCAAAACATTACTGCTCACCGCACTCCCGCCTGAACCCCCATCCTATGAGGTAACTCGTGGCTCAATTATGTCACTCACCCCGCATTTATCAACTCCTGATGTGCCACCTGATATTACACGGTATTTTCAAACTATATTTGTTGAACACTCAATCTGCACACCTCAATCTGTTGATTTCATATTCAGAGACGACGCTTTTAATTCACCTCACTACCGTTTAGAGATAGATAAAATTGGACAATTGCAACAATATATTATAAATTTTCTATCATATTGGGGTCAAAGAGGAATCAAATTCGAATTTGCTAGCCCGTATTACACTATGATCGATAGACCGACCAATATCATTAATTGGAATTTAGGGAACATCCTTAGGCGCTTAAGTAATGTGAATCTAAAGCAATGGGATCTTATACCTCCATGAGCAAAGTCCTCAAATAATAATTCTAAATTTCACTTTTTTATCATATCTCCTTACGAGATTATCTTTGCGATACTTCACCTACCTGACCGTCATCATCTCTCATTCCGCGAACGTATTTCATTCAACGTGGAAGCTCATATTAATTATTTGACGGAACTGTATAAATTTATTGCTAAGAAAATGCGAGCCACCTATGGAAATATTAAATTCATGGTCGGTCGTTATCATCATAAGTTGTACTTTTCACTGATGGATTGAGCGTCTGATTATTGCAGGAGTTCTAGTCTTTTTCAAATTCAGAAGCGTATCTGATGTAGGGGTAGGCTACGGGTGCACAAAACCTACGACGCTAGGTGATAGTGCACGGGTGACACTGTTGGGTTTTGCTATGATGGCACAACACTTGTGCACGCATCGGAAATTGAACGAGAAAAACCCAAAAGAACATTCGGATCTAGCGATGAACATTGATCAAGAAGTAAATGCGGTGAAATAAAATTATCTTTGCGGGATTGAGTCTATACTCAACCTAGATGCTCCAGAAAAATCAGCCGGCCACTTAGCAGCTCGAGTCCTGAGCGCAGAAAGTATATTTGCGGCTCTACAGGAAATTCACACGATCGGGAGAACTCGTAGATACTTGTCGAACAAGCACTAGGTCGGGAGAGGACACTTGGCATCTCCACAGACTGCTAGATCTGTTGAAGGAGAGGCGGAGGCGACACTTGCCGGGATCGGGATCGGCGACGGCGGCGGGATCGGCGGAACGGTCTCCGTCGGTCTTTTAGGTTTCTCGTCTTTTCGCACAGTGCGGCTCGTATGCTTAGACAGAATAATCGCATACTGTAGAAACCCTAAAACTTCCTATTTATACACCAAGAAATAAATAAGACATTTCCTGCATTTATCCGCAGACCCAGGACTTAGACTACAAAACTTCGGCCAGACAAGCCTTGTCTCGACGAATCGTCGAGTATCCATGGCATATACGACGAATCGTCGAGTATCATCGCATACTTGACGAATCGTCGAGTATCCATAGGATACACGACAAACTCAACGTCATCCTCAGTTGAATCAAAGCTTGACTCTGCGAAGGCGTTGAGTGGACTCAACGCTGTCAACGCTTTCTATGTCATACTCGACGAATCGTCGAGTATCATTCATACTCGACGAATCGTCGAGTATCATTCATACTCGACGAATCGTCGAGTATCATTCATACTCGACGAATGGCGTTGAGTGCACTCAACGCCAAAAGCCAGATTCGTCGAATGACGTTGAGTGAACACAATACACTCAACGCCTAAGTGTCAGATTCGTCAAGTAAACCCTTTACTCGACGAAGACGTTGAGTGAACACAACGCACTCAACGCCTGAGACTCAAACTCGTCGAATCAACACCTTGACTCAACGAATCGCTGAGTACAGTCAACACACTCAACGCTTAAGTGTCATACTCGTCGAATCAACAATTTGACTCGATGAACCGTTGAATATACTCAACGCCGCCATTCGACGAGTTAACGCTTAACTCGACGAAGGCGTTGATTGGTCTCAACGCACTCGACGTCATTAAGCTAGGTTGAACTAAGTCTTATCAACTCATCATATGAGCTAAACCATACAAATCCAAACTCTCAATTTCTCTACAATCTTATGTGCGGCCCTGATAGGCTCATACTTAGTTGACAGTGAGGTCACATGCTTGATCACTTCCAGATCACAATGGTAACACCAACAGACACGTTAATCTGAACCTAAATGCAATGTAATCGTCGATATCTCGACAAATAAATTTGAGCAATGATAATTTTAACTCGACGCAAATATTTGAAATTGAAAACAGTTAATTAATTTTGGTAATTTATAATGGCTTCCTGATGTAGGGGTAGGCTACGGGTGCACAAAACCTACAACGCTAGGTGGTAGTGTAAGGGTGGCACGCTAACCTGAATCTAAATGCAATGTAATCGTCGATATTTCGACAAATAAATTTGAGCAATGAGAATTCTAACTCCACGCAAATATTTGAAATTGAAAACAGTTAATTAATTTTGGCAATTTTATAATGGTTTTCCTCCGCTCGGAGGGCCAAAGCAAAGCGCGCGGCGAATAGCTCCACCTGCAAATTATTAGCGTACCGAAACAATTTCTACGAGCAAGAATCACAGCACATACATTTATTCACCAATGAAAATGTCAAATCAAATAAGACAATACCACAAAAAAACTCATAAAGTAGCGGGCTGAACCGAGGCACTGAAGAATTAGGATCCGGGTGTGTAGATCGGCGATCGAAGGTGGAACCGGGGGAGTGAAAATGAAGGTGGTGGCTGTCCTCGACGGTAAGTGATGAGATCGGGTGAGAAAAGGGTAGATCCAACCACGTATGAGTTGATGCGGGCCGGGGAGGGGTAGATTCGATATTTTGGGATCGGATCCGGGCGAGGGATGATGGACGGATGGTGGAAATAACGGATCGGGACAGCAATTCCAAGATCTAAATTGACTCAAGGAATTAGAGCTAAATGAGAGTGGATCCACGTGGGGGAAGAAAGGGGAGGCCAAACCGACGGCTTGGGATGAGGGCCGGTAGTAAGGGAAAATAGGGTGGTCGGCAGTGGCTAGGGTGGAGGGGAAAGGGGCGGTGGTGGCGGTTGGTGAAGGGGTCGGCGGCCGGGTGAGAGGGGAGGGCCGGCGGCTGGCCGGGTGGGGGAAACGGTGGGGCGGCCTGCTGCAGGCAGCGGGCTTGCACAGTGGTCGGCGGCTGATTGGAGGGGGACTGGGGTTGCTGCTGGAGGTTTTAGGGGGGGGGGGGAGAAAGATGGCTAAGGATGGGTAGTACCTTGGGGAGGAGTTTGAGCACCTAGGAGTCGTCACCAAAGGTTCCACGGCGTCGGCACCGGGGAGTGATCGCTGGAATCCGGGAATGAAGTTCTCCAAATTCTGCAATGACTTGGTTCAGGCTCTTAGACAATTATTTATAATAAAACAAGACACTATGGCATCCCTATCAACGGCTATGATTGGCCGGTGGGAGAGGTCACTAAAATACATGAAAATAAACCAAAAAAATAAACTAATATATGATCTTGACTCGCGACGCGGATCTCATCTCTGCTCTGCATCACTTCCTCCGCTTGGAGGGTCAAAGCAAAGCGCGCGGCAAATGTCTCCTCTTGCAAATTATTAGCGGACTGAAACAATTTTACGAGCAAGAATCACAACACATATATTTATTTACCAATGAAAATGTCAAATCAAATAATCCAATACCACAAAATAAACTCACAAAGTAGCGGGCTGAACCGAGCCACTGAAGAATTAGGGTCCAAATGTGTAGATCGGCGATCGGAGGTGGAACCGGCGACGTGAAAATGAAGGCGGTGGCTGTCCTTTGCGGTAAATAATGGGGTCGGGTGAGAAAATGGTAGATCCGGCCACGTATGAGTAGATCCGGGCCGGGGAGGGATGGATCCGCTATTTTTGGGTTGGATCCGGGCTAAAATGGAAAGTACGAGTGGTGGAAATAACGGATCGGGGCTGAAATTCTCAGATCTGAATGGATCTAAAGAATTATGGTGATTTGTGGGTGGTTCCACGAAGGGGGTGAAGATGGAGGGGTCGGCCGGGCTTAGGGTGGCTAAATGGTGGCCGGGTTTTGAGGAGGGCCAGCCGGCGGTCGGGATGGAGGAGGGAGGAGGGGATGGTGGGCGGCGGGCTAGTTGGGGGAGGCGCTAAAGAGGAGGAGGCCGGTGGTGGGCTGGCGGCTGCACAGCGGGAGGGCGACTGGCTGCTTGCAGGAAACAACCGGTCGGGCTGTTTAGGGTGCTGTTTTGGGGAGGTTGTAGCGGTGGAAATGGGGGTTTGAGGGGTGGAAAATAAAGGCAAGGGTAGGGAGTACCTTGGGGGGAAGAACGAGCACCTAGGAGTCGTCACCTAGGGTCCCACGGCGTCGAAACCAGGGAGTGATCGTTAGAATCCGGGAATAGAAGTCTTCAAATTCTGCAATAGCCTCTTTTAAGCTCATACACATCTAATTATAAGAAAAGAGCAACTCGGGCATCCTCATCAACGGCTATGATTGGCCGGTGGGGTCGGCCACAAAATACATGAAAATAAAACCAAAAAAATAAACTAATATATTTTTTTGACTCACGGCGACGTGTCGGACTCAACCGCGGAGTCGGATCGGCGATCTGATCCATCCTTCCTGTGCGAATAAATGAACGTGGGTCTCGCCTTAAGGCGAACCCCTCCAAGTGCATAATTTGATGGATCCCCATCAACTCCCCCCGACTGAAAAGTTTTCATCTCCGATGAATGGAGATGATCGCACTGAGATCGAAGTCCAGGGGCGAGTCGATCAAGTTCTGCCGGTAATATCCAAGGGTCGTATGCGTCGGGGCGGCCCTCCCAATGTACTAAGTAGCGGCATCGCGGTCCGTCCGTGGTGGGAACAAGCTGATGGGATCTGATCTCTGTGATGCACTCATAAACCTCACATCGCGGTCTGACACGATCGACTTGGGTAGGTCATGCAAACGAAAAACATCCCTCATGAATATAGATGCAACGTGAGCCGCATCTGCCGTCTTACAGCAAGCAATAAAGTGTGCTATCTTCGAAAAACGATCGACCACCACGAAGATGGAGTCGTGTTTTCGTAGAGTGCGGGGAAGTCTGAGAACAAAATCCATGTTAATGTCCTCTCAAGGGCGGTGGGGAACAGATAAAGGGGTGTACATACCCATGTTATTTTTGGTACCCTTCGCCGTTTGGCAGATACGGCAGTGGCGGACAATGCGGGCCACGTCATTCTTAAGCCTGGGCCAAAAAAGACGGTCCTCAACAATGGCGATGGACTTACCTCGCCCAAAGTGCCCTGCGGCTCCGCCCACGCTCAATTCCCAAATCAAATATTCACGGTAGGATGTCTGGGGAATGCACATGCGGGAGCCCCGGTACAGATATCCCTCAAATATCTGATATCCCTCAACAGGGTCTGGTGGGTCTCGGGGCAGGGCGGTATAAATCTCATCAAAGTCTGGGCATGTCGGATAATCCAGAATCAATCTCTCAAGCCCATCTACGCTAGCGGTCATTGTCTGCAACAAGAAAACGCGGCGACTCAACGCATCGGTCGGTTTGTTCTCAACACCAGCTTGGTGCTTGAGAACATAATGGAAGTCCTGCAGATACTCGACTCATTTAGCATGTCGGTGTCCCAGCTTGCACTGTGAATTGAGATAACGTAAGGTCTGGTAGTCGGAATACAACACAAACTCCCGGGGAAGGAGAAAGTATCTCCAGTAGCGCAGAGAATGGACAATAGCATAAAATTTTCGATCATAGTTCGAGTATTTTTGCTTGGTCTCGTTCAGCTTCTCACTAAAGTAAGAAACCGGGTGTCCCTCCTGGCTCAAAACGCCTCCGATACCTACACCAGAAGCATCTCACGCGACCTCAAAAGCACGGCTAAAGTTCGGCAATCTCAGAACTGGTCGTCGTCAATCTCTCATTAATCTTCTCGAAGGCTCTAGTGGTTGCGGGGGTCCACTGGAATTCTCCCTTCTTGAGACAGCTCGTGAAGGGGGCCATGATCGTACTAAACCCCTGGACAAACCTCCTATAGAAGGTGGCAAGTCCGTGAAAACTGCGAGCCTCGTGGATGTTCGCCGACACAGGCCAGTCGCGAATGGATTTGACCTTCTCAGGGTCAACAGATACTCGAGTCGAAGATATAATAAATCCTAGGAAGTGAACGGACTCAAAGAGGAATGAGCATTTCTTCATATTGACATACAGTTTCTCTTGGCGGAGGGTGCCAAACAGAAGCGTCAAGTGATCGAGGTGGGCAGCCTGAGTCTGGCTATAAATCAGTATGTCATCGAAATACACGACCAGAAACGTGCCCATGTAGGGCCGCAGCGCTTGTGCCATAACTCTCATGAACGTGCTTGGGGCTTTAGATGGCCCAAATGGCATGACTAGCCACTCATAAAGACCGTCTTTGGTTTTGAATGTGGTCTTCCACTCATCGCCCTCACGAACTCGTATCTGATGGTACCCACTACGAAGATCGATCTTGGAGAAGATCTGGGCACCGGACATAGTATCCAGTAAATCGTCGAGTCGTGGAATCGGGAAGCAATACTTAACTGTGATATTGTTAATGGCGCGGTTGTCAATGCACATACGCCAACTACCGTCCTTCTTAGGAGTCAGAAGGGTGGGAACCGCACATAGACTCATACTTTCACGAACGAACTGCTTCCGAAGAAGCTCGTCGACCTGCCTCTTAAGCTCAGCGTGCTCATCCGGATGCATATAATAATGGGGCAAGTTTGGAAGGGAAGCCCCCGGGACCAAGTCAATAGCATGTTGAATGTCTCGTGGAGGGGTCAACTCATCAGGGAGCTCGTCTGGCATAATATCCGCAAACTCATCTAAAAGGGGATGCACCGATAGTGGGTGGTCAACTAGGGTATCCTCAGATGCCTGGGTGGCAGCCACAACGTAGATGATATTTGAATCAGCACTATCTCACAGAAACTCGCCTCGCCTCAAAATATGCAAGGACCTCGAGGCACTCGTACTGACAAATGGCTCGACCACACCCTTGGATCTATCTCGGGGCTGGGTGGGCGTCAATGTGATCACCCGCCCCCGGTCGTAAAAGACACACGTGTTCGAGCGGCCGAAACATGTGACGTCGCGATCAAACAGCCAGGGGCGGCCAAGAAGCACATGAGCGACGTCCATGGGAATGACATCGCACCAGACCTTGTCCTGAAATGAGGCAATGGTGATCGGGACAAGGCAGCGCAGGATGAACTGAATCGCCCTCTTATCTACACAGACGACACGATATGGGTGGGGGTGAGGCTTTGTCTTCACCTGCATACGGTCAAGCGTCTTCTGGACCACGATGTTCACGCAACTCCCACTGTTGATAGTCAACTTGCAGAGACCGCCTGCACTAGGAAAGAATGTGTAAAAGATGGTGGTGCGTCGTCAATCCTCATTTACACAAGGGGTTGTAGGAGGCGTCTAATCACTCCCACCTCTAAAGACCTCTCGGCGTCACTCTCACAGCCTTCCTCGACAGTGGCTTTAACTTCTTCCATACCCTCCTCATCTTCCTCCAAATCCTGCTCCTCGCCCTCAACTAGCAGGTTTTGTGTGGGGCACTATGCCGCCACGTGTCCCCTGCCAGAACATCGATAGCACACAATACCCCCAGATTGCAGGTCATCAGTGGTTATGGCTTTGCCCTGCGCATCTGCGAGGATACGTGAGGGTGCAGCCATGGTGGTCTAGGGCGGAGCGGGTTTCCTAAAAGTCGAGGACTCAGTCCGAGAAGTGAACTGCCTCGTGCTAGAAGATCGGAGGTACTGCTCATACTCGAGAGCGAGCTGAAATATCAAATTGACCGTCTCTAAACGTTGCGGAATCAACTCTCTCTGAATCTCAGAACGAAGACCAGCTTTAAAATGGGAGGCAGTGGCGATAAGCTCCTCCGAGACGTCACTCCTAACGACTAGCTCGTTGAAGCGAGTCATATACTCAGCGACAGTAAGTGACCCCTGTCGTAAGTTCTATAATTGCTCAAATAACTGGTCTCGGTAGGAAGCGGAGAGGTACTTCTCGCTCAACCTTTACTTCATCACATACCACCTGGTGATGGGGTAATAACCATCTCGCTCCAAGGCTCTCTCTACACTAATCCAAAATACCTTAGCCTGCCCGACCAGCTTCATTTTTGCGAAGCGAACGCAACGCTCGTCACTCATCTTATACCATTCGAAATAGTGGTCTGTGTCCAAGAGACAATCGTTGAAGGCTTTCGGATCTAGGCGACCATCGAACGAAGGGGCGTCGAGTCGAATACGACGCGTGATGTCGTGGTGGTGGCCTTCCCTTCGTGGGTCGGGATAATCCTTGGGGTACTCGTCATGAGCGTAGTCGTATCGAGCGGGTGGGGGACCACGCTCTCTTCGACCCGAGGGATAATATTTATCGTGGTGATGATCACGGTGACCGTGTGGGGGCACACAATCTTTGTGGGTCAGGCTGAGGCTGACGTGGCATACGGTACTCATCATGCTGATGGGGAAGCCTATCCCGCGCCGGAGCTTGCATATACTCCATCACAAAGTCAGGATTTCGCCTTACCGGCAGAATTGGGGCTCGATGAGGAATATCATGACGGTGGCAGTCTGTTGGAGGCTGACCATCTCTCGTGCGCTGGTCAAGATGTGGGGGAGCATCAGGGTCGTTCTCAAGTGACTCGTCGCGCTGTGTTGGAGTGTCCCCGGCATTCTCTAAGTGGTCTAAACGAAGATTCACCTCGGCAAGATCATGACGCACATCGTTGAACTGGGCACTTAAAACGTCAAAACGGTCTAGGATAAGGCGCTGAAACTCAGCAAAAGCGGCGACCGAATTCGAAGTCGTCGTTCGGTCGTAGGTGACTTGCGTCTCTACCATGTTTCCTCTAAAGATCCTACCACTACGGAGCATGCAAATGGCCTAATCTTCTCTCTAATATCAAAATGATGTAGGGTAGGCTACGGGTGCACAAAACCTACGACGCTAGGTGATAGTGCATGGGTGACACGCTAATTTAAACCTAAATGCAATGTAATCGTCAATATCTCGACAAATAAATTTGAGCAATGATAATTTTAGCTTCACGCAAATATTTGAAATTGAAAACAGTTAATTAATTTTGGCAATTTATAATGGCTCCCTCCGCTCGGAGGGACAAAACAAAGCGCGCGGCGAATGTCTCCTCCAGCAAATTATTAGCGGACCGAAACAATTTCTACGAGCAAGAATTACAGCACATATTTATTCATCAATGAAAATGTCAAATCAAATAATTCAATACCACAAAATAAACTCACAAAGTAACGGGTTGAACCGAGACACTGAAGAATTAGGGTCCGGATGTGTAAATCGGCGATCGGAGGTGGAACCTGCGACGTGAAAATGAAGGTGGTGGTTGTCATCGGCAGTAAATGATGGGGTCGGGTGAGAAAATGGTAGATCCACAAGTAGATACGGGCCAGGGATGGATGGATCCGCTATTTTGGGTTGGATCCGGGCAAAAATGGAAAGTACGAGTGGTGGAAATAACGGATCGGGGCTGAAATTCTCATATCTGAATGGATCTAGAGAATTAGGATGATTTGGGGGTGGTTCCACGAAAGGGGTGAAGATGGAGGGGTCGGTCGAGCTTATGGCTAAATGGTGGTCGGGTTTTGAGGAGAGCCAGCCGGCGGTCGAGCTGGAGGAGGGAGGAGGGGATGGTGGTCGGCGGGCTGGGTGGGGGAGGCGTTGAAGGGGAGGAGGCCGGCGGTGGGTTGGCGGCTGCACAGCAGGAGGGCGGCTGGCTGCTTGCAGGAAATAGCCGGCCGGGCTGTTTAGGGTGCTGTTTTGGGGGGCTGTAGCGGTGGAAATGGAGGTTTGAGGGGTGGAAAATGAAGGCAAGGGTAGGGAGTACCTTGGAGGGAAGAACGAGCACCTAAGAGTCATCACCTAGAGTTCCACGGCGTCAGCAGCGGGGAGTGATCGCTGGAATCCGGGAATAGAAGTCTCCAAATTCTGTAATAGCCTCTTTTCAGTCACTATACATCTATTTATAAGAAAAGAGCAACTAGGGCATCCCCATCAACGACTATGATTGGTCGGTGGGGTCGGACACAAAATACATGAAAATAAAATAAACTAATATATGTTTTTGACTCGCGGCGACGTGCCGGACACAACCGCGGAGTCGGATCGGCGATCCGATCAAGCCTTCATGCGCGAATAAATGAACGTGGGTCCCGTCTTGCGGCGAACCCCTTCAGGTGCATGATTTGATGGATCCCCATCAGTATCAAGACCCTAGACATACCACCTGATTCAGCACCAGCGACGACATCGGCTCTCTCCAGTACCAGTCCTTGCGAGTTCAACCCCGAGAGAATTGATGCATCCTCCATCGCATCAGTTACTACATGATGTCACACGACGTCGCGCATGTTATTTATGCATTTATTTTTCGTGTACTTTTTTGTCTCACTTTTGCTTTGTTGATTGGCTATTCGGGTTGACTGTCCGATGAGATCCTAAATAAATAGGTCCGGTAATTTTTAGTCGTTAGGGCATAGCGGGCACGCTTAAAATTATTTAAACGTATAAATTTAAAATTTAAAGTTGAGGTAGAAAGATTTGAGAAAATTTGAAACAACAAGTTTGGAAGTAATTTGAAATCTACAATTAAAAGCTTGAAAACAAAATATTTGTTTGAGAATTAAATATGTTTGGGATTTTTAAAAAGGAAAATAATATCAATAAATTCGGCTATGAGTATATTTGGAAAGATTAAATGGGCAATCCTTATGTAGTTGTTGCCCACGTGAAAAGGGTCAGCCGGAAGCAGAGAATTGATTTTTTGAATCAATTCTTCTTTTCCTAGCAGGCCTCTTGCCGATTCAACCTTTTTTCCTGTCGTCGCATCAAGCCTCGTCAACAACAGCAAGCGGCCAACTGTCGCTACCCTAGCCGCTCTGTCGCGGCTCAAGTTCCCTCAACGACAACGTTGCTGCCCCTGCTTCCGCCTCAACCCGTCCGCCGACGCTCCAGCTAAGCCTGCCACCGTCAGTTTTGTTTTTGTCAATGTTCGCTCCAACGACTAGCGGGCCAGCGCCTCACCAGATAGCCCGGCAGTCTCTCTCAGCCACGCCAGCCGCAAGCGCCCAGTTCATCCCACCAGCAGCCATCTGAGCCTCTTACCCGTTGTTTGTCGTCGACTACAACAGATCCTTCCAGCAAACGGCGGGCTACAGCGGATCGCCCTACAGCGGATTTGGAGAGGGCTTGCCCTCCTGTGGTATCTTCGCCCTTTCTTTGTTCGAGTTTTTTAGTTTCAAATTTATGCATTCATTAAAATAATTAAGAGCTTGCCTCGAACATTCGATCGTCTTTATTACCGCCTTTATTTTCATAAATTATTATTTGTGCTTGCATGTGGAAGTTCGGATTTCGTTGGGATTCAAATCATAAACCACTAGTGGGATCGTACTTGAGTAAAAATTATCGATCTTTGTGGAATTCTATCGGTAAGAGTTGTTTCAAGCGCGAAAACTTCGAATTGGCCCGCTCGGCCTCTCTTTCAAATTAAGCAAATCAAATTATTTTCAAAGTCCTAACTTTATTTTGAAACAAATAAAATATTTTCATTAAAAATATTTAAACATTGAGAACCTTAACCCTAGTTTACATCAATACCACACCACGCATCTCCTCTGCTCCACATCCTTGCATCATCTTCATGAGCCACACACCCGTCGGTGTTGTTGATTTACTTTTAATTAATTAGATCATTTGATTAATTTATGAATAATTGAATTATCAGCTACGCAGAGCAGCCCACCCCATACATAACCTTTTTTATTATTTTTAAATCTCCCACAACAAATTTTTTTTTGCCATTGCCCACATTAGCTTCCAAGCTCTTGGCGTCACATCATTGAACTTCTAATGTCGTTTGAGGAACTGTATAACAAACAATTTCAGGCCGCCAAGGCGCAGTCATCACTTCCGCCGCTACCTGCAGAACCTTTGAACACAACATCGCTATTGTCGGACCCTGCTCCACCGGACCCCGCTCCGCAAACCGCGACAGACCTGCGTGTGCTGCAGGATGTCGTTCCCCAGGAAGTCTTCTCACTGCTGCTCACCGCCACTCTGTCGAATCCATTCTTGTCGTCGACCCTGACCCCTTCGACCATCTTACCAATGTTGCCCTCCACGGCTCCAAGCTTTTTGCATGCACAAATGGGAGCAACAAGAATAGTAGTAGCCGGCGCGGCGACCATGATTGGCAGCGTTATCCCGTGTTGTTCTGGTTTGGGGTGATATTCCAGAGTCCTGGATAGCTGTGTTGTCTCCCCTGTAGTTGGGTAAGAAAATTTCTTATTAGAAATATGATTATCTTGGAAAGTTTGGATGACATCAGTGTGCGAGTTTGCGTTAGCATCCCTTTTTGCATGTATGTTCATACTTTTTGTTGTATGCTTTTTTGTGTCATGTGTCACGCGATCTGGTGTTGTATTAAGTGAATCTGACATATCAATTAGAGAATTGGTATTAGGAGTAGTATTATGTGTACGCGGTTGGATGACATGTGAAGGGATAGAATCGGTGTTGTCCCTGTCCGGAAGCAACTTGGAATTGTTCCGAGATGTGTTTTTGGGCCCCTTTCCTGAGTCAAAAAACAAACGATTGTTGTTAATATTATTGGAGGGAGAATTTGAGGGGATGACATTACTAAGGATTGCGAGAGCGTCCCTGTTTTGGTGCTTGTCCCCCATGATGTAGTAAATTGTTCACTGTGTCTGGATCCAGTTGAGACAAGTTGATCCAGGTCGCCTCTTCGGGAGGTAAGCCGTCTCATTGAACCAAAGCTTGATCTTCGTTCTGTGTGGTCGAGTGTCGTAAATCTAAGATTGCAATGGGGTGTGTTGCTGGTTGCCCTTCAGAGTTGTTGGTTGGTAGTGTCTGAGTAGTTGGATCTACTTAAGCAAAATAACGTTTAAAAAGTGATACGTGGAATACCGGATGGATCTTACAGTCTTCTGTAAGGTCCAAACGATAAGCCACTTCACCGATTCGTTCTAAAATTGTGAATGGTCCATAATAATGAAGTTTGAATCGCTTATATTTCTTTCGAAGTAGACAGATGGGTAATGAAATCGATAGAGATGTCTGCCCAGATCTTAGTCAGGATTGGTAGGGGCTGCAATAGCCCTGCAGGATAGGTGTTGCGGCTTTTTGCCTTTTGGCATAAGTCGCAATGCTTGATGTATTCTGTAACCTCCTGCAGTAATCCCGTCCAATAAAAGTACTGTGAGATTCGTTTCCAAGTAGTTGTTATATCAGAATGTCCCGCAATCTTAGTATCGTGGGCTTCAAATAATAATATGTGTCGTATGGGCGACTCTGGTATATATAGTTTTTGCTTATAGTAGAGACGCGAATCTATTTTTGTCCAATCTGTGGCTTCTAAGGGCTGATCTTTCTAAATCTCTAATGTCTTACAATCCTTTGAATACAGTCTTTCTAAATTGTTAAACATCCGAACCCTTTTTTCCACTCCAAAACTCGGGTCCAAGGTTGGAGGGGCGGGGCTAATATAAGTTCGAGAGGACCGTCTGGGTAGGCGGTGTGAGACTAATCAAGCATGCCTATTTTTGGTTCATGTTGACCGTCCAACACGCCCCCTCAGCGTGAACCATGCTCTGATACCATGTTAGGTTTGGCCTAACTCAACCTGAAAAACCGGCTCAACAGGTGAGGGTTGCCTTGCCATATAAACAGATCAGACCAGAGCGGATTGGCGGTGTGGGACTATTATTAACATCCCCCCTCGCCCATAGCATGAATTGACCGGACGGAACCGGGATACAGAGCTCATGGGCAGACCGGACAGAACCGGACAGAAACTGGATGGAAAACCTCGCTTTGATACCATGTTAGGTTTGGCCTAACTCAACCTGAAAAACCGGCTCAACCGGTGGTTTGGCCTAACTAAAGAAGGAGGAGAAAGAAAACAAAGAAAGAGGGCCAATTAATGGGCCTTTTACATGGGCTTTTCCAATACTCCCCCGCAAGCTGGAGCGTACAAGTCGTATGCGCCAAGCTTGGATAGACACTGATAGAAGAGGGTACTAGGTAGAGCTTTGGTGAGGATGTCAGCGACCTGTTCAGTACCGGGAACATGCTTGAGCTCGATCTTCTTCATGTGGACTTTCTCTCGGATGAAATGACAATCTACCTCAATATGCTTTGTTCTTTCGTGAAAGACCGGGTTCTTAGCAATATGTATGGCAGCTTGACTGTCACATAGGAGGAGAGCCGGTTTTTCAGGTTGAGTTAGGCCAAACCTAACATGGTATCAGAGCCAGGTTCCACCCAGTTTCTGTCCGGTTCCGTCCGGTCCGCCCATGAGCTCTGTATTCCGGTTTCGTCCGGTCAATCCATGCTATGGGCGAGGGGGATGTTAATAATAGTCTCACACTGTCAATCCACTCCGCTCTGAGCTGTTTATATGGCAAGACAACCCTCACCTGTTGAGCCGGTTTTTCAGGTTGAGTTAGGCCAAACCTAACATAAATCATAGAAAATATTTGAATAAGTAAAAAAAAATTTGAAAACTGTGGAAATGTCCTTCCTTGGTAGGCTCATGGATCCTGGAGAGGGCATCTGTTGCACTATTATCTTTACCTGGTTTATACTTAATAGTATAATTAAATCCCAAAAGTTTTGACAAAAATCATTGTTGTCCAGGCATAGTAAGTGTTTGCGTCCTTAAATTGTGTAAAGTTTTATGGTCTGTCAATATAGTAAATGTTGTCCCAATTAAATATTGCCGCCATTTACTTACAGCCGAAGTGACTGCAAATAATTCCCGAAAGTAAGTTGATTTGGCTTGTTCTTTACGTGTTAGTTTCTTACTAAAAAACGCAATAGGGTGTCCATTCTGGGATAAGACTGCCCCAATTCCTACGCCTGATGCATCACACTCAATCGTAAAGGGTTGTGAAAAGTCTGGGAGGGACAATATGGGTGGTGAACTTAATAAGGACTTAAGGTGTTTGAAAGTGTTAGCACACAGTGGTGTCCAAATGAAACAATCCTTGGCTAATATATCAGTTAAAGGAGCTGTAATGGTGGTATACTGCTTGATAAAACGTCTATAATACCCAGTAAGACCGAGAAATGCCCTACTCCTGTGACTGAAATTACATGTCCCAAGAATTCAATGGACTCAGAATTGAAGACACGTTTAGAAGGTTTCAATACTAATTGGTTTGTTTCCAGGACGTCAAAAGCTTGTTGTAGGTGTTGTACGTGTAATTCCTTAGTTTTGCTGTATATTAAAATGTCAACAAAAAATGACAATAAATTTACGGAGGTAAGGACGAAATATTGTATTCATCAAGGCTTGGAACGTGGCTGGGACGTTAGTAAGCCCAAAGGGCATTACTAGGAATTCGTACAGTCCTTGATGAGTTCGGAATGCGGTTTTGTGTACGTCTTCAGGCCTCACCCTTATTTGATGATACCCTGAATATAAATCAAGTTTGGAAAAAGTAGTTTCATGCAATTCATTCAGTAACTCGTCTATCGTGGGCATAGAAAAACTGTCTTTTATTGTTAATGAATTCAATACACAATAGTCTACACAAAAACATCAACTTCCATCTTTCTTTTTTATTAAAATGACGGGCGAGTTGAATGATGAATGACTGGGCTGGACAATTTCGGCATCCAGCATTTCTGATATTAGTCTTTCTATTTTGTTTTTATGAAAGTACGGGTATCTATAAGGCTTTACTTTTGCAATAGAGCCCTCATTCATTAAAGGTATTTGGTGGTCTAATGACCGTTGTGGGGGAAGACCATTAGGTATTTTAAAAAGGTCGGCATATTGAGCCAGTAATTGTTGTATTGGAACAGTTGTTTGTGGAAGTTTATTGTTCTGACTTTCTAAATCCTTAGTTGTGTTGGTGTGAAAACAAGGCAACACGGCATCTATGGACTGTTGGGCCACTAGTTTATTAAATTGGGAGGAAGAAACCTGATCCGGAGTGAAAGTAGTGGCACATTGAATAGGTCTCGGGGTGTCATTATAAACGAAAGATAAGTGAAAGGTTTTATAGTTGGTCGTGACATCCCCTAAGGTTTCTAACCAGTGGAATCCTAAGATTACATCCGCGTCGTGTAAATCTATTAGGAATAAATCTAAAGAGAACAAGATATCTTGTATGGTTAGGGAAACATTACTCCACTTTTCGTGACAAACCATAACATTCTCGTTGCTTACATAAATTTTGAATAGCTGAATTTCCGTTTTAGGTAGGTTGATATATAAAGTTGATCGTCGAGTCATAAAATTGTGGGAACTACCATTGTCAATAAAAATGTGTACCGGTGTGTGGCCTATGTTTCCTTGAACTCGTAATGATTTTAATGAATAAGTACCCATAAGTGCATTGCAGCTAATTTCCGGATTTACATCTAATTCGTGGTTTAGGTCGCTATATTCGTTGTCTACTGTGTCCGCGGGGCCCACCAATTCATCTAAGTCTCCCTCAAAAAAACATAACGTAGGACGATTTTTACATTTGTGGCCCAGTACAAATTTTTCTTCGCACGTGAAGCATAAACCCCGTTCTCGTCTTTGTTGCATTTCTGTTTGTGTGAGTCGTTTAAACGGCTGGAGGTTTTTATGTGTTAACGTGTTTGGGGTATTATTATGCCATGGTTTTCGCGTACTATTGTCTTCTGGATACTGATCTTCGAAAATTCGAGCTAGTTTATATGTAGCAAATAACGAAGTGGGGTTATGAGCGATAACAGCTCGTTTAATATGTGGTTTTAATACGGATATAAAATTTTTTTGTAATTTGTCTTGAGATATTCCATCAAATTGGCAAGATAAATCTTCAAATTTTTCTTGATATAAAGCTACCGAAAAAGTTTGAACTAGTTTAGTAAATTTACCGAAGGGGTCATCATATTATGTGGGTCCAAATCTATCATGAATAGCCTCTTTGAATGTGTGTCAATCTTGACATTGGTCGTCCCGCATCAAGCCTTGGAACCATCGCGCGGCTGGACGATCTAAATACATGGAGGCTATAAAATGAAAATCCATTGGATTGACGTTATTATACCTAAAGTACATTTCGGTCTTGTAGAGCCAATCGGTAGGATCCCCGGATGAGAATCGGGGGCAGAGCATTTTAACGGGTGCTTGGTTATAGCCATCTAGACCTGCGTCAGTGAATTGTTGTTTGGATATTGGCGGCATCGGAAATTCCGAAAGTAGCAAAGATTTTGTAACTAGGGCTGGGTTTGTCTGAGCCACTTGTGATTGAAATGGAAGGGCACCTAAAAGGCCGGGAGATGATGTACTTGCGCCGCCCACCTCTAACACATGAACTCGTGGTCTGGAATGGCCTTCAACTCCACCCAATGATGCATTGAGGGTGTGAGACAGAAGGGATTCACAGGTCTGATGATTCTGTTCAGGAGGTGGAGCATTCTGCTGATCCTGCAACCGGGTAAGCATTGTCCCAGGACCTGGTACGGCCATCTGGTGTATAAGGTCACGTAGTTCCGAACGGAAATCCTTAAATTCTTGGTAAAACTGTTGATGCGAGGTCTGCAGAATAACATGATGTTGTGTCGTTGCCAGATTCGCTCGCATCTGTGCAAGATCCTCGGCAAACTGTTCTTGCGTGGCATGTAATGAATCGGAAAGCGCAGTTTGTTGATCAAGATACAGGCGATGTCGTTGATCCAAATCTTGCCGAGTGACAGGCTAGGAAGAGGAAGGCACGTCCATGACATGCATCTCAACGAGAGCACCAATTTGTTACATATTTCGGCGAAGTCGCCGGCAAGGAAACGGCATGTCGCCGGGGAGGAGAGAGACGAACCGGGAAGGGGAGAGAGACAGAAGATTAGAAGAGAAAGAGCTTTATTAATTCCATAATAATTACAATTACAAGTCTATTTATACACAGTAATCGGCTGAAGTCCAACGGTCAAAAACTACGATTACAAGGAAGGCACAGTATCACCAACTCATTGCAACATGTATTATTTAATTTATTCTTCTCTGCAGCCTTTTATGTAGCCAGATAAGTGGCTTTTTATGTAGCCAGCTAAGTGGGTTACAGCTGGCTTCACAGGCCTTGTCGAGGAACGCGAAAAGGAGCCGGAATGCGACAACTCCAGGAAGACATGATAGACTGGAGTGGCTTCAGGGACGACGGAGATTGCGATGCGCGAAAAGGAGATCACGCATTGCGGAGAGCGAAAAACAAGTGTGGATCAGCGGGGGCGATTTGTGGATGCTTGAGTGTAGGGCCTCAGGCAAGATACAAGTGGGAGTGCAGAATCGTCGGGTCGTCAGCAAAAAATGAACGGGATCGTTGGATCGTGATCGGGGGAAAATCACGGCTGGAAATGGATAGGTCGGACTAAATGTTACGTAGTCGAGGGACTCCATGATAGAGATGAGGGAGAGAAGAAGGAGGAAAAGAGAGAAAACCCCTAGCGTTCCCATTTCAATATACTTCCAAGACAACACCTTCTACGGCTAACAGAAAATATGTACACTGCCCTTAAACAAAATACATGTAGTTCCAAATATATGTGCGCGCCCTAATGGTCGTCTTCCGCCAATGTGTCCTCGACGTGCCTTTCGCTACACTAATATACTTACTACACCGGGGGCATCCCTCCCCTCATCGACGTTTGTAACAGAAACTAATATTTGCAGGCTTGCCTAATAAGTATGATGTTTTAAACTTGCCCCTCCCCCCTCTTGGCATGCAACATTTTCACTCTTCATTTAGTTTCAAAGGTTTCTCATATTTTTTGTACATACCTAGGTACCCCATGTGTGACCATATTCCCAACACGAATGATCATATTTATGGTATTTACCTTCTAATACGTGAACTTTTTATAATGGGTGACAAGAAAGTGGGTCTTCAAACATAATTTACTCAGATATCATGTTAACAAGTATTCATTCGAGACCAATTAGTTGTAGGTGAAGATACGCATGATCTATATTAAATGCACATGGTTATATGACTTTCACGATGTGGAAGTATATTTAAAACAGGATGGGGATCAAATGAAACGCATAAAGAGAGAGAAGGCATTGTGATAGAATGCGGTGTAGTCTTGCCATACTAGAAAGATGGCCTTGAGACGTGAGCAGAAACAAAATAAGGAGAGGCAATATGGATGAAAGAAGTGATGAATGTTTTTGTGAGGATTAAGGAAAAAGGGAGACAAGCTTACTTTGTCAGTTAGCAAGAAGAGTTGAGATGTGATAAGTAAAAAATCCAGCTCAACTACCACTGTAACTATGATAAGGTCAACTAGAGCCAAAATCACCTGAATAAAAGAAAGTCACGGCCAACAAAAAACTTTCTAGATTTTTGGATGACGATGGTTGCGTCTTTCTTGATCGCAAGAAATTGTCGAGGACAGAGGGATGACTTTATCAACCAGAAGCCTTGGCCATCATCAAGGAAGATGTTCTTGATGTTGTCGAATATCTTTGAATTGTGGTGGATCTTGATGAAGAGAGGACCTTCAAATTAATTTTGATCTTGAAAATCTCTAATGGAGGAAGGAGAGCATCAATGAGAGCGTCATTTGTAACAATCGTATGTCGTTATTGGATTGTCGGAGAGGCCGCCAATGCTAGAAGATAATGTACAATAGTAGAACACATATAGGAGGGAGAAGGCCGGTGGAGAGAGACAAACACAGGGAAAGAGAAAAAACAAGAACTAAAAGGAAATTAGAATATTACTCAGTGTTTTTCATCCCCTTACAATGTAACAATAAGCAGCTATACCTATCTATATATAAAAAATAGTAGGTATGTAGTTGATATAGCTAATAAACTTTGTCTGAACACAATAGGTGAGTTGATGTGGTAGGACCTGAGGCAGGTTATGTAGAATAACCCGCTACACCTCACTGCAGTACTCTCCAAGCATCCGAGGATAAGCATCCCATTTATCCAAAATTCCAAAAAAATCTCATCCAAAAATGCAACAAATAAGTTAAATGCGTAGATCATATAGAGTAGAGATTTCATTTATAATTTATATAACAGATAACCTTAATTTGAGGGAAAGTTACAAAAGTTTGTCTTTCCTCCATGAAACCCTAAACTCGATAAGCTTACAACATTATAAAATCCATGTACCATGTAAGATAAATCATTTCATTTAATCCAAAATAATTTAATAAAAAATACTCTCGCTAACAGAGAGATGAGGGGTGAGAAGTCATCTTCTTTGACTCTAACTACAGTTCAGCTCTCCTCAAATTACTCAAATCTCTCATTTGTGATGGCAAACATCGAGCATCAAAATTATTGTACTTCATCGACTGTCATGTTATCAATGAAGAAGATTAGTTCGAAGTTATTGTTGAAACCAGGAAAATCCTAACTCCAAATGTTCGGACCAAGGGGCAGCCAGAGGTTGCCGGCTCTGCTGTTTGACTTTACAAGACAAGATGGCAAGAGCATTAGAGGAAGGAAGAACTACCTATAAACACACTCCAGGTGCTGCAGAAGGGAGATCTTACTGTGTACCTTGAAATTTGGGAAAAACTTCCCCTCCACAACCAAATGAAGGTTGAGTGTGGTACGAGGAAGGCACCGTTTTAGAGAGTAGAATAAGGGTTGTACAATTATCATTTGGAAATTCCAACAGTTCTCGAATTTTTAATGCACAGTGTATATATAGTAAACTTGGCTTTACAGCATTTACTTCAATCTGAATTACTAGTTCTACTTGCACCGAAGAGAGACCCCTAAGTAGCATAAACATTGAATCAAAATTCTTGCCGTTCCAATGCTCATATAAATTTTGCACATGTAATCAATCCAATGTTACCCAAATTCAGCGAAATCTAATTGCAACATGAAGGAGCATATTATCTCTCGAACAATGCAGTAAAATAAAAGGCAGGGATCATAAGCATGGTGGAAAAGCCAGTCAAAAAAAAACATTGCAGGGAGTGAACCATAAATCAAAGAAAGCGGATGGTGAGAGATAACGAAGGAGACCGTACCAAGCAGAAGCAGACCGAGGGAAATCATCAGAAGAACGCGCATGTTTCCCCCGGAGTAAGCCATGGGCACCATCGAAGCAGGATCACGAGCAGTGAAGGCGACTGCTGGCATCCATGGCCGATCAGGATGCCCGCATTCACACGGTGGAGGCCGGAGGAGCTTGTTCCCCTGCTGCGGTGAAACCCTAGCACAAAGAGAAGATCTCCAGATCCAATTGAACAGCAAAAGTTACTCCTCCCCTCTGGCGAGTCAGCGGCGCAGCAGTAGATCCGATAGTGAAAAAGGATGAGTAAAGAAGACGGAAAAGTGAAGATCCGGAGGAATGGTCCAACAACGACTGCAGAGGAAAGCAAACGAGAGCGAGCGCGAGAGCGAGAGAGAGAGAGAATCTAGAGAGAGGAGTGTTTATCGACGCGCATTTAATGAGGTTTATTACTGTCGCCATGAACTGTGGCGCGCTCTCTCTCTCGCTTCTCCGCCCGTGCTCTTCTTGCTCTGCTCAGCGCTTTCAAAAATCTGCAGACGTTGTGATTGCGTTTTTACTTTAACAAAACGGCATGCTTAAGGAAAGGACGGCCAGGATTTATCAGTCGGCCTGCTTAATAAAGAGTGTTGTTATATGCATATCAAATTTGGTTATAGGCACATCAAAAAAATCGGTGTTAACAACTTAAAACCTAATTTCCTCTACCAATACCCGCACACCGGCTTTTTTTTTCTTTTCGCGACCTGCAGCCGCCCGCATCCCTCTGCTTCCCCCGCTCGTTGTTGCCCGAAGACCCACCGCCGGCTGCCTATTTCGTCGGGAAATCACAGGAGGCCGGTCTGCTTCTCTCCCAGCACAACCCGCTACCGGCGTCTTCCCCGTTATCGCGTTCTGCAGCCGCCCGAACCCTTCTTCCACCCTCTCTCGTCGAAGCCCTAATCTGCACCGCCTGCTGCCTATTTCGCCAGAAAAATCAAAGAGAATACCTGTAAGAGTTCAAAATCTTCTTTGTTGTGTATCTTTTTTAGGATTTAAGGCTCTTCATGTGGTTAGGGTTTCTAACTTTGGGCGGATTTTTTCTCCATATTTTGTTTTTTTTCTCCAATCCGAAGGTGCTTCTCTTCTATTCGACTTAGCCAGCATTTATCAAGGTATAATGTTCATGTTATATTTGTACCTCCTTTTTTCGATTGTAGAACATTATTTTTGGTTTTAGGGTTGCATATTTGTGATCACTTTGATTATGTTATGTTGTTTTTCAATTTTTTTATTTTTTTATATCAAAATGAATGTGGAACATGCATTGTCGGTAGTTGAGCACAAATGTAGAACGATCTCAGTAGATGTCGGGGTTCACTTTGTGACAGATACAATTTTCCTAGCAAAGATGACATAGTTAAGTGGGCTCGTAATGTTGCTAAACAAGTTGGATTTGTTGTTGTTATACATAGAGCAAATAAGCTTGATGGAAGACCTAAACCAAGGGTTTTCTAGGTTGTGATAGGGGTGGTTCTCAACGTGATAATCAACATTCAAAGGGTTGTGAGAAAAAAAATTAAAGAAAAACAAGTTCCAAAAGATGTCAATGCCCCTTTTCATTACTTGGCCAAAAAAATTCTTGTGCGGATGAATGGAAAGTTGAGGTCAAATGTGGTGTGCATAATTATGAATTTGTACATCTAGAGGCACACAGTTATCTTGCAAGGCTAAATGAAAATGAGCAAAAGATTGTTGAGGAAATATATGCTTCCGGCGTAAAGCCTAGAAAAATTCTGTTCACCTTAAAAAAGAGAAATTCAACAAATTCCTCTGTGATGAGAACTATTTACAATGAGAAGAATAAGTTGTACAAGAAAGAGTTGCAAGGTGGAACCCCTATTCAGTTCTTATATAAGTGCATTACAGATGCAAAGTACATTAGGTATAATCATGTCAACCGTGTTACTAATAATTTGGATAGCTTATTTTTTGTACGTCCTACTTTCATTCAGCTCAGCAATATGTTTCCGGATGTTTTTATCATGTATTGCACTTATAAGACGAATCGTTATAGATTACCTTTACTGTCCATTATTGATTTGACATCTACCAATATGACAATCTTTTCATCATTTGCTTTTCTATCAAATGAAACTGAAGGTAGCTATAAATTGGCTTTGGATTGTTTTAAAAGTACATTGGACGCAACTTTTTTGCCCAATGTAATGGTGGTTGACAGGGAAGTCGGCTTAATGAATGTCATAAAAGTAACTTTTCCTCAAACAAGAATTTTATTATGTCAGGTGTACATTAGCCGCAATATTTTAGCACATTGCAAGAAGTTTTTCAAGGATGGTAAGGAATGTGAAGTGTTTTTACAAAAATGGCAAACGTTGGTGAACTCACCAACTATTAGTGATTACAACATGCATTTGAATATTATGTTAGCTAAGTACTCAGAAAAATATCTTAACGTTGTAAATTATGTGATGACAACTTGGATAGAACCATATAGAGAGTACTTTGTCTCAGCTTGGATTGACAACTTGTTGCATTTTGGAAACTCAACCACCAACCGTGTGGAAAGCGGACATAGCCACCTTAAGAGGTTTTTAGAAGTATATGTTTGTAATTTAACCTCTATTTGGAAAACATTTGATCAAATGCTTATTCTACAACATACTGAGATTAAGCGTTCTTTTGGGCAAAGTTTGGTACAAGTAAACACCGGTTTTAGAGGACTACTATATACAGATTTGATTGGTTTTGTTTCGATTGCGGCATTAGACATAATAAAGATTGAAGGAAGAAGAAATGGTGAAGAGTGGTCATCCGACATCTGCAGAATGTTTACACAAAGTAAGGTATACAATGGGCTTGCCTTGTTATCATGAATTAGTGATTTATATGAATCAATCTGCTGCATTTCCATTGTGGATGGTGCATAAACATTGAAGGCAACTAACCTTGAAAGCTACAACATCTGGTGCAACTCAAGTAAAGGAGGAGAATGACTCATTGAATGTAATAGAAGTTGTGTTGGATGATTTACTAAAGCAATACAATAGTAGACCTGATGCTCAACAAAATGAGATGAAACGAAAATTGCATGAGATAATGGAACCTACCACAACTCAAACAAAAGAACTGTTGGTACCCTTTTGATTGAAAAGAAGGTCACGTGGAAGTTATAGAAAAAATATGGCGGAATACAAATCTACAAAAAGAGAGCTTTCTTTGTCTGAACATGTCTTAAAAAAGAACAAAACCTTCCCCTAAAAGCAAAGAAGTTGATTCCAAGAAGAAGTGTGAGTACAAGTAAGTTTCTTAAATGCATCTGTAAGGAAATGTCTTCATATATATCTACTCATATAACAGATGCAGTAAATGTAGTTGGTGATGGACATTGTGGCTATCGAGTGGTGAGCAATGCACTACATATGTGTACAACCCCATATCCGGTCGAGCGGGATCCTCCCCAAGTGGCATACTTGGACCGCGCTATGAGCGACATTTTGGTGAAGCCCCGTTCGAAGACGTGCGGGTCCTCGTGCGTGCGTGCGGAGGTTTTATGTGCATAGACTTAAAATTTGTACATATATATGTGTTTAACATTATAATATATATTATATTATATGTATATTATATGATATTTGGGGGAAATGATAAAGAAGAAAGAGAGAAGAGATAAGCAGGGGGATGGCCACCGGTACAGCAGCAATAAATGAAAAACAAAAGAGAAAAGAAGGTGAGAGGGGGGCGGAGGTGGACAAGAGCAGCAGGAAAAAAAAGAAAGGAGAGAGGATAAGAAGAGAGGGAGAGAGATCAGAAAAGGGGGATTTTATTTTTTCCCTCACTAGGGTTCAGTCAAGCAGGAACAGCCCGCCCCCTCCCTCTCTCTCCCTTCAGCCGCCTGAAGCAGCGGCCCGATCCCGTCACCTCTCTCTCCCTCCAGCCGCCTGAAGCAGCGGCCCGATCCCGCCACCTCTCTCTCCCTCCAGCCGCCTGAAGCAGCGGCCCGATCCCGCCGCCTCTCTCTCCCTCCAGCCGTCTGAAGCAGCGGCCCGATCCCGCCGCCTCTCTCTCCCGTCGGCCTGGAGCAGCAACCCTCACCTCGGCCGCCCGTCCCTCTCTCTCTCTTCGGCAGCCTGAAGCAGCAGCCCGGGCCGCTGGCCGAGCCCCTTCCCCTCTCTTCGTCGTCGCCGCCTAGGACAAAGCAAGGCCGGTAGGGAGCTCCTCTCTCGGCGCCGCCTACAGCAAGGCCGGTCGGGAGCTCCTCTCCCGGCGCTGCCTACAGCAAGGCCAGTCGGGACCTCCTCTCCCGGCGCCGCCTACAGCAATGCCGGTCGGGAGCTCCTCTCCCGGCGCCGCCTACAGCAATGCCGGCCGGGAGCTCCTCTCCCGGCGCCGCCTACAGCAATGCCGGCCGGGAGCTCCTCTCCCGGCGCCGCCTACAGCAAGGCCGGCCGGGAGATCCTCTCCCGGCGCCGCCTGGAGCTCGAACCAGCTACCAAGAGAGAGAGGGGGATGATTCCATCTCTCCCAGCAAAGACTCGGCCATTAAGGAGGAGGATGAGAAGTTATTTCTTCAGCAAGGCCCGACACCGCCGACAAAAAACACGCGTCAAGGGTAACGAAATTTCTACTTGGGCAGGTGAAGCCCTCAGTTTACATATTTGCATGGAAGCCCCTCTCCACCAACGGGTGGGGGAAGGGAGCTCTCTGACGGGTTGACGTGTACATCCCTGCAATTAACTGTGTTAGCACCCGGAAGCGTGAGTACGGGTTTAGACATGTTGTGTGAAGCTCATCCGGACGTGTGAGCCGGATTGGTGATGTTCTGGGGTTCCCGGAGAAGACTCCGAGGAAGTTGTATATCATCTATTTGCAGGGAATGCGCACCATAGCCCCCAAAAAGGGGTGTGTGCAATATGTTTGGCCAGCTTATGTTAGCCGACGTTTGTTCAGCTGGCAGGCGCTTGACGAGACATTGGCGTACAGGTGTTACAGTTCCAAGCGGGGAGTAGCGGGCTTAAGCCCAAGCTTGTGCCGGCCCACGAAGGCCTATTTTTTCCTTATATTGCTGGCTTGCGTGCCGAAGTATGGAATTCATATTCCTGTAATATTCTTTTAATATCTGTGATGCTATGTTTTTGTATGGTTTACTCCTTCCGTCTTGGGCGAGTGGTGTGCTCGTGAACCACTCGCCCCGTGGGGGCCCCGAGGTATAGTTGTCGGGAAGCCCCTAATGGCATGTTGGCAGCCTGTTAGAATAGCGGAATTACGCTGTTTGTAGCCCAGTTTGGGCAGCGTGTCGTGGAATTGCTCAGCGAGTTTGCGCCATCAGTAGGGCGGGTGAGGGGCATTTTGTGTAGACCCAAGGAGACATATCTGGATATGAGAGATTTGATCTCGAGATTCTCCTTAGATATTCCGGTCGGCCGAGAGTGCCCTCCAAAGGTGTCTTAGCTCAGCCTTTGGCTTGGGAGGGGAAGACTTTGTTAGTCTTCCGGGTATGCGGTGGGTCCTCCACGCTGAGACCTTGGGTCTGTCCCTTGTGTTCCTAATCTTGTGTCTTGATCGTTCGCTTGAGGGTAGTAGGTGCGCGGTCACCCCTCTTTTGGGACCCCGAACTCCACAGAGGTCATTTTTGGCTTCAACAATATGAGTGATAATTGGTTTCAAGTGCGAAAGAACTTATCAGAAGAGATGAAAAGTCATGAAATTCAATACAACAATCTATTTTGAAATGTGAGGCGTGCAGAACTATTGCTATCTTTGGATTGTACTTCGGTGCCAGCTCCATTGGACAAATGGATGACAATACCGGACATGGGATTGGTGATTGCATCATATTATAATGTGACGGTAGTTCATTACTCAAAATTCCAGTCTTTCACATTCCTACCTTTACACACTACCCCTCCAACAAGCCGGAAGATTATCTTTATTGGATTTGTCAATAATAACCACTACATTCACTTGTTGATGCGCGATGGTTGCCCGCTACCGCCAGTGATCTCTACGTGGACGAGATATCATGATCCAGTAGCAGATGAGTGAGACTTTAATTACATCTCAAGCGATAGAGTTCTCCACGATAAAAAACAAGATGAAGAAGTAATTAATTTAGCGGATCTCTGATATGAGGTAAACTTTTTATTATCAATCATTCTTACTAACACCTAAGTTTTATTATAATACTAATATAAAAGTTTTTGTGCAGATATTTGGAGTATCACATTTACATTTGTATGTTCATCGCAAAGAAGTAAAACAATAGGTAGAGATATAACATTGTATCTCTTATTTTTTATGTCACGTGATTCATACTAAAATTGTTATGTAAATTTAACATATGCAGGTCGAGACGATTGAAAAGAAATTGAGCTCAAGTTTTTGAAAAATTGATGTGAAATGCTACCATAGTGGTTGTTTAAGAGTTGGCTAACTCATTTTGTCTAATGGACTGTTACGAATCTTAAGTTTGTTAACTTAATTTTTGTCCGAACAACTGCTACAAATTTCTTGTATTTTTTTGTCTTGAAATTTCCAATATTACTAGATAATGATATGATTATAAAAGCTCAAAAGCATGGTGGGTGCCCACTAAGTGGTTTTGTAATCTAAATTGCACTCATTTTAAACATCTGTTTTTGGTGTGCAATTATATGTTTGGTGTGCAAATATCTAAATTGGGTTGCATTTATATTCTGGCTGCGTATAACCAAAATAGGTGTGCCTATAACAGCACTCTTAATAAATTATCAGTTATGAATAATGGGTTTGCATCCTCAAATTATTACATATTTACATGAGTCATTCAGGTTTAATAAAATTTCCGGCATTTATATTGACAGCCCCTATATGATTACTAGCAGCTTAAAAATGACTATTATCAGCATGATGGATACTGTCAGTTCAAAACTTAAGTTTTTAAAAAATATTTTTAGGAAAGGTGTGCTACAAGAAAGTTGTAGACTTTTATGTCGGACACTTTTCTAAAAATGTCATATAGTAAGTTTATTTTCAAAATGCGTGGAACCCGGGCAGAACTCGCAAAACGTGAAAAATGCATTTTTTGAAAAAAGGTGTACGATATGACATTTTTAGAAAAAAGTGTTCAACATCAAAGTTGTAGATCTCGATCTACAACTTTCATGTTGAACACTTTTTCTAAAAATGTCTTTTAAAAAGCTAGACCCATATTAGCTAGGAAAAATATTTGTTGCTAAATTCCTTGCTAATTAAAATTAGCAAGGATTTTATTGAATTAGCAAGGAATTTAACTCCTTGCTAATTTAAGTTTTTCTTGTAGTGTCTTTTGGCTGCCAATATCCATATAAGGGCTACTAATATAGACGTTCTTTGAAAATAGACCTACTATATGGTATTTTCAGAAAAAGTGTTCAACATAAAAGTTGTAAATCTTATCGAGATCTACAACTTTCATATTAAACACTTTTTCTAAAAATATCATATAATATACATATTTTCAAAACGTATGTGCTCCGCGTTTTGAGGTGATATTAGTGGTCATATTACGTGTGTTTTTTATTGTTCTGTCGGGCTGTAAATATTCAAAGCTGAGCTGCCAATATAAATGCCCTAAATTTATTATTAATCCGTTTAGATTATTATTTAAATTTTCTATTAATTAAAATTGAACCTTTTTTAAGCATTTAAAACTTTAATTAAAATTGAACTATTTTTACTTATAAATATTGATAGAGGCGGCGGGCGCACAGCCACACACACTCTCTCTCTCGATCTCTCCACTTGGCAATTCTCTCGAAGGCATGAAACATTTTCTTCTGAAGTTTGTCTTCTTTAGTGTTCTATTTTTTGATTTGCATCTGAATCAGTATTCTGTTTTTCAGATATACATTGAAGTTATATTTTATACTAAGTTATGTTTGAATCTCATTTAGATTAAATTTATTTATTGTGAATTTCATTACGATTGAAATTGGATATTGTAGAAGAAGGCGAACTGTTCTTGGGCACTCTGTTTCTTTATTATTTAGCACATATAATTTTAGAAGTGTGCTCAGTGCAATTTGGGGTGGTTTGAGCCTAAATTGGAAAAACATCACAGTGAGGCATTTTTGGGTCCAAGTAAATGTTGTTTTTTCATTATTGGTTCAGATCCCGATCCAAATCAAATCCTGACTCATTAAGCATTAATTTTATTTAATATAAAAACTATATTTTCATTACCTCTTCTGTTCGTGAGAAACAAAACTAACCACTCAATTGGAACATCTCTCTCTCTCTCTCTCTCTCCCTCCCCCCATTTCTCCTCTTGGAGACTGCTAGCCTTGGAGGATAGCCACCAGCGTTGGATGAGGGGTTGTCGTCAGTCTTGGAGGATAGCCACCTGTTGAAAATTATGAAATGAAAGTGGGTGATGGAGCAGACCGTGCGGTCTGGGCGGTCTGAGTCCGCGGCCTGGGCGGACTGTTGTTGCGGCCCGGGTGGTCTGTGACCAGGATAGACTTGGCGGTTTGGGCGTCTTGTGGAGCGGCCTGGGCGGACTACTGTTGCAACTTGGGTGGTCTGCGGGCAGAGTAGACTTGGCGGCTTGGGCGTCTAGTGGAGCGGCCTGGGAGGCCTGTCTTTGGCGGTCTAGTGGCGGTGCTCAGCTTGGCCTGCGGTTCTGCAGTTCTTGCTCTTGAAGTAACCGGGCGGTTTGGAGATTTTATCCGCGGAGATGTGGCGGACTCAGTTAGAGTCCGCGGAGTCCGTTTTGGCGGACAGATTTTGGAGATCGGCATTGGTCCTTGCCGAGTTCTCGGGTGATGCGGTGGGTGATAGCTGCATTCATGGTGGCGGACTGTCCATGGAGTTGGCGGTCTGGGTTTCGTGTCCGCCAAGCTCGCACCAGTTGTTTGATGGGTTGCTGGACTTGGTCACACTCTGTGACAAGTTTAGGGTGTTCACAGTGTCCGCAGAGTCTGTTGTTGACCGGGCGATCTGCCTGTTGGTCGTGGACTGGTGTGGCGGGCTGATGTAGTGTCCGCAGAGTCTGTTGTTGATCGGGCGGTCTGCCTGTTGGTCGTGGACTTGTCGCGGGCTGAGCCGTTGTTCTCGAGCTGTGCGGACTGTCGCTATGTTCGTGTGTTGTGCAGTGTGGCGGACTGGTGCAGTGCTTGCGGGCTGTGCGGGCTGTTGCTTTATCCGCATGTAGCATGAGGACTGACACAATGAATGGGATGTTGTTGTGTCCGCTTGCTGCATGTGTGCGGACTGGCGCGGTGTCCGCCTAGTGGTGGACTGACCTTGACTTGGCACATGGCGAGTTGTTTGAAGTCCGGCCAAGTCCTTGCAGACTCGGTGGACTGGGTTTTGCTAGCTGCGAGTTGGGGTGGTGACTCTATTCACTAGGCCGGTGACCACACTCCTCACCCTGCCTATAAATAGACCCTCCCCCGGCACGTCTACAGTAACAAAGTGAACAGTAAGTTGAGCGCAGATCAATTGTTGTTGTTTAAAGATTGTGCGGCTAGCACTGTGAAGTCGGGCGTCTGGTTCTGATCAAGGTCAGGAAGTAGTGGACTTTGCGGTTTACAATCAACAGTTGCAGCAGGTCGCAGGTGGCGGCCAACCAGTTTCTCTCCTTCAATTGGTCTAAGTTCAATAAGCAGGTCGACCTTGACGGTTTGTTCTTCTGTTCGGCGGCAGCTTGCAGCAGTCAGCGAATAACGGTGTGTCCGCGCGACCTCGCGGTCTCGGCGGACTCCGTGTTCTTTTCAGCTTCTAGCAGTAGTTCAAGTGGTTTCGGCGGTCTCCGGTTTCTGTCTGCTTGGATTGACTTGTAATCTTTTCTGTTTTCCATTGTGTACTGGCAATTATGTCTCGCCACGTATATCTCGCCCTGTAAAGAAGTAAATAAAATTTGATATGCTTGTTCCTTCCGGTTGTTTGTGATGTTTGAGCTTGCTTTCCCAGTTTTCGCTTGATCAAGGTGTGGTCCTGATAGCTCTGAGAATATTAATTTGGCATCAGACTATCTCGTTGATCATCTTGAGTGAAAATTCAACATGGTAACAGAGCTAGGTTCAGTTGCTTGAGCAGTGGTCAACTTGTGTTGTGCTCTGTGCTTTTGAAAGCTTAGACCAAGATTGTTGCAATGAAAGTGAGTTATGCAAGAGGTCTGGGTATTGAACTCTTAACGCCGACTAACTTTAAGAAGTGGAAGTCGTGCATGAAGAGTTATCTTTTGGGCGAGGAGCTATGCGAGGTCGTCGGTGGTGACGACAGGCATGAAGTTACAGCTGCGTTTAGGACTGCTGAGCAGGTGAGGGCCTGGAGGAAAACTAATGCAAATGTTGAGTTTATTCTCAAGCGGGTTGTTTCAGAGGAGCTCTTTGATCACATCATTGGATGTGAGTCAGCTGCTGATATTTGGACAACCATTGATGAGTTGTTAAGCAGGAAGAATGTGACAAGTCTACAGTTCCTGGAGAATGAGTTGGCAAGGAAAACTCAAGGAGACCTGACCATCTCTAAGTTCTTTCTGAAGATGAAGAGTCTGTGTGCTGAGTTATCATCGTTTGATCCTGATGAGTCCATCTCTGAGGCTAAGTTGAAAAAGCACATAATTCGCGGCTTGTGGAAAGAGTATTTGGTCTGTGTAACCTCTGTTCAAGGCTGGGCAACTCAGCCATCTCTGCTGGAACTTGAGAACCTGCTTGTTTCGCAGAAAAGTTTGGCCAGATAGATGGCTGGCTTCACTATCTCTGAAGAAGGTAGTGAAGCGATCTTCATAGGAAAGAAGAAGAAGAGATGAGAAAGGAAGAAGAAGAAGACCGCTGTTGAAAATAAGCCTTTAACTTCTCATCATCAAGAGAGGAGCGTTGCTCCTAAGAAGAACTGGAATAAGAATTTGAAGTTCTACAGATTTCATCAGCCGGGTCACTTCAAGCGTGACTGCAAGGTCAAGCTGCAGCCTGGGCATGCTGCAAGCAAGGAGGAAGCTTACTCCAGTACTGAGGAAGCTGGATAGGGTGGAGCTTTCATGACAGGCACTTGTGTCTGTGCCTTGTCCACCATCGACTTCAAAGACAAATGGATCGTGGACTGCGGATGTGGTCATCAGCTCACCGGAGACAAGCCGAAGTTCTCCTCACTGCAAACTTACTCAGGTAACGAAGTTATTATTACTGCTGATAATACTGTTTATGCAGTAGAGAAGGAGGGGGTTGTGTCCTTGGGTAGTGATAAGGGGACACTCATGTTAAGGAGTGTGTATCATGTATCGGGCATGAAGAAGAACCTCTTCTATGTAACTAATGCTGTAGACGCAGGTTATCACGTTCTGTTTGGGCCAATAGAAGTGAAGTTTCTTCGCAACGTATCAGCGGTGAAGGCTGATATTGCTCACATTGGGAGGAGAGTAAAGAACCTGTTTGTTCTTGCAACAAACTCCTATGTTGATCGAATGAGGACCAATGATAGTGTTGCCATATGACATGAGAGGTTGGGGCATGTAGGGATGGATAAGCTGAAAGCTATGACAAACAGGAGCCTTGTGAAAGGTTTGCATAAGCTATCATCCTTTGGCGATGGTCATGTTTGTGCAGGATGTTAGTATGGTAAGGCTCATCGTCTTCCTTTTGACAGGTCACAAACAAGGAGCAAAGCACTATTGCAGTGCATCCATGGTGATCTGATGGGACCAACTGTCACTGCTAGCCTTGGTGGGAACAGATACATGCTTATTTTGATTGATGATTTCTCAAGATACACTTGAGTATATTTCTTGAAGGAGAAGTCATAAGCTTTCCATTTGTTTGTGGAGTTCAAGGAGCTGGTGGAGGGCCTGCTTGGCCTGTAGATCAAGAAGTTTAGATCAGACAATGGCGGTGAGTTTGACTCATCTGAATTCTCTAACTTTTGCAGGAAGCACGGGATCCAGATAGAGCTTGCATATGCTCATACTCCACAACAAAATGGAGTAGCGGAGCGGAAGATCTGTCATCTGACAGAAACCTGCAAATGTTGGCTTCATGCAAAAGACATTCATAGGTCTTTTTGGGCAGAGGGAATGTCTTGTGCTTCTTATGTCATCAATCGGATGTATCTTAGTCCGATCAACACGAAGTCTCCTTTCGAGATGCTGTTGAAGGGGAAGCCAAGCGTGCAACACTTTCGTGTGTTTGGATCAACTTGATATGTGCATGTCCCGGATGCTTCAAGGACAAAGCTTGATGCAAACTCAAAGAAGCTTGTCTTTGTAGGCTATGATGAGCGGAATAAGGGATGGAAGTGCATGGATCCTGCAATGAAGAAGTTTATTGTATCAAGAGACGTGGTCTTTGATGAACTGACGTCGTATGGAGGAGGCTCGATTGAGCTATCAGAGAGCAAGGTTGATGAAGAGCAGAAGGTGGCAGCTGAAGTTCTTCAAGAGGAGCTTGTTGTATCACCAACATCTCCTATTGCTTCAAGCTCTGGGACAGAGGCTTCTGGTTCAGGAAGCAGGGGGAGCATTGCTCAAAATTTGCCCAGAAATGGAGATGAGCTTGAAGAAGCAATGGAGGTGGTGAGCAAGGAGCAGACCCTTTGAAGATCAAAGATGACTATCAAGCCACCAACTCGATACTGTGAAGGGAATACAGTGAGCTTTGTCTCCTGCTTCTTTGCAGGCCCTCTGGATGAGCGAGAGCCTTCAAATTTCAATGTGGCCACTGGAGTCAAGGAGTGGGAAGATGTCATGTAAGAGGAGATGAATGCTCTCAAGAAGAATGAAACTTGAGACCTTGTGCCCAGGGTTGATGGTATTACTCCAGTGACTCGCAAGTGAGTGTACAAGTTGAAGAAGAAGGCTGATGGGAGCATCGAAAGATACAAGTCTCGTCTTGTTGCTCGAGAATTCTCACAACAGTATGGAGAGGACTATGAGGATACGTTTAGTCCAGTCACAAAGATGACTTCAGTTTGGGTGGTGATCGCCTTGGCTGCTTGCCAAGGATGGAGGTTGTGGCAGCTTGACATAAAGAACGCTTTTCTTTACGGGGAGATTGATAAGGACATCTTCATGGATCAGCCGCTTGGATTTATCTCTGAAGTTCATCCGGACTATGTCTGCAAACTCAGGAAGGCTCTCTACGGGTTGAAACAGGCTCCAAGAGCTTGGTATGGGAAAATATCAGAATACCTCCAATTCTGCGGTTACCTTGTTTCCAACTCAGATTCAGGCTTGTTCATCAAGAAGAAGGGAGAGATTCAGGTCTTGGTCCTGCTGTATGTTGATGATATGATCATCACAGAGAATTCCAAGGAGGAGGTAGCTAGTCTCAGGGCTGAGCTAGCTATTCGCTTCGAGATGAAAGACTTGGGAGAGCTTCATCACTTTATCGGTCTTGAAGTGGAGAGGAAGGAGAGCGAGATACTCATTTCCCAGAAAGAGTATGCGGTTCGTATTGTAGATCATTTCAGCATGAAGGAAGGGAAGAGTTGCTCTATTCCTCTGGATTATGGGTTGAAGCTTCGACGAGATGAAGGAAGGATTCTTACTGATCCCTTGATGTTCAGAGCTCTAGTGGGGAGCTTGATATACCTAACGATTACAAGGCCAGACATTGCTTACATTGTTGGCCGAGTAAGTCGGTTTATGGCAGAGCCAAGGAAGTCTCATCTGGTGGCGACAAAGAATATCTTGAAGTATGTCAAGACTACTTCTGATGATGAAAGTGCATGTGTGCGGACTGGCACAGTGTCCGCCTGGTGATGGACTGACCTTGACTTGGCACCTGGCGAGTTATTTGAAGTCCGGCCAAGTCCTTGCGGACTCGGCGGACTAGGTTTTGCTAGCAGCGAGCTGAGGTGGTGACTCTATTCACTAGGCCGGTGACCACACTCCTCACCCTGCCTATTAGTAGACCCACCTGGCACGTCTACAGTAACAGAGTGAACAGTAAGTTGAGCGCAGATCAATTGTTATGGACTCTGTTTTCCAGGTCACGCGGGTTGAGATTTAACTGGTTGCAGTTTGCAGGTTGTACGGCTAGCACTGTGAAGCCGAACGTCTGGTTCTGATCAAGGTCAGGAAGCAGTGGAGCTTGTGGTTTACAATCAGCTGTTGCAGTAGGTCGCAGGTGGTGGCCAACCAGTTTCTCTCCATCAATTGGTCTAAGTTCAATAAACAGGTCGCCGTCTAGGCGGACTAGGGGGTTTGTTCTTCTATTCGACGGCAGCTTGTAGCAGTCAGCAAATAACGGTGTGTCCGCGCGACCTCACGACCTCGGCGGACTCTGTGTTCTTTTCGGCTTCTAGCAGCAGTTCAAGCGGTCTCGGCGGTCTCCGGTTTCTGTCCGCTTGGATTGACTTGTAATCTTTTATGTTTTCCATTGTGAACTAGCAATCATGTCTCACCACGTATACCTCACCCTGTAAAGAAGTTAATAAAATTTGATCTGCTTGTTCCTTCTGGTTTCTTCTGGTGTTTGAGCTTGCTTTCCCAGTTTCCGCTTGATCAAGGTGTGATCCTAATAGCTCGAAGAATATTAATTTGGCGTCAGACTATCTCGTTCATCATCTTGAGTGAAAATTCAACACCACCGGCGTTGAACGAGGGTCTTGTCGCCGGTCTTGGAGGATATAGTTGTTGACATTATGGTGGGCATTTTTGGTGCGGTGGAGGCATGGTGTCGAAGGTGTGCGTGAGTGCTGTCAGCATCAATGGTGTTTTCCTCTCTGGTGATGGTTTTGGTCTCTGGTGGTGGTGCGGTTGGACGTCGGACTTCGACGTCGACGGTTTCGGCGAACCTTGTGCGTTCGCGAGCCGGATTGCAGTCCAGATCTACTACTCTCTAACATATCGTGTGTGTCTAGCACATTCGCTTGTGTTTCATCGGAAGGTCATTTTCTTCCTCATCTTTATACTCATTTATATTTATATTGACAATTAGAGTTATATATTTTGTTGTTGTGTCTCGGTGGGTTTTGTCGAGTCCGGATTTGTGCATGTTTCTATGTTTCTTGTTTTCCTATAATTTTATAGTTTGTCAACATTTTTACATGATTTTACAATAAGTGTTATCAGAGTCAGATTCCGAACGAGTGACTAGTTCGACGTTCTGGTTTAGCTTCGGGTCAATAATAGTTGACGATATTAGTCTGGTCCCTATCTTCTCAAATCTGATATGCGAATTAATCATATTGTCTAAGGGTACTGCGTGTAGCTATGACAATGAAGAACACAATGTTGGTCAGATATTCTATGGAGATATTTGACTGTAGCGGGAACTTCCGCCTATGACAAATTAGGGTCATGGATATACTGGTTGAGCAGGGGTAGATCCAAGTGTTGTTGGGCATGATTCTTTGTCTGCTCCGGTGAAGGATTCTAAGTGGACTGAGATGGATGAGCGTGCCACCAGCATTATAAGGATGTACGTCAACAACAAGTTGCTATTTAAATTCGGTATTAAAAAGTTTGTTATCACGTTGTGTGAGTAGCTTGAGGGACCCTACATGAGCAAGTCGTTAGCCACAAAGTTGTTACTGAAGTAGTGACTGTACAGCTTGAAGATACAGGAGGGTGGTAACGTGCGGGAACATTTTAACGTATTCAATGACCTTCTCAGCCAACTGCATGTGGTTGATGTGAATGTGGAGAAAGAATACAATGTCTTATTATTTCTTACCTCGCTCTCAGCATCGTATAAGCATATGCAGACCACTCAGATGTATGGAAAGGATATAGTAGACGTGGAACAAATCACATTTGGAGTACTTTTCAGCCAAATGTTGGCAGACCCCACTCTTGGGGATGATCATGCGTTGATAGTAGATGGACAAGGGAGGTATCTCGGGAAGGGATCTTGGAGTGCACAGTCAAAATATGCTTCGAGGAAGGCAGTAACATGCTACCTCTACAGGCAGAGTGACCATATTAGAAGGCATTATCCGCAACATGCACTGAGTTCTGAGGATGTTTAGGGTGCAGGCAAGGCGGTGGTAATTATAACATATGATAGTGATGTGTCTCTCATCATCACCGAGAGTCCATATGACTAATAACTGGTATTGGATTCTGGTGTTTCGCGACGCATTTGCTCGTATAAAGGGATATTTAGTTCACTAGAGGTGACAACTAGGTTTGTCTTTCTGGGTGACGGCTCGGCATATGAGGTCACGGGGACAGGGACGGTAGACATCTGAACGCATGACAGAGCAGTGCGCAGCTTTAAGCGGGTACATATGCTACCCAAGCTGCGCAGGAATTTGATATCACTAGACAGACTATACTCCAGAGAATGCAGTTTTGTGGTGAGAGATGAAGTACTAATGGTGACGTGAGGACGCATGCTCGTCTGAGCTACATAGCATGGTAGTCTGTACATGCTGATGTGGACCACGAAGTGAGGTGGTGCGCCCATGAATTTAATGGCTGACATAATGGATGATCAAAGTAGTGTAGGAGATCATCCATTTAGTAGTCTGACTAGGCGAGACAAATTCGACGATCTAGTTACGTTGACATTCAGATGTTGAGCCCGAGCAGGGATGAGTCGAATGGAGCAGATCGAATGACACCTAATACTTGTGGTGGCGCTTCGTGCAAATTGGTGTTACATACAGACCTTGTTGCGTGTAGTGTTGCCTATTGCAGATGGTGCTTTAATGTAGGGAGTGCTTCATGCAAATGGTGATTCTGGGTCCCGAACTAAGGTGGTGGATTGGTGTTTTTCCCTTATTGGTTCAGAGCTGAATCCAACCCTGATTTGGACCCATTAAGCATTGGGTTTTATTTAAGGTAATACCTATATTTTCACTAACTCATCCATCCGTGAGAAACAAAACTAACAGCACAACGGGAACTTAACAGCTGTCTCCCTCTCTCCCTCGTTTCTCTTCTCTTGTGCGATCGGGGAGACCATTGTCCTTAAAGGATAGTTGTAACGCCCCAAGTTTCCTGAAACAGGAAATGACTTCTTAGAGATACCGCTCGACAGTAGGGTTAACGTCGACGGTAGCAAAGTTGTTTTATTATCTCTCGGTGAGGTACAATATGGCGATAGCGTCAAGCGTCGAGAGCGACGTATTGATATGACACATCGTACACCACGCGGCGACAGGTTGTTATGGTGCGGCGGTAGCAGAGTAGTTATGACGCGGACACGTGTTAGCGTGTGTTTGGAGGTTTTGAGCCATGGCTTGCCGTACAAGCTAACGTGTCATCTACTGCGCGGCGGTAGGCTATTATCGTGTGACGGTAATAGGGTTGTAACGGCGTGTCCACGTGTTGGCCTGTGATTAGAGATTTTGGGCAGTGGCCACGTGAATCAAACCGACATTTGAAGGTACCGCACGACAGTAGCTAGCTAACGCACGACGGTAGCACGGTTTAAAGCCTATGGCCCAGCCCAGCAGCAGTCGCCGGTGCGGATTGAAGAAGTTCCACCCAGAGTAGAGGAAGATGACGTATTCGAGGATCGGGTCGATGTAGGGCCCCAAGGAGGTGTAGGAGTGATCCACTGTGGAGTGGGGATTGAGGCCACTCGGAATGCAAGCCTCCATGTCATGTATCGTAGGAGCGTCGCTTCGACATCCCAGACCCCCCCCAGAGGCGAGGATCACCTTCTCAATGAAGGACATGACGCATCATGAGGATCCATTCTGCAATGCGCTGGTCATCCAGGCAGTCATCGAATGATACACCGTCTCCCGGATCTTGGTTGACAACGGAAGCTCTGTCAACGTCGTTTTCAAGAAGGCATTTGACGGGATGAACGTGGAACCAGTTAGGGTGTTGGCCTCAGACGGACCCCTGTTAGGATTTTCAGGGGAAAGGAAGGAGGTGGAAGGTGGAGTCGGACTCCAGGTGAAGTTGGGGTGGGGACCTCAAGGAACTGCTGGTTCGTCATTATTGACGCTCCGAGCAGTTACAACGCCATCTTCAGAAGACCCCTCATCAGCGCCTTACGTTGTATATCATCGTCCTTCCACCAGTGTCTTAAGTTTAATACTAGAGGGATCCAAGTCAGGGTCAGGGGAGACTCCAGGATGGCAAGGAAGTGTTATGTCACGACCGTCAACACCATCTTCTGTCTAGACAGGGCAGAGGAGATGGAGAAGATCATGGAGAGCTTGAGCAGGATAGAGGTATCAGAGGAGAAGGAGGTGAATGATGGTCATCATGTCCAAGCAGCCTGAAGAAACCTTGCTTCGGTAAGGTCGTTTTCCCTTTATGTTTTTGTAATGAGCTTTACTCCTGACCAGCTGAGTCAGGAGGTCATGTATTTTAAATTTTTTCCCCATTTGAGGATATTGAATTTAGTATGATTCGAATGACGTGCCTAAACCCAACCCCGAGAGAATCTCCTCACCCAGACTGTTGAAGTTGGTGACCGGGCGGTCTGTCCTGGCGGGTTGGAGACCGCGCGGTCTGGCGGTTTGACTCGGCGACTTGTAAACCGGGCGGTCTAGCAATCTTCACAGGCGACCTCTCTGCTTCTCTTATTGTAGCCGTGCGGTTAGTCCTTCTGTCTAACCGCGCGGCCTGTGCGGTTTACTTTGTACAGTCCGCTTAGCTTGTAAATTTTTAGTCCCACATCTCTTATTTGTATTCTCTCTTCTCTCCTCCATTCTATATAAGGGAGGGCATACCTTTGTAATAGTTATCATTTTTGGATAATAAAATTTCAATTATTCAAAAGTTTATTCGGCTTGTTCTCTACTTTTCGGTTCTTTTCGCTACTTTCTAACATGGTATCAGAGGACACGGTCATTTCCTCCTGATTCTGTGCGCTCTCTATTGTTCGCGGCTTGTCTTCCGTGTTCTGCGGCTTGATTCGCGGCTTGCCTTCTCATCTGTCCGCGCGGCTTGTTTCTGTCCGCGCGGCTTGTCTCTGTCCGCTGCCTGTTCGCGCGGCTTGCTTCTTCTTGGTTCTCTTCTACTACTGCTCTTTATCGCAGCGACCTGTTTCCGTATCGCCGCGCTCTTTCCTGTCGCTCCGACTTCCTAGTCGCTGCGGTCTGTCTCTGTCCGCGCATGTTGTCTCTGTACTCGCGGTTTGCTGCTGTGATCTGCCTGACCGTGCGGGTTGTTCCTTTCTCCCCCGCATCTTGGTCGTGGTCACCTGCTCTTCTCCTCTCTTCTGTTCGCTCGGCCTTTTCAGTCCGCGCGACCTCTTCCCCGCTGTGCCCTTGAATGCTGTGATCTGCCTGACCGTGCGGGTTGTACCTTTCTTACCCGCATCTTGGTCGCGGTCACCTGCTCTTCTTCTCTCTTCTGTTTGCTCGGCCTTTTTCAGTCCGCGCGACTTCTTCCCCGCTGTGCCTTGATCTGCATCCTAGCCGCTCGTGTTCGCGCGGCTTCTTCCCTTTTTCCCGCCGCGGTTTCACGCGGATTCTTCCTTATTTGAGCGGCCTCTCTGCCCTTCTCCTTTAGCCGCTCCTGCTTGTTAGTCGCCGCGACCTCCTGGTTTAGTCGCGCGGCTTGTGCTCTGCACCTTGGTCGTGGCCCTTCGTGCCGCTGGTGTGCTGTCACCGAGACTGCTGCAGTTTCTTCTTCCTCCCTTCATGGCTTTCATATCCTCCTCCACGCCATTCGCCTCGGTTGTCACGTCTTCTGGTCGTGCACACATTGTTACTCAGGGCAAATGGCTGATCGACACTGGTGCTACCAATCATATGACCGGCCATCTCCCGTGTTTCTCTCTCCTAGAAAAACATGCTCGCTTGCCCCCGGTTACTCTCGCTGACGGCTCTTCATCATCAGTTCATGGAACATGGATAGTTCATGTCACTCCATCTCTTCACTTGACGGATACTCTCTACGTGCCACAGTTCCCGTGCAACTTATTATCTGTTACCTCTCTTTGCAAGCAATTACAGTGTTCCGTCACATTTACTTCTACTTCTTGCTCTTTTCAGGATCCGGACTCCCAACGGACGATTGCTACTGGGACTGAGAGTGGCGGCTTATACTTCCTAGACAACATTTCTGCTTTTTCCACCTTCTCCTCCACCTCCACAGATCTTCTCCAATGGCATCTCCGCCTTGGTCATGCTCCTCCCCGTCTTCTTCGTCAACTTCTGCCCCACCTTCCTCCTCAAAGTCCTCCGCTCAACTGTGAGGCCTGTCAGCTTGGCAAGCATCACCGCTCCTCCTTCCCTCCAAAGCACGTTCGTAGCTCTACCCGTCCGTTTGATCTTATCCACTCTGATATCTGGGGTCCTTCTCCTACTCTTACCATTGGTCGGGGTAGTTCCTATTTTGTCACGTTCATTGATGATTTCTCTCGCTGTACGTGGGTGTATCTGTTAAAAGATCGCTCCGAATTATTCTCTGTATGGACATCCTTCTATCTCATGGTCAAAACTCAGTTTGGTGTTTCTATCCAGGTGTTTCGATCTGATAATGCCCAAGAATATCTCAGTCGTGACTTCTCTACATTCTGCATGCAAAATGGGATTCTTCATCAAACTAGTTGTGTCTATACTTCACAACAAAATGGTGTGTCCGAACGCAAAAATCGTCACCTGCTCGATGTCGCTCGCACCTTGATGACCCAGATGCATGTTCCTCGCTCCTATTGGGGCTATGCTGTTCTCCTTGCCTGCTACCTCATCAATCGTATCCCCTCCACGGTTCTCCACGGCCAAACCCCGTTCTCCATTTTGTATCCGGGAAAGGAGCCGTTTCCTCTCCCTCTCCAAATCTTTGGATGCACTGCCTTTGTGCATACCCCTTCTGCCACCCGTGATAAGCTCTCCCCTCGCTCCACCAAATGTGTCTTTCTAGGGTACTCCACCACTCAGAAAGGCTACTGTTGCTTTGATCCCGTCCTTCGTAAGCAGTTCGTCTCTGCTGACGTCACCTTCTTCGAGAATACCTCCTACTTCTCGGATGACTCTTCTCCTCTTCTCCCAGCTTCTGATTCTCCTGCCGTTCTCTTCGTTCCCTCGCCTCCTCCTACACTCTCCAACACTACACCGTCTCCGCCCCCTCCTCTTCCTCCACCCTCTCTCTCCCTTCTCCACCACCCTCTCCCTCATCTCCGCTGCCGTCGCTCTCTTCTCCCGGGCCAGCTTTCTCTACCACGGATGCTCCGGATGCCGCGGGCCCGGCTGACCTGGATCTTCATATAGCTCTTCGCAAAGGGGTGCGGACGTGTACCTTACACCCCCTTGCTGCTGTTGTTTCCTATGATCGTCTTACTCCTTCTCGCAGGGCATTTGCACTGGCCATCTCTGCCACTGCCACTCCCCGCTCCTATCAGGAGGCCCTTGCTATTCCTCACTGGAAGATGGCCATGGATGAGGAAATGGCGACCCTCACTGAGCGGGGTACCTGGACTCTTGTTCCTCCTCCCTTTGGTACTGATGTTGTTGGCTGTCGCTGGGTCTTTGTGATCAAATTTAGCCCAGACGGCACTGTGGATCGGTATAAGGCTCGCCTTGTGGCTAAGGGCTTTACTCAGACCTATGAGGTTGATTACTTTGACACCTTCTCCCCTGTGGCTCGTCTCAGCACCATCCGGGTTCTTCTCTCTGTGGCCGTCAATCGGGATTGGCCGATTTCTCAGCTGGACGTCAAGAATGCCTTCCTTTATGGTGATCTTCACGAGGCCGTTTACATGGAGCAACCTCCTGGGTATGTTGCTCAGGGGGAGACACGAGTATGCCGGCTGCAGAAGGCAATTTATGGCCTCAAGCAGAGTCCTCGAGCTTGGTTTGACAAGTTCAGCGGTATTGTGGCGGCTGTTGGTTTTGTGCGAAGCTCTGCTGATCACTCTCTCTTTATTCGCAAAACTCCTTCTGGGCTGGTTGTTCTTGCTGTGTACGTCGATGATATTCTTCTCACTGGCGATGACCAGGAAGGGGTAGCCCTGACAAAGCGACATCTTCGCCAACATCTGATCACTAAAGATATGGGCTCTCCAAAGTACTTTTTGGGGATCGAACTCTCGCGGAAGCCCGACTCCTTAGTTCTCTCTCAACGTAAGTATGCCCTTGATCTTTTAAAAGAGGCAGGATTGACTGGAGCTAAACCTGCCCGATGCCCCATGGCTATTGGGGAGGACAAAACCTGGACAGATGATTCGCCTCCTCTTTCAGATAGTTCGCGGTACAGGCGTCTGGTTGGTAAGCTCATATATCTCACAGTGACCAGACCCGACATTTCCTATGTTGTGGGCAAGGTGAGTCAATTCATGCAAGCACCTAGGGAATGTCATCTACAGTCCGCCTTGCGGATCTTGGAATATGTCAAAGCAGCGCCTGGGAAAGGATTACTGTTTCAGAAGAATGGTCATCTGAGGATTGAAGCCTACTCAGATGCAAGTTATGCTGATGACAAAGGGGATCGCAAGTCTACCTCAGGTTTTTGCACCTTTGTTGGGGGAAATCTGGTGAGCTGGAAGAGCAAAAAGTAGTCTGTTGTCTCCAGGTCCAGTGCAGAAGCTGAGTATCGCAGTATGGCGTCAACCACTTGTGAGTTGAAATGGTTGCGGGCTCTCATGCTAGATTTAGGAGAGGTGTACAACCATCCTCTTCCTATGTTCTGTGATAACAAGGCCGCCATATACATCTCCAAAAACCCGGTATTCCATGAAAGAACAAAGCACATTGAGGTTGATTGCCATTTCATTCGTGAAGAGATTTTAAAAGAACAAATTTGCACACCGTTTGTCACGTCTGATAAAGAGCTAGCTGACATCTTCACCAAGCCAGTCTCCGCCTCGTTTCTGTATGTTTGCGACAAGCTGGGCATGATTGATATACATGCTCCAGCTTGAGGGGGAGTGTTGAAGTTGGTGACCGGGCGGTCTGTCCTGGCGGGTTGGAGACCGTGCGGTCTGGCGGTTTGACTCGGCGACTTGTAAACCGGGCGGTCTAGCAATCTTCACAGGCGACCTCTCTGCTTCTCTTATTGTAGCCGTGCGGTTAGTCCTTCTATCTAACCGCGCGGCCTGTGCGGTTTACTTTGTACAGTCCGCTTAGCTTGTAAATTTTTAGTCCCACATCTCTTATTTGTATTCTCTCTTCTCTCCTCCATTCTATATAAGGGAGGGCATACCTTTGTAATAGTTATCATTTTTGGATAATAAAATTTCAATTATTCAAAAGTTTATTCGGCTTGTTCTCTACTTTTCGGTTCTTTTCGCTACTTTCTAACACAGACTCTCACTAGCTGGATGGGTTGAATGTGCCTCGGTGGAAAGAAGGAACCAACCTTGAGAGGATCTCCTCACCCCGGCTCTCACTAGTTGGATGAGTCGAATATGCCTCGATGGAGAGTAAGTTCCAACCCCGAGAGGATCTCCTCACCCAGGCTCTCACTAGCTGGATGGGTCGAATGTGCCTCGGTGGAGAGAAGGAACCAACCCCGAGAGGATCTCCTCACTCAGCCTCTCACTAGCTAGATGGGTCGAATGTGTATCAGTGGAGAGTAGTTTTGTAACACCCCCTATTCGTCGCATAGCATATAGCAGTAGGTCCGGCCGGGGCCCGACTCCATATACCACAGACAGACCGGGTGGTTACTTAATGGAAACCATCCAACCAATCTAACATCCTACACAGAGCATTCTAGCGGAAGCAGTTTTATAAGTTGCAATAAAAATAACCCAGCACAAATAACATGAATGTCCACTAAACAAACCCAAAGGAATGAAGTACAAATACACAAGTATTGGCCTTAAGGCCTTACAAATTGTTTCCTTCAAAATTACATGTTTTCAAACCTTGGCACGCAGGCCGACCATACATGAATAAAGAAACCACTCAAAAATTAGGCCTTCGAGGGCCGGCTCAGCAACTTGGGCTTTAGCCCGCTATTGACCGCTCGGTCCAGTAGCACCTGCAAGCAACCATCCACCGCACGGTGGCAAACAAAGGCAACGGTCAGCAATGCAGACCAAATTATAACGATCCTGCCCCCAAAATTGGGGCGGCGATGCTCCTTCCCTGCACTTTATTAGTATAACCAAGCAGTATAGTAATGTCACTACATCACAGGCATAGGCTCACACGGCCACACACCCCGTGCACTCAGGGCACATTCTTGGTGAACCGGTTGATGTCACGTCAATTTAAGCCATAAACATTCTGATCTCACCGCCGCCACTTTGACGGCCAAACTATGAGCAATTTGTCTTCCCGGCATAGGTCACGTCATTTTAAGCCATAGACCGCCGAAGACCCTCATCTATGTCAACGGCAAGTACCACGTACCTTTAGGTCGCTTTAACCGAATGAAATAGAACGGGTACGGTTCCATCTAACCCGTGCTCACATCGCAACGACAATTTAAGCCATATGCGCGGGTCAAACTTCTCCCGAGTCCCGTTTCCGTTACACACTTCACATAACCCGGTTATGTTCAAGTTGGCTCCCAGGCCTCCAAGTTGGCAGAACCACGCGTCTGCCCAGTTTTCCGGGGGCACCTTGGAGTTAATCTCTAAGGCTCCCTGTTGCAATCTACCTCGTAGAAAACCCGAAAAACAAACATTCGCACGGAGTCTTCTCCGGCCATTATGCAATGCAACATCACCGATCCAGACCAACTTGTCCGGGTAGGCTTGACACATCATGCCTATGTCCGTTCTTGAATACAAACTCTAAACAACGAGGACTTTACATATCTACCCGAAGGAACGCCTCCAACTCACCGCAAACTCGCGAGAGCAGGCTTCCTATGCAAAAGAAAGAGAGCTTCGCATGCTCAAGTAGAGAATCATTACCCTAACGTTCTTCCTTGGCGCCATGGAAATGTACGCGGATGTAAAGCACCGCAATCTCCTTGCCTTCGTAGATCCGAAGTTGGCTCGTGATTTGGAGCTCTGAAACTCCTCCAACGACTGGATCTAAACTCCTTCCTCTTTTACTCTCCCCTCTTTCTAAGATTTAGACAGAGAACCACACAGAAGAATAAGGGTTTTGAAACCATGTACTCGGGTATAACCCCATCAGGAAATAACCACAGCCGTCGGATCCCACAAAAGGGATGCACGGATACGATCCAGGCCCGACCTGGACAAATGGGGCTAAACACCGCACGAATCACCAACAGGAGCAGGACACGTCCACGTCAAAACACTGTCAGAAAAATTAGTCAACTCCCGCCAAAACCCGTGTGTCGACACTTCACGTCGAGTGTCAAACATGCCACATAACGTCCCGCGCTCGACGATCGCCGAACCAAGATCGTCGAATGCTGCCAAAATGTAGATCCCAGATCACTGGCCATTCGTCGAACGAAGATCGCTGGCCATTCGTCGAACGAAGATCGCTGGCAATTTGTCGACCGCAGAACGTCGACAATTCGTCGACCGAGAATATCGACAGATCGTCGACCGCAGAATTGTGACCAGATCGTCGACCGCTGCTCGACAATCGTCGAACCCAGAAAACTGCCTGATCGATTTGCCAGATCTTTTGCTAAATCGTTGAACCCCTCTCGACACGCCCTGGGACACGCCCGTGTCCCAGGCCGTGTTCTCTGCTCGACGATCGTCGAATCCAAAATCGTCAAACACACAACCAAATCGTTGAACCAGCTCGACACGCCCTGGGACACGCCCGTGTCCCAGGCCGTGTGCCCCCTGCCAAATTCCAAATTTGGCCCGAAACGTCTCCCGTCGCTCTTTTGAGTTTTGGGGTGTTACAAGTTTCCAACCCCGAGAGGATCTCCTCACCCAGGCTCTCACTAGCTGGATGGGTCGAATGTGCTTCAGTGGAAAAAAAGAACCAACATCGAGAATATCTCCTCACTCAGGCTCTCACTAACTGGATGGTGATACGCCTAAAATAGATTTACGTAGTGACGCAAGTATACGTGCCGAATCAAGTAATATAGAGTAAGAAGTGATCGTTCCCTCGAGGAAGTGATTGATTAGTGCTCACAATTACTACCTCCTCCTATTCTTTAAATTCAAGCGAGATATTTGAAGTGATTTAATAGCGAGAATTTCAGAGACAACAATAAAAAAAAAACTAATTTGATCTTACTTCGTTTATTTTTTTTCGAATTGGAGAATTAGTCTCGTGTGTTGTTTTTCTTAGGCTATTGTGACGACTTTTCTTAGTGACCTCTCATGATTGGTTGATTACTATCCTGCAATGATTTTTAAGATGGATGACATTATCTCTCGATCTCTGAAATCCGCTTATCCTAATTCCCCTAGTTATCTCTAACTCAGGCAGATTTAGAATAACATAAAGGTTTAAAATCAATGTTGCTAACTCAAGACGAAATCTCTTCCTCTCTTGATGTTATATTAAGGTTTATGTTACATTTACACCGCTCCTCTCTCGAATATTGCAGTGCAGTAAAAATATGGAATTTTGACTAAAAGAATTACGTAACTCCTCTCTCGAATTTTGTCGCATAAAATGAGGATTCAACCCTAGACTAGCGAGACTCCTCTCTCGAATCTTGTCTCGCTATCTAAAAGAATAACACTTACTCAAAAATTTCACAATGAAAGCACATAAATCTAATAAAAATAGATCATCAACCAAACATGAAAGTAAAATTGAAATCAAATCATCACAATGAGTCTAGTACTCACAACACACAAGACTTTTAAAATTTAGTTCATAACGATGGAGAAATCACACACTATGGTTGGAAAGTTCTTACAAAACATGATGGAAATTAGTTCAAACTGCTGTACAATCCTTTTCCCGAGGTTGCTCACTTGATCCGTCCGGAGATTTGTCTTCTTCCTCGCGTAAGAAGAGCAACCCTAGGTTTTTCTCCTCCTTTCTTCTCTCCAATCCAATTCTGAATAATCCCCCCAAATGACTCCCTAATCAGTCAAGAAAAACGTCCAGCCCTTTCCCCAAAGGATGAATCTTCCCAAAATTGCAAATGGCGCCATATTTGAAATTTAAAATTTGAAATTCGTCCAGACGTTGCAACCTGTTTTTCTGCGCGTTGTGACCTGTTTTCCTGGTTATGATTCTTTGGGCAGATTTCTTTCTCCAATAGAATTCTTTGGCAATTCTCGCACAAATACATTGAAAAAAGACCGGATTAGCTCAAAATTAAATAAATATGAATTAAACTCTTATTTCTATTTTATTTAAACTCATTTTGAGCATTTATAATAGATATTAAGACAGAAAATTAGGCTAGATAACTTCTATTTGAGAAGTTATCACACCTCCACACTTAAACCTTTGCTAGTCTCTAACAAAGACAATACTAATCATGGAAATTGAGTGAGAGGAGTTAGTCGCAATATAAACTCATAAGATCCTTCTTCTCAACATAATTAAATAAAAGATTTCTCAAATGTTTCAAATTTAACCAAATGAGGACTTGTCATACCTTAATGGTTCATCATAATCAAATATTCACTAGCTTGATGAAAGATAAAGTTCAATTAAACTTTTTTTTATGTGATGTGTGCTATCCTTTAAAATCATCGACTCCTATAAATTGTTCTCAACGAACTTCCTTAATAACTAAGAAGGAATGAAAATAAATCGAGTCTTTGACTTAACCTCCACTAGAGTTCATAATTTGACTTGAAAAGAAAAGATGAGGACTTGTGGTGGAAATGACCTTGGCTTGGTAAGGAATCAAATGCGATACTAGAAGGTATTTCCCTAGTTAATATTCTTAATAACTTTCCAACTATAGGGTTCATCTTTAATTATCAACTTCTTAGACCGTAGTAGGGATCATTCCAAGTAGGTGTACACATACTCGAGCCACATATCACTACAACTAACACGGTGCAAATTTTTTTTTTCTTCTGTAATCATAGTTGGGATCATTCTAAGTATGAATATACATACCTAGGCCGCATATCACTATGATACGTTCTCTTTTCCCCCTTTTTTTATAAAGTTGTAGTAGGGATCATTCCAAGTAGGTGTACATACACTCTGACCACATATCACTACGAATCACACAATTTTTTAATTTTTTAACAATTCTCTATAGTTAAAGAACTTACTAAGAAATAACTATTAGGAATATAGAGAAACGGTATGTGAGAATTTAAAGTTCAAGCTCACAGGAAAGTGGACGATCAAATCAAAATATCGGTAGTGAGGCACGAATTGATCAAAGGTATGTCCTAATCATTCTTTCAAATCAACTAGAAATCGCAACGTTTCGGATTACATCTCCGACTTGGTTCATGCCAATCCTTCGATCATTATTTTGAGAAGTCAGTGATGATAAATTTTTAGGAAGCAAATTATTTTAAAGAATTGTGAGGATTAGAGAAATATTTAAGAGAGCTTTTACCCATCTTACTAATTTTCAATCGAGGATTTGAACCCTTAAGACAGACTATCATACCAACAATCATCATCGAATAATATTGAATAACATTCGTTAATTATATCGAGAAATAGGATTAACTAAAATTGTTGAAAATATTTACTCTCACTCAATTGGTAGGAGTATACTACTCACACCTCCACACTTTTGACACTTGCTAGTCCCTAGCAAAGAGACTTCAATACCCAAGAAAATACGATTAAACTATTTTGACTAATAAGCAAATAAGGTAAAGGATAAAATGCAAGTCAAGATGAATATTGTAATTGAAGTACTCCCCTGAAGAGTTGATTGTCTGCGTAGTTGTCCATGGACTCGACAATGCACCTGATTTAATATGTAATGGGATGTCTTTCCGATACCCTATCTATTAAATATATCATGCATGTGTTAAACCCTCAACATGTACACTGATTAGGATAGGAGATGTAATTATGTTGGGCAGCATGAATATCAATAAGAGTAACAAAATATAATACTAGTGCAGAATCATTGTTTTAAGCATATTGAATTAACTCATCCTCGAAAACCTTCATAAGCATGAAAAATGCACTCATATAACATCATTAAGCAGAATTCATATAATCAGTCAACATAACATAGAATTGAGACTCAGACTTATATGACAAAATTACCGAATTCAAAGGATGGCTCAGCATAACATAGAATCAACATGTCACAATCTAATAGCAATTACTCATGACAATAGTGAAAGTTCCAAATAACATCAGAGCCTAACTATGAGTAGGTAACTGAATTAACCATTACAAAAGAAATGTACTGGCCAAAGGACTAAACCTGTCATCACCAAAATGTACGAGTGCCGCGCTAATTAACCAACTGTCCAAATCAGAGCAGAAAGAAGAAGATAAAAATGTAACTATGCAAATGCAAGCTAGGAACAAAATAACACACAAGAGCTAAGCATCCCCTTCCTCGTTGTCCTCGTCATCTTCATCCTCCTCTGCTTCTTCATCCTCTTCATCCTCCTCTGCGTCCTCATCGTCTTCATCCTCCTCTGCTTCTTCATCCTCTTTCTGTTCTTTAGCTTTTGTCAACGTAGGATCTATTCTTGTCCCATCCGATGTCAGGAGATAGCCTTTCTTGTCAAACTGGGACTCCAGATCATATTTAGGCTTCGCCACTGGAATACGGGCCTTCTGCATCAACTTGGCATGATTCTCACATATGTAGTCCAACTTGGAGTTGAAGTAAACAAACTGGCAACGATGATACGCCTTCATGTACTCAAGCTGCTCGGTCATAGCGTCTGGATCATCGCCGTGGTCAACTATCGGAATATTAATGCGCTTGGGAGCTACTGCTGTTGACTTAGGGGGTTTAGCAGCACACACGGCCTTCAACTTGCTTGGAGTTTGAGGAAGCTCAGAAGGTACTTTGATGTTGACGTTCACTACCGTTTCTGTGATGTGGCGATCCACTTGCGTGATTAGGTCATCCTCACCGAGTTCAACTCCAGCCGCGCGACATAACTCAGTGATGGTAGTTGGGAACCAAATGTGCTTCATTTTCTTATCATTCACTTTTGTCCAGATAAGTCGGGAGATGATCCGTCCAATATTTACCTTTATGCCCTTTTATGATGCAGAAAATTAGTGCAGTCCTATCAAGTTGGACGTGGTTCAAATGACGTGTGGGCAGCAAACTTGTGTTTACAAAGTGAAGTCAAACCTTCGCTTCCCTCGATAGGCAAGTGGAGTGTAGAGCATTCTCTTTGGTGCTCACCCAGTTTGGTCCTAGCACACCACAGATAATAGCGGCCATATCTGCCTTAGGCGTGGTAGAAAGCACAGTTGTATGATCTGGTCCGATGTTATCATCTAAATCAAAGAATGAATTAATGACAGAGGCAGTAAAATCAACTTTCTTTCCTCGCACGAACACAGTCCCCCCTTCTGCATCTGGTGCATTAGCGTAGAATTCATAAACCTGTTAAATTTTCTCAACGTGGTCAGCAAGATAGCCCAAACGCCAAATTAATATCTTCGGAACTACCCAGTTCGCACGCTGAACCTGCGGAAACCCAAGGACTAGAGGTTGCACCCAACAAAACAATGGAAGCACAAGAAGATCTTATTATGCATTCACTTCTTTACAATCCGAGGCATACATAGCGAGACATGATTTCGCTAGTATTACAGCTGTAAACAGAAAGAACCAAAAAACAAGCCGGGCGGACAGCACTCCAGTCCGCCGAGACCGCGAGGTCGCCGAGACCGCTGAGACCGCTGAGCTCGCCCAAGCTATGTTGCAATCCGCCGAATACCACGGAGTCCGCCGAGACCGCGAGGCCGCGCGGACAGACCGTTATTCGCCTCCTGCTGAACCCGAACTGAGGAACTCCCCTACCCGCCTGAAGCCGGCGGACAGGTTATTGAAGCTGGGAAAGTTGAAACAGAACTGACAAGCCGCAGAGCGACCTCCTGCTGAGTCCGCAGAGACCGCACACTTCCAAGCACTGACCGAAGTCACAGCCAAACTCCTGGCTCCTTGAAGTTATCCGCGCGACCTGCACACAGCAAACCGTCAGCCTGAAACAATCCGCGCGGACTGAAAAACACAGACCGCAGCACTCGCCCAACCCAAAATACTGTTCACTCACGTTACTTAGGTTACTGTAGATGTGCCAGGGGGGTCCTATTTATAGGCCAGGTGAGGAGTGTGGTCACCGCCCATGAGATAGCGACACCACCCCAGCCCGCGCGAACACAAAACGACTGTCCGCTCAGTCCGCGAGGACTTAGCCAGTCACCAAGGGAAACCGCCAGGAGCAAGGCAACCAATGACGAACCCTCTCCAGTCCGCCCAAGCTAAGCGGACAAGGCACCAGCCCGCAAAGCTCCAACTGCTTCAGGACAGCACCCTCTTCAATGGCAGTCCGCACCAACCCGAGGCAGTCCGCAAGACTCACACCTCAATCCGCCACAGGTCCACGACCAAAGGCAAACAGCAACAGTCCGCCCGGTCACAGCGGACTTGGCGGATACGGCGGACGCCATGAACTTGACACCAAGTGTGACCAAGTCCAAAACCATCAAGGGCCAGTGCGAGCATGGCGGACACAAAGTCCCGTCCGCCAAACACCCTAGCACAGACCGCAACCAGTCCGCGAGCTCCTCGCACTTGTCCAACGCAGCAGCACCAAGCCGGACTCCAAACATCAGTCCGCCAACCGGTCTCCACAGCAAGACCTGCTGTAACACCTGAGCTCGACAAGGCCTCAGCCAAGCTCAAGACTCAGTCCGCAACAGCCCAAACCGCAGACACACCAACCCGCCAACAGCGCAAACTTGCACCCGCGACCACTGAGCAAAGCACCAGTCCGCAAGCCTCTCTATCCGCAGATACCAGGCCGCACCAAACCGCAGACACCATGCAACAACCCGCTCAGAACACAGCCGGCTTCCACCAGACTTCTCACCAGGCCGCAACCCACAGTCCGCCCAGTCCGCCCAGTCCGCCAAAGCTGTCCGCACAGGCCGCGCGGCCTGTCCCGTCACCCACTTTCACTTCACAAATTTCAACACTCCCCCTTGAAGTGAGAAGTGGTGACCAAGCCCAGCAAGCTGCGCAAGCGTTCAAAGGGCCCCTTCGACAGCGGCTTCGTGAAGATGTCAGCAAGATTATCTTCACTCCGAACATGCCCGACCAGCAGAGACCCCTCCAACACCTTCTCCCTGATGAAGTGGTGATCAATCTCTATATGCTTGGTCCTGGCGTGACACACTGGATTGTTTACCAGTTTGAGAGCACTCTCATTGTCACCCCGGAGTAAAGTAGGCCCTTGCACTTCTTCATGAACATCCTCTATGAGTCTCCTCAACCAAACGACTTCCCGAGCAGCCAAGGCCGAAGCCTTATACTCCGCCTCCGTGGTTGAAACCGACACCGAGTCCTGCTTCTTGCTACACCACGAGATGCTAGCTGAACCGCAAGTGAACACATAACCCGAAGTAGACCTTCGATCATCCGAATCACCGCCATAGTCAGCATCCGTGTACCCGAGCAACGCAAACTCCGCATCCCTTCCATAGAGGAGTCCCATCTCAGAAGTCACCTTGACATACTTCAGAATTCCCTTCGCCGCCACTAGATGAGAATGCCTAGGTTCAGCCATATACCGACTTACTCGGCCAACAGCATAAGCTATATCCGGCCTTGTAATCGTCAGATAGATCAAGCTCCCAACAAGAGCCCTGAACACCAAGGGATCATTAAGTACCCTTCTTTCATCTCGTCGAAGCTTCAGCCCAGATTCCAGTGGAGTAGAGCACTTCTTCCCTTCGCCCATGCCAAACCGCTTCACAATGCGATCAGCATACCCTTTCTGGCTAATGAGAATCCCACACTCCTTCCTCTCCACTTCCAGACCAAGAAAGTGATGCAACTCTCCCAAGTCTTTCATCTCGAAGCGTATAACAAGCTCTCCCCTGAGCCTTGCTACTTCCTCCTCCGAGTTCCCTGTGATGATCATATCATCCACATACAGCAGGACCAAGACTCTTAGCTCTCCCTTCTTCTTGACGAAAAAGCTTGAATCCGAGTTAGAAGCCAGGTATCCACAGAACTGCAGGTACTCTGCAATCTTCCCATACCACGCTCGAGGAGCTTGCTTCAACCCATAGAGAGCCTTCCTGAGTTTGCAGACATAGTCCGGATGTTTTTCAGAGACGAAACCAAGCGGCTGATCCATGAAGATGTCCTTGTCAATCTCTCCGTAAAGAAAGGCATTCTTCACATCGAGTTGCCACAACCTCCATCCCTTGCAGGCAGCCAAGGCGATCACCACTCTTACAGACGTCATCTTCGCAACTGGACTGAATGTCTCCTCATAGTCTTCTCCATACTGCTGTGAGAATCCTCTAGCGACCAGGCGAGCCTTGAACCGATCAATGCTCCCATCAGCCTTCTTCTTCAACTTATACACCCACTTGCAAGTAACCGGAGTAACGCCATCAACCTTGGGCACAAGGTCCCAGGTTTCATTCTTTTTCAGAGCATCAATCTCTTCCTTCATGGCACCTTCCCACTCCTTCACTCCAGTGGCCTCGTTGAAGTTTGCAGGCTCTCGCTCATCCAGAGGACCAGCAAAGAAACAGGAGACAAAGCTCACTGCATTCCCATCACAGTACCGAGCCGGTGGCTTAACCACCCTCTTCGATCTCCGAAGACACGGCTCCTTGCTCACGGCTTCCGTTGCTTCTTCAGGCTCCACTCCTACCTGGGGCAAGCATTGAGCAGTGCTCCCCCTGCTTCCTGAGCCAGAAGGCTCAGCCTCGGAGTTCGAAGCAACAGGAGCTGCTGGTGAAACAGCAAGCTCCTCTTCCAAGCTTTCAGCAGCCTCCACCGGTGCTTCCTCAACTTTGCTACTTCTGGTAGGCTCCACCGAGCCACCTCCATATGACGTCAGCTCGTCAAAGACAACGTCTCTTGACACCACGAACTTCTTCGTCACAGGGTCCATGCACTTCCATCCCTTCTTCCGCTCATCATAGCCAACAAAGACAAGTTTCCTTGCCTTCGCATCCAGCTTTGTCCGTGAAGCATCCGGGACATGCACGTAGCAAGTTGAACCGAACACCCGAAGGTGTCCAACACTCGGCTTCTCCTCCAGCAACAGCTCAATAGGAGTCTTCATGTTGATAGGGCTGAGTGGCATCCGGTTGATAACATATGCAGCACAAGACATTCCCTCCGCCCAAAAAGACCTCGGGATATCTTTCGCATGCAGCCAGCATTTGCAGGTTTCCGTCAAATGACGGATCTTCCGCTCCGCTACCCCATTTTGTTGTGGAGTGTGAGCACATGTAAGCTCCCGTTGGATCCCGTGCTTCCTGCAGAAGTTAGAAAACTCGGAAGAGACAAACTCCCCCCCGTTATCAGTTCTAAACTTCTTAATCCGCAAGCCAAGCCGGCCTTCTACCAACTCCTTGAACTCCACGAACAAACGGAAGGCATCCGACTTCTCCTTTAAGAAGTACACCCAAGTATACCTTGAGTAGTCATCAACCAAGACAAGCATGTATTTGCTTCCACCAAGGCTGGCAGTAACAGTCGGTCCCATCAGGTCGCCATGAATACACTCCAATGGATTCTTGCTCCTTGTTTGAGATTTATCAAACGGAAGGCGATGTGCCTTACCGTATTGACAGCCCGCACAAACATGCCCATCACCAAAGGAGGACAACATCGGCAACCCCCTCACCAGACTTCTACTCGCCATTGCCTTTAGCTTGTCCATGCCAACATGCCCCAGCCTCTCATGCCAGATAGCCGCACTATCATTGGCTCTCATCCTATCAACATAGGCACTGGTGGAAAGAACAAACAAGTTCTTCACCCTCCTCCCAACATGAGCAACATCAGCCTTTACCGCTGATACGTTGCGAAGGAACCTCACGTCTGTTGGCCCAAACAGAACGTGATACCCAGCGTCCACCGCGTTGGTCACCGAGAAGAGGTTCTTCTTCATGCCCGGCACGTGATACACACTCCTTAACGTGAGTGGCCCCTGATCACTACCCAAAGACACGACCCCCTCCTTCTCTACTGCATAAACAGTATTATCAGCAGTGATAATAGCTTCATTACCTGAGTAAGCCTGCATGGAGGTGAACTTCGACTTGTCTCCGGTGAGGTGATGACCACACCCGGAGTCGACGATCCACTCGCTGTTGAAGTCCTCAGCAGATAAAGCCCGGACACAAGTGCCCGTCATGAAAGCACCTCCCCATTCTGCTTCTTCACTTCGCGAGCAAGCTTCCTCCTTTCCCGCAGCATGCCCAGGCTGCAGTTTGACCTTGCAGTCCCGCTTGAAGTGCCCTCGCTGATGACACCGGTAGCACTTCAGATTCTTCTTCCAGTCCTTAGGAGCATTGCTCCTCTCCGGCGGATATGAAGTTGAAGTCTCCTTCTCAATAGTGGCCTGCACCTTCTTCTTCTTCTTCCCTTCCCATCCCTTCTTCTTGCCTGAGAAGAGAGCCTCGCTGCCTTCCTGATTCAGATTCACTCCAGCCATCTGCCTTGCTAAGCTCTCCTGCGAGGCAAGCAGATTCTCCAGCTCCAGCAGAGACGGCTGAGTAGCCCACCCTTGAACAGACGTAACAAAGGCCACATACTCCTTCCGCAAGCCGCGGAAAATGTGCCTTTTCATCTTTGCCTCAGAGATAGGCTCATCAGGATCCAGCGCCGACAGCTCAGCACACAAGCTCTTCATCTTTAAGAAGTACCTGGAGATGGAAAGGTCTCCCTGAGTTGCCCTGACCAACTCATTCTCCAGGAACTGAAGCCGCGCCACATTCTTCCTATTGAACAACTCATCAATGGTCGTCCAAATATCAGCAGCCGACTCACATCCAATGATGTGATCAAACAGTTCCGGAGAGACAGCTCTTTTCAGAACGAACTCTGCCTTAGCATTAGTTCTTCTCCAGAGCCTCACCTGTTCAGCAGTACCGAAAGCAGCAGTAACTTCCTGTCTGTCGTCTCCACCGACAACTTCCCACAGCTCCTCGCCTAGAAGATAACTCTTCATGCACGACTTCCACTTTTTATAGTTAGTCGGCGTTAAGAGTTCAATGCCCAGACCTCTTGCTAAGCTTCCTTCCATTGCAACCACCTGTTGGTACCCTTCAGCAGCTCCGAGCAACAACACAGGTTGAACACCACTCAATCACTGAGTAACAACACTGGCTGACCTCCGCTCACGCAACTGAACCTCCGCAACCTCAGGAACCTTGCTCTGATACCATGTTAAATTTTCTCAACGTGGTCAGCAAGATAGCCCAAACGCCAAATTAATATCTTCGGAACTACCCAGTTCGCACGCTGAACCTGCGGAAACCCAAGGACTAGAGGTTGCACCCAACAAAATAATGGAAGCACAAGAAGATCTTATTATGCATTCACTTCTTTACAATCCGAGGCATACATAGCGAGACATGATTTCGCTAGTATTACAGTTGTAAACAGAAAGAACCAAAAAACAAGCCGGGCGGACAGCACTCCAGTCCGCCGAGACCGCGAGGTCGCCGAGACCGCCGAGACCGCTGAGCTCGCCCAAGCTATGTTGCAATCCGTCGAATACCACGGAGTCCGCCGAGACCGCGAGGCCGCGCGGACAGACCGTTATTCGCCTCCTGCTAAACCCGAACTGAGGAACTCCCCTACCCGCCTGAAGCCGGCGGACAGGTTATTGAAGCTGGGAAAGTTGAAACAGAACTGACAAGCCGCAGAGCGACCTCCTGCTGAGTCCGCAGAGACCGCACACTTCCAAGCACTGACCGAAGTCACAGCCAAACTCCTGGCTCCTTGAAGTTATCCGCGCGACCTGCACACAGCAAACCGTCAGCCTGAAACAATCCGCGCGGACTGAAAAACACAGACCGCAGCACTCGCCCAACCCAAAATACTGTTCACTCACGTTACTTAGGTTACTGTAGATGTGCCAGGGGGGTCCTATTTATAGGCCAGGTGAGGAGTGTGGTCACCGCCCATGAGATAGCGACACCGCCCCAGCCCGCGCGAACACAAAACGACTGTCCGCTCAGTCCGCGAGGACTTAGCCAGTCACCAAGGGAAACCGCCAGGAGCAAGGCAACCAATGACGAACCCTCTCCAGTCCGCCCAAGCTAAGCGGACAAGGCACCAGCCCGCAAAGCTCCAACTGCTTCAGGACAGCACCCTCTTCAATGGCAGTCCGCACCAACCCGAGGCAGTCCGCAAGACTCACACCTCAATCCGCCACAGGTCCACGACCAAAGGCAAACAGCAACAGTCCGCCCGGTCACAGCGGACTTGGCGGATACGGCGGACGCCATGAACTTGACACCAAGTGTGACCAAGTCCAAAACCATCAAGGGCCAGTGCGAGCATGGCGGACACAAAGTCCCGTCCGCCAAACACCCTAGCACAGACCGCAACCAGTCCGCGAGCTCCTCGCACTTGTCCAACGCAGCAGCACCAAGCCGGACTCCAAACATCAGTCCGCCAACCGGTCTCCACAGCAAGACCTGCTGTAACACCTGAGCTCGACAAGGCCTCAGCCAAGCTCAAGACTCAGTCCGCAACAGCCCAAACCGCGGACACACCAACCCGCCAACAGCGCAAACTTGCACCCGCGACCACTGAGCAAAGCACCAGTCCGCAAGCCTCTCTATCCGCAGATACCAGGCCGCACCAAACCGCGGACACCATGCAACAACCTGCTCAGAACACAGCCGGCTTCCACCAGACTTCTCACCAGGCCGCAACCCACAGTCCGCCCAGTCCGCCCAGTCCGCCAAAGCTGTCCGCACAGGCCGCGCGGCCTGTCCCGTCACCCACTTTCACTTCACAAATTTCAACAAAACCCACGGTAACACTGCCTCCGTCCTTGGGTGACACAACGTTTCCCAGCCCATAGCCTGTATTTGCCCCACATATCCTATATTCCAGCCCCGTTTCTCCATTTTGAATCCTCTTTCGTAAATGGGCAGTATGGATTGGAGGGAATGAAATCTTTGGGCGGCTTCATCACTCAAAAATTTCTGGCTTTTTCGCACAATCTCTTTCCCTTTTCCCTTTTTTCTCGATGTCATGACCAAATCTACCAAATCCGAAACCCAACACTAAGCAAAAATGAAACGATACACCACTCTACTGGACTTAGGGGTTAGGTTTATACCGTTAGTGGCCTGCGAAGTTGAACTTGTGTCGTTGGCGGTTGCTGAAAGCTGCAGGATAGCCGTAACACACTGACCTCCACGTCACGCTATCGCCTTGCGTTCCTCCCTTCGAAACCAGTGGCGGCTCACCCGCTCCCGTCGATGCAAAACACCAGCGCTAGTTGCGAAGCCCCCGAAGATATCGCCGGGGGGCGAAAAGGATCAGCCAACCACTCAATTCGCCGACCTCAACCCCTCTGCGATGGTGTCGATGCTAGGGCAGGAAGACTAAGGATCGGGAGATAAAATTTTTGGGAAGCCGGTGAAAAGATTTCCAGGCCTCATATACAGCGCCTCTAAACCGGAAGGGTCAAGAACGGTGACCGGCCCAGCCGGTTCGCGTAAATTAGAGGGAGTGAAGGTAGAAAAAATAAAGTCACAACCTTATTGATGTGCGTTGCAACGTTTCAATTTGGGAATTCAGGCGCCGGTTCGGTTAGGCGCCGGTTTCACCGGACCGGACCGGGTTCCAGGTTAATTCTTCAAGTCCAAACAGCAAAAATAAAGTCGCAACCCCTTATTTTCAGGTTGCAACAGGCAATTTGACATTAAAAATTCTAACTGTTCTATGATTTTGGATCAAAACAAATAAACATAACAAGTTATTAAAATAATAATATTAATGTGATGATTGTATTATTATTATTATTATTTTACTAATTAGACAAATATATAAAACTAACACACGATGGGTTGCCTCCCACCAAGCGCCTGGTTTAAAACGTCCCGGCCGGACGTTCTTCTTCGCACTTGTTTTTATTTCAGCATGATGACCATCGTCTCTCGATGATCATTGTCTTTAAAGTATTCTTTCAACCTTTGCACATTAACCTTAAACTTGGATCCGTCTTTCTCATTACAAATCGTGATTACTCCAAAGGGATGTACCTCCTCCACCCGAAAAGGTCCCGACTGTACAACCCCGTATTCGCGAAGAGTGGACCCTAAATGAGGCGTGCTTAGTTTTTAAGCTTTTTGAGTATTTTGAACTCTCGGTGGCCAATTTTGGCTCTAGATTGGGAATCTACTTGTAGGGGGAGGAGAAATCGGCCTCCCCCAGCGGCCCCTTAGTTGGAGTGTGAGAGCGGCATGTTGGAGGGCACCCGCCCGGGCCAATTGGGTGTGGAGGCGGGATCAGCAGGCCCTCCCCCTCCCCCTTTTCCCACCACAGCAAGCAATGGAGATTGGTCGAAGGGAGAGGAGGAACCGCCAGGGAAGGAGAAGGGTCAGGGTAGAGTTACCGTACTGTGACTTCCACCAGGTGGAGGGGCACGCCACAGCTACCTGCCCCGATTTCCTGGAGGTGAGGGAGGCGAGAGGCCCTGCCCAGCCACAGCCACCAGTGCGGGTTGAAGAGGTTCTGCCCAGAGAAGGAGGGGATGATGTGTGTGAGGATCGGGTCAACGTCAGACCCCGAGGCGGTATAACGGTAATCCACGGTGGAGTGGGGGTTGAGGCCACTCGGAAGGCAAGCCTCCATGTCATGTACCGAAGGAGCGTCGCCTCAACCTCCCAGACACCGCCCCAGGAGGAGAAGATCACCTTCTCGGTGAAGGACCTACCGGATCATGAGGATCCGTTCTGAGATGCATTGGTCATCCAGACGGCCATCGAAGGCTACACCGTCTCCCGGATCTTGGTTGACAACGGGAGCTCCGTCAACGTCGTTTTCAGGAAGGCGTTTGACGAGATGAAGGTAGAACCAAGGAGGGTGTTGGCCTCGGACGGACCCCTGTTTGGATTTTCAGGGGAGAGGAAGGAAGTGGAAGGTGGAGTCGGACTCCAAGTAAAATTGGGAGGGGCTACAAGGAACTGCCGGTTCGTCATTGTTGACGCTCCAAGCAGCTACAACGCCATCTTCGGAAGGCCCCTCATCAGCGCCTTTCGTTGCGTGCCATCTTCCTTCTACCAATTCATCAAGTTCAGCTCCGGAGGGATCCAGGTCAGAGTCAAGGGGGACTCCAGGATGGCAAGACAGTGCTACGTTACGGCTGTCAAGACCATCTCTTGGTTGGCCCAAACAGAGGAGATGGAGAAGGTCATAGAGAGCTTGAGCAAGATGGAAGTGCCCGAGGAAAAGGAAGCGGAAGACCGCCGTCATGCCCAGGCCCCATGAGGGTGCCTTGCCTTGCGGTAGTTTTTTCATTTTTCTTGTCTTGTAACAAGTGCTACCCCTGACCAGCTGAGTCGGGGGGATCATGTAACCCATCTATTTTTCCCCGTTTGAGGATGTAGGATTTGGTAAGGATTGATTGAGATGCTTAGTTCTTTTGCTCCGAGACGGTCCCGCTGCCCAGGCTCTCACTAGCTGGGCAGGGCCGGTGGTACCTCTCATTGATGCCTAGTTGTCTCACCTCGAGATGGATTCCGCTGCCAGGCTCTCACCTAGATGGCAGGGCAGGTTGATCTCTCGGAGGGTGGGAAGGTCTCACCTCGAGATGGATTCCGCTGCCAGGCTCTCACCTAGCTGGCAAGGCAGGTTGATCTCTCGGAGGGTGGGAAGGTCTCACCTCGAGATGGATTCCGCTGCCAGGCTCTCACCTAGCTGGCAGGGCAGGTTGATCTCTCGGAGGGTGGGAAGGTCTCACCTCGAGATGGATTCCGCTTCCAGGCTCTCACCTAGCTGGCAGGGCAGGTTGATCTCTCAGAGGGTGGGGTAGGTCTCACCTCGAGATGGATTCTGCTGTCAGGCTCTCACCTAGCTGGCAGGGCAGGTTGATCTCTGAGAGGGTGGGGTAGGTCTCACCTCGAAATGGATTCCGCTGCCAGGCTCTCACCTAATTGGCAGGGCAGGTTGATCTCTCAGAGGGTGGGGTAGGTCTCACCTCGAGATGGATTCCGCTGTCATGCTCTCACCTAGCTGGCAAGGCAGGTTGATCTCTCGGATGGTGGGGTAGGTCTCACCTCGAGATGGATTCCGCTGCCAGGCTCTCACCTAGCTGGCAGGGCAGGTTGATCACTCGGAGGGTGGGAAGGTCTCACCTCGAGATGGATTCCGCTGCCAGGCTCTCACCTAGCTGGCAGGGCAGGTTGATCTCTCGAGGGCGGGAAGGTCTCACCTCGAGATGGATTCCGCTGTCAGGCTCTCACCTAGCTGGCAGGGCAGTTTGATCTCTCGGAGGGTGGGGTAGGTCTCACCTCAAGATGAATTTTGCTGTCAGGCTCTCACCTAGCTGGCAGGGCAGGTTGATCTCTAAGATGGTGGGGTAGGTCTCACCTCGAGATGGATTCCGCTGCCAGGATCTCACCTAGATGGCAGGGCAGGTTGATCTCTCGGAGGGTGGGGTAGGTCTCACCTCGAGATGGATTCCGCTGTCAGGCTCTCACCTAGCTGGCAGGGCAGGTTGATCTCTCGGAGGGTGGGGTAGGTCTCACCTCGAGATGGATTCCGCTGTCAGGCTCTCACCTAGGTGGCAGGTCAGGTTGATCTCTCGGAGGGTGGGAATGTCTCACCTCGAGATGGATTCCGCTGCCAGGCTCTCACCTAGCTGGCAGGGCAGGTTGATCTCTCGAGGGTGGGAAGGTCTCACGTCGAGATGGATTCCGCTGCCAGGCTCTCACCTAGCTGGCAGGGCAGGTTGATCTCGCGAAGGGTGGGAAGGTCTCACCTCGAGATGGATTCCGCTGCCAGGCTCTCACCTAGCTGGCAGAGCAGGTTGATCTCTCGGAGGGTGGGAAGGTCTCACCTCGAGATGGATTCCGCTGCCAGGCTCTCACGTAGCTGGCAGGGCAGGTTGATCTCTCGGAGGATGGGAAGGTCTCACCTCGAGATGGATTCCGCTGCCAGGCTCTCACCTAACTGGCAGGGCAGGTTGATCTCTCGGAGGGTGGGAAGGTCTCACCTCGAGATGTATTTCGCTGCCAGGCTCTCGCCTAGCTGGCAGGGCAGGTTGATCTCTCGGAGGATGGGAAAGTCTCACCTCGAGATGGATTCCGCTGCCAGGCTCTCCCCTAGCTGGCAGGGCAGGTTGATCTCTCGGAGGGTGGGAAGGTCTCACCTCGAGATGGATTCCGCTGCCAGGCTCTCACCTAGCTGGCAGGGCAGGTTGATCTCTCGGAGGGTGTGAAGGTCTCACCTCGAGATGGATTCCGCTGTCAGGCTCTCATCTAGTTGGCTGGGCAGGTTGATCTCTCGTGGAGGCCAAGCCCCTTAGCTCCGAGATGGATTCCGCTGCCAGGCTCTCATCTAGCTGACAGGGCAGGTTGATCTCTCGTGGAAGCCAAGTCCTTTGCTCCGAGATGGATTCCGCTGTCAGGCTCTCATCTAGCTGGCAGGGCAGGTTGATCTCTCGTGGAAGCCAAGTCTTTTGCTCTGAGATGGATTCCGCTGTCAGGCTCTTACTAGCTGACAGGGTTGGTTGATCTCTCGTGGGAGCCAAGTTTGTTCCCAGAGAAGCTCTCGCCACCCAGGCTCCTATAGCTGGCATAGCAGGTTGACCCCGTGGGGAAGTTACACTCCGCGAATACGTTGGGTTGGATGTTTCTTTCCGAGCTTGTGCCAACCTCGAAAAGAGCGGGGATTGTGTACAACCCCGTATTCGCGAATAGTGGACCATAAATGAGGCGTGCTTAGTTTTTAAGCTTTTTGAGTATTTTGAACTCTCGGTGGCCAATTTTGGCTCTAGCTTGGGAATCTACTAGTAGGGGGAGGAGAAATCCGCCTCCCCCAGCGGCCCCTTAGTTGGAGTGTGAGAGCGGCAGGTTGGAGGGCACCCGCCCGGGCCAATTGGGTGTGGAGGCGGGATCAGCAGGACCTCCCCCTCCCCCTTTTCCCCTTAGGCCGGCGAGACCAGCCCCGAGCCCGGCGGGTAGGCCGGGCGAGACCGGCCCTCGGGCCGGGTCTCGCCCCGCCTCGCGGTCAGCCAGGCGAGACCGGCCCTCAGGCTGGATCTCGTCGAGCCCGACGGGTAGGCCGGGCGAGACCGGCCTTCGGGCCGGGTCTCGCCCCGCCCCGCGGGCAGCCAGGCGAGACCGGCCCCCAGGCCGGGTCTCGCCGAGCTCGGCGGGTGGGCCGGGCGAGACCGGCCCTCGGGTCGGGTCTCCCCCCGCCCCGCGGGCAGCCAGGCGAGACCGGCCCCCAGGCCGGGTCTCGCCCAGCCCGACGGGTAGGCCGGGCGAGACCGACCCCCAGGCCGGGTCTCGCCCCGTCCCGCGGGCAGCCAGGTGAGACCGGCCCCCAGGCCGGGTCTCGCCCAGCCCGGCGGGTAGGCCGGGCGAGACCGGCCCCCAGGCCGGGTCTCGCCCCGTCCTGTAGGGTGGGTCCCCTTTTTGCTTTAGGTAACACGTTTTTCCTTCTCTACCCCCCGGCGTGGCGGTTTCCTATTGGCCCGAGGCCTTTTGGACGTAGGGGTATTGTTGAAGTTGGTGACCGGGCGGTCTGGCGGTCTGTCTTGGCGGGTTGAAGACCGCGCGGTCTGACGGTTTGTCTCAGCCGGCTTGGAGACCGGACGGTCTAGCGATCTTCCCTGGCGATCTCTCTTCTTCTCTTGTGGTAGCCGTGCGGTTAGCCCTTCTGTCTAACCGCGCGGCTTGTGCGGTTTATTTTGTATAGTCCGCTTAGTCCTGTACATTTTTAGTCCCACATCTCTTATTTGTATTCTCTCATCTCTCCTCCATTCTATATAAGGGAGGGCATACCTTTGTAATAGATATCTTTTTTGGATAATAAAGTTTCAATTATTCAAAACTCTATCCGTTTGTTACTGCATGTTCGCTACTTCTAACATGGTATCAGAGTCAGGTTCCTTTCCTCCTGATTGTGTGCGCTCTCTGCTTCTCGCCGCTTGTTTCTTCTTCTCGCGACCTATCTTCGCGGCTTGTCCTCTCTTCCGCCCGCTACTCTGTTCGCGCGGCTTGTTGCTTCTCTTCTCTTGCTGCTCTTCGTCGCCGCGACCGGTTTGGTTGTCGTAGTGACCTGTTCCCTTCTAGCCGCCTGTTTTCCCCTAGCTGCGCGGCCTGCTTCTGTTCGCCCGGCTTGCGACTTGTTGTTGTCGCTGCTGCTTCTTGCTTCCTCTTCTCTTCTGTTCGCTCGAACTTTTCAGTCCGCGCGACCTCTTCCCCGCTGTGCCTTGGTCTGTCTCCTGGCCGCTCGGGTTCCCGCGGCTTCTTCCCTTTAAACCGTTGCGGTTTCTCGCGGGTTGCTCTCTTATCTTCTCCCCGCGGCTTTCTATCTGTTCGCGCGGATTCTTCCTTGGTTGAGCGGCCTCTCTGCCTTTCTTCCTTTAGCCGCTCCTGCTTGTTAGTCGCCGCGACCTCCTGTTCAGTCGCGCGGCTTGTGCTTCCCTCTTCTTCCCCTTTTGCCTTGCTCTGCACCTTGGTCGTGGCCCTTCTTGCCGCTGGTGTGCTGTCACCGAGACCGCTGCAGTTTCTTTTTCCTCCCTTCATGGCTTTCATATCCTCCTCCAAGCCATTCGCCTCGGTTGTCACGTCTTCTGGTCGTGCCCACGTTGTTACTCAAGGAAAATGGCTGATCGACACTGGTGCTACAAATCATATGACCGGCAATCTCCAGTGTTTCTCTCTCCTCGACAAACATGATCGGTTGCCCCCAATTATTCTCGCCGACGGCTCTTCATCCTCGGTCCATGGGACGGGGATAGTTCATGTCACTCCGTCTCTTCACTTGGCGGATACTCTATACGTGCCCCAGTTCCCGTGCAACTTATTATCTGTTACCTCTCTATGCAAGCAATTACAGTGTTCTGTCACATTTACTTCTACTTCTTGCTCTTTTCAGGATCCGGACTCCCAACGGACGATTGCTACTGGGACTGAGAGTGGCGGCCTCTACTTCCTGGACAACATTTCTGCTTTTTCCACCTTCTCCTCCACCTCCACAGATATTCTCCAATGGCATCTCCGCCTTGGTCATGCTCCTCCCCGTCTTCTTCGTCAAATTCTGCCCCACCTTCCTCCACAAAGTCCTCCGCTCAACTGTGAGGCCTGTCAGCTTGGCAAGCATCACCGCTCCTCCTTCCATCCAAAGCACGTTCGTGGCTCTACCCGTCCGTTTGATCTTATCCACTCCGATATTTGGGGACCTTCTCCTACTCTTACCATTGGTCGGGGTAGTTCATATTTTATCACGTTCATTGATGATTTCTCTCGTTGTACGTGGGTGTATCTATTAAAAGATCGCTCCGAATTATTCTCTGTATGGACGTCCTTCTATCTCATGATCAAAACTCAGTTTGGTGTTTCTATCAAAGTTTTCCGATCTGATAATGCCCAAGAATATATCAGTCATGACTTTTCTACCTTCTGCATGCAAAATGAGATTATTCATCAAACTAGTTGTGTCTATACTTCACAACAAAATGGTGTGGCCGAACGCAAAAACCGTCACCTCCTCGATGTCGCTCGCACCTTGATGACCCAGATGCATGTTCCTCGCTCCTATTGGGGCTATGCTGTTCTCCTTGCCTGCTACCTTATCAATCGCATTCCCTCCACGGTTCTCCACGGCAAAACCCCGTTCTCCCTTCTGTATCCAGACAAGGAGCCGTTTCCTCTACCTCTCCAAATCTTTGGATGCACTGCCTTTGTGCATACCCCTTCTGCCACCCGTGATAAGCTCTCCCCTCGCTCCACCAAATGTGTCTTTCTAGGGTACTCCACCACTCAGAAAGGTTATTGTTGCTTTGATCCCGTCCTTCATAAGCAGTTCGTCTTTGATGACGTCACCTTCTTCGAGAATACCTCCTACTTCTCGGATGACTCCTCTCCTCTTCTCCCTGCTTCTGATTCTCCTGTCGTTCCCTTCATTCCCTCGCCTCCTACTACAATCTCCACCCCTACACCGTCTCCATCCCCTCCTCTCCCTCCACCTCTCTCTCTCCCTTCTTCCCCACCCTCTCCCTCATCTCCGCTGCCGTCGCTCTCTACTCCCGGGCCAGCTTTCTCTACCACGGATGCTCCGGATGCCGCGGGCCCGGCTGACCTGGATCTTCCTATAGCTCTTCGCAAAGGGGTGCGGACGTGTACCCTACACCCCCTTACTGCTGTTGTTTCCTATGATCGTCTTACCCCTTCTCGCAGGGCTTTTGCACTGGCTATCTCTGCCACTGCCACACCCCTCTCCTACTAGGAGGCCCTTGCTATTCCTCATTGGAAGATGGCCATGGATGAGGAAATGACGACCCTAACTGAGCGGGGTACCTGGACTCTTGTTCCTCCTCCCTTCGGCACTGATGTTGTTGGGTGTCGCTGGGTCTTTGTGGTCAAATTTGGCCCCGATGGCACTGTGGATCGTTATAAGGCTCGCCTTGTTGCTAAGGATTTCACTCAGACCTACGGGGTTGATTACTTTGACACCTTCTCCCCCGTGGCTCGTCTCAGCACTATCCGGGTCCTTCTCTCAGTGACGGTCAATCGGGATTGGCTGATTTCTCAGCTGGATGTCAAGAATGCCTTCCTTTATGGTGATCTTCACGAGGCAGTTTACATGGAGCAACCTCCTGGGTATGTTGCTCAGGGGGAGACACGAGTATGTCGGCTGTAGAAGGCAATTTATGGCCTCAAGCAGAGCCCTCGAGCTTGATTTGACAAGTTCAGTGGCATCGTGGCGGCTGTTGCTTTTGCGCGAAGCTCTGCTGATCACTCTCTCTTTATTCGCAAAACTCCCTCGGGGCTGGTTGTTCTTGCTGTGTACGTCGATGATATTCTTCTCACTGGTGATGACCAGGAAGGGGTTGCCCTGACAAAGCGACATCTTCACCAACATCTGATCATGAAAGATATGGGCTCTCCAAAGTACTTTCTGGGGATCGAAATCTCTCGGAAGCCCGACTCCTTAGTTCTCTCTCAGCGTAAGTATGCCCTTGACCTTTTAAAAGAGGCAGGGTTGACTGGAGCAAAACCTACCCGATGCCCCATGACACCTGGAGAAGACAAAACCTGGACAGATGATTCGCCTCCTCTTTCAGATAGTTCACAGTACAGGCGTCTGGTTGGTAAGCTCATATATCTCACAGTGACCAGGCCCGACATTTCCTATGCTGTGGGCAAGGTGAGTCAATTCATGCAAGCTCCTAGGGAGTGTCATCTACAGTCCGCCTTGCGGATCTTGGAGTATGTCAAAGCAGCGCCTGGGAAAGGATTACTTTTTCAGAAGAATGGTCATCTGAGGATTGAAGCCTACTCAGATGCAAGTTATGTTGATGACAAAGGGGATCGCAAGTCAACCTCAGGTTTTTGCACCTTTGTTGGGGGAAATCTGGTGAGCTGGAAGAGCAAGAAGCAATCTGTTGTCTCCAGGTCCAGTGCAGAAGCTGAGTATCGCAGTATGACGTCGACCACTTGTGAGTTAAAATGGTTGCGGGCTCTCATGCTAGATTTAGGAGAGGTATACAACCATCCTCTACCTATGTTCTGTGATAACAAGGCAGCCATATACATCTCCAAAAATCCGGTCTTCCATGAAAGAACAAAGCACATTGAGGTCGACTGTCATTTCATTCGTGAAGAGATCTTAAAAGAACAAATTTGCACTCCCTTTGTTACTTCTGATAGAGAGCTGGCTGACATCTTCACCAAGCCAGTTTCCGCCTCGTTTCTTCATGTTTGCGACAAGCTGGGCATGATCGATATATATGCTCCAGCTTGAGGGGGAGTGTTGAAGTTGGTGACCGGGCGGTCTGGCGGTCTGTCTTGGCGGGTTGAAGACCGCGCGGTCTGACGGTTTGTCTCAGCCGGCTTGGAGACCGGGCGGTCTAGCAATCTTCCCTGGCGATCTCTCTTCTTCTCTTGTGGTAGCCGTGCGGTTAGCCCTTTTGTCTAACCGCGCGGCTTGTGCGGTTTATTTTGTATAGTCCGCTTAGTCCTGTACATTTTTAGTCCCACATCTCTTATTTGTATTCTCTCATCTCTCCTCCATTCTATATAAGTGAGGGCATACCTTTGTAATAGATATCTTTTTTGGATAATAAAGTTTCAATTATTCAAAACTCTATCCGTTTGTTACTGCATGTTCGCTACTTCTAACAGGTATTTTGGTCATTTTTTGGCCCCTGAGATTTGGAAAACTGTAAATAGACTCCCTTGGGTGCCTTGGAGAAGATCCTTTTTCTGAGTTTCCTCCTCCCTTAGCTTCTTCTAGGTAGAGTTGAGAGAGCTCTTCAAGGCACCATAGCTCGAGCATTGGCTAGGGAGGGGAAGTGCTCAGGTAGCCTTCCGGGTGTGAGGTGGGACCTCCGCGCTAGAGCCGAGTGTCTGTTCATAGTCTCCTAAGTCTCCGGTCCGTGACGTTCTCTCGAGTGTAGTAGGTGTGAGGTCACCCCTTTCTAGGGACCCCGAACTCCACAGAGGTCAATTTTGGCTTCAACACCGACCATCGTGACTTCAATTTTCCCGGGAATAATCTCAATCTTGAGTTATACAGGAGAACAAATTGCCCTTCTTTGAATTCCTTTCTGTACAACCTCGAATCATGCCATTTTTTCGTCCTTTCCTTGTACAACCTAGCATTTTCATAAGCGTTAGATCTGATCTCCTCCAATTCGTTCAAATGAAAAAGTCTATTCTTGGCCGCTTCTTGGAGATCGAAATTCAATCTTTTTATTGCCCAGTACGCTTTATGCTCCAATTCTACGGGTAAGTGACAAGCTTTTCCATACACCATTCTAAAGGGAGTCACACCTATGGGTGTTTTGTAGGCAGTTCTATAGGCCCATAACGCATCATTCAACCTAAATGCCAATCCTTCCTAGTTGTACTCACCGTATTCTCTAAAATAGACTTGATTTCTCTATTGGAGATTTCAGCTAATCCATTGGTTTGCGAGTGATATGATAAGACCACTTTATGTGTTACACCGTATTTTTTTAGAAGTGATTTAAATTGTGTATTGCAAAAATGTGAACCTCCATCACTAATTATCGCCCTAGGCGTGCCGAATCTCGCAAATATGTTTGCTTTTATAAACTTGAGTACAATCTTGACATCATTTTTCTGCGTGGCAATGGCCTCCACCCACTTTGACACATAATCTACTGCCAACAAAATGTAAAAATTTCCTCCCGAGTTCACAAACGGTCCCATGAAGTCAATGCCCCAAACATCAAATACTTTTACCTCCAGAATATTGGTCATAGGCATACTTTCCCCCCGATGAATATTGCCCGTCTTTTGGCATCTATCACACTTCTTAACAAACAAGTGTGCGTCCCTAAACAGTGTTGGCCAATAGAAACCAGCCTCTAGTACCTTCATAGCAGTTCGTTCTCCCATGAAGTGCCCTCCGTAAGGAGATGCATGACACTTTTCTAGGATATCATGAACTTCTATTTCTGGTACACACCGACGAATAACTTGGTCAGCACATATCTTAAATACATATGGGGAATCCCATAGATAAAACTTAACCTGATGAAGAAATCTTTTCTTCTGTTGATAATTTATATCTGGGGGTAAAATGTTACTTACAATGAAATTGACGAAATCAGCATACCATGGAATACTCGCCTCAGATATTACCGGCAACCTCTCATCCGGAAAATTCTCTCTAATCTCTATGTCTCCAACCTTCTCATGCTCATACTCTAGACGTGATAGGTGGTATGATACAGGATTCTCCGCCCCCTTTCGATCTTTAATCTCCAAGTCGAACTCTTGTAAGAGGAGAACCCACCTAATCAGTCTAGGTTTAGCGTCTTTTTTCTCTACTAAAAATCGGATAGCTGCATGGTCCGTATAAACAATCACCTTAGAGTTTACCAAGTAGGAGCGAAATTTGTCAAAAGCGAAAACGACTGCTAATAACTCCTTCTCGGTAGTAGTGTAGTTTACTTGTGCATCAATTAGCGTCTTGCTAGCATAGTAGATTGTGTGAAAGATCTTGTCGCGCACTTGTCCTAAAACCGCGCCCACAGCAAAGTTACTAGCATCACACATAATGGTGAATGGTAAAGACCAATCGGGTGAGATAATAATGGGTGAAGAAATCAGACTTTGATTTAAAGAATGAAAGGCGGCTAGGCATTCCTCATCAAAATTAAAGTGTGAATCTTTTTCTAATAAATGGCTTAGCGGCATAGAAATTTTAGAAAAATCTTTAATGAAACGATGGTAAAAGCTCGCATGTCCTAAAAAACTACGTACTCCCTTAACATTAGTTGGTGGCGGCAATTTCTCTATAACCTCTGTCTTTGCCCGATCTACTTCCAATACTTTCTTCGACACCTTGTGTCCTAAAACAATTCCTTCTTTGACCATAAAGTGACATTTTTCCCAATTTAGGATCAAATTGGTTTGAATACACCTATCCAAAGTCTTCTTCAACACTTTCAAACATTCATCGAACGATCTCCCAAATACTGAAAAATCGTCCATAAAGATCTCGATGCCCTCATCAATCAGATCAGTAAAAATAGCGATCATGCAACGCTGGAATGTAGCAGGGGCGTTACACAAGCCAAATGGCATTTTCCTAAATGCAAATGTCCCAAAGTACAGGTGAAGGTAGTCTTCTCCTGATCCTCGGGAGCTACCATGATCTGATTATACCCAGAATAACCATCTAAGAAACAGAAATACTCATTCCATGCTAACCTATCAAGAACTTGATCGAGGAATGGAAGTGGAAAATGATCTTTCCTAGTTGCTTTATTCAACTTTCGGTAATCCATACAAATCCGCCATTCAGTTATCGTTCTAGTGGGAATCAACTCATTGCTCTCATTTTTAACTACCGTAATGCCCCCCTTCTTTGGCACACATTGGACAGGACTTATCCACCGGCTATCGGAGATAGGATAAATAATACCCGCATCCAACCATTTAATTATCTCATTCTTTACCACTTCTTTCATTGGTGGGCTAAGTCTTCGCTGGGGTTCAATTAAGTTTTTTGCTTCTTCCTCTAAAAGAATTTTGTGTATACAAATTGAGGGACTTATCCCTCTAATGTCTGCAATGGTCCAACCCATTGCCGCCTTATACTCACGAAGAATCTCAAGCAATTTGTCTTCCTGTTCCTTTACTAAAGATGCATCAATAATAACCGGTAGTGTGTTATCCTCACCTAGAAAAACATACTTTAAGTTTTCAGGTAACAGTTTTAATTCAAGCGTAGGTGGCTCCAAGATAGAAGGCTTAGTGACCTTAGACTCACTTGGTCTACTTATTAATTCATACATGTTACCATTTGGTATATGCTCATAAGTACTTAAAGCGTCTACAGTTTCTGTTAAGTCTGGGTTCTCTTCTATTTCTTCATTTGTTAACACACTAAAGATTTTACGCTCTCAATCATTCTCATCATACATCATATGTATAGGTGCATTCACTTCCTCAATGGAGAAACACTCCTCCTTATCATCAGGAAATTTCATAGTTTTGAGGATGTTGAATATCACATTCTCATCATTAACTCTCATCGTAAGCTCACCCTTCTGGACATCAATGAGTGTTCGTCCGGTGGCCAAGAATGGTCTACCAAGAATGATGGGGACATCCTTGTCCTCATCCATATCAAGTACCACAAAATCAGTGGGGAAGATGAATTTATCCACCTTAACCAACACGTCCTCTACAATTCCCTTGGGAAATGCTAGAGACCTATCAGCCAACTGTAGAGTAAGAGATGTAGGTGTGATCTCCCCTAGACCGAACTTATTATAGATAGATAATGGCATCAAGTTGATGCTCGCCCCAAGATCACATAAAGCTCTCCCAACAAACTTTAATCTGATAGAACAAGGAATTGTGAAGCTACCAGGATCCTTAAGCTTGGGTGGCAACTTCTTCTGTAATATAGCACTACACTCCTCAGTCAATGCCACTATCTCTTTATCAACAAACTTCCTTTTCTTTGCCAAGATATCCTTCATAAACTTGACATAACTTGGCATTTGCTCAAGTGCCTCAGCAAATGAGATATTTATAGATAGTTTTTTGAAAATCTCCATAGACTTTTGGAATTGTATGTCAAGTTTGGATTTAGCAAGTTTAGACGGGAATGGGGGTGGTGGATAGACTACTTCTTTCTTTTGATTTAATTTCTCTTTTTGTTTCTCTCTCACATCCTTTTTCTCACCCAACTCGTCCTTCTCTAATATGCTCGTCTCACTTGGCTTCTTACTTGTCTCTTCTTCCTTAACTTTCTCAAGCAACCCCTCCCCACTTGGAATCTCTACACCACTCCTTAGTGCAATAGCCTTGCAATGATTATTATGATTATCTTTTGTTGGATTGGGTGTGGTATCAGAAGGTAGAGTTCCAATGAGCTTTTGACTTAATGAATTTGCTAGTTGTCACATAGTCGTTTCTAGTGATCTTAACGATGATTCTATTCCTATCATTTTTGAGTCATACTTTTGGAACATGCCTAAGATAAACTCATCCGTCATCTTTCTTTGGTTTACTTGTTGGGGTTGAGAGTTGTTATTGATAGGTAGGTGATTTATATTTTGATTAAACCCTTGTGGTTGATTCATCCCTTGATTATTCTTCCAGGAGAAATTCGGATGATTCCGCCACTCGGGGTGATAATGGTTGGCAAATGCAGGTGGAATTTGCCTTTGTGCTCCTCCTACATAATTTGTCTCTTCAGAAATTTGATTCAATTGCTCCACCGTCAATGAAGCATTAGATGAAGGTTGTGATAATGAATCTAATCTCTTATTGATTAGATTAAACTGTGATGTCATTTGAGCGGCCAAGGATGTGAATTGGTCCACTTGGTGGATACTAACTGGATTGTTGTTCCCTTGACGCTCATAGGCTTGGTAATTATTTGCAGTGAGGTCTTCAAGGATTGCATACGCATCTTCGGGATACTTCTTAAGCAACGATCCTCCTGCAGCGCCGTCTACTAAAATCATGGTTGCAGTTTGCAAACCATTATAGAAGGTGGAAACTTGCTGATGTAGGGCTAACCTATGATGGGGACATTTCCTTAATATCTCCTTAAAACGCTCACAAGCGTCGTACAGTGTCTCTCTGTTACCCTGTATGAATGTGGTTATATCCCTTATCAGCTTTGCAGTTTTAGATGGAGGAAAATACTTATGCAAGAATTTTTCCACCAACTGCTCCCATGTCGTGATAGAATCGTTAGGCAAAGAGTCTAACCAATCATTAGCTCTCCCTTCTAAAGAAAAAGGAAACAATTTTAACATTATTGCATCTTCTGATGCTCCGTTAAACTTAAACATATCGCAAATTGCTAAGAAGGTTCGTAAGTGGGATTTGCATCTTCATGACCTAGACCCCTAAACTTATTATTTTGTACTTGTTGCATAATTAGTGGGTCCATTTTAAAATTATTAGCAGCAATTGCTGGTTGAGCAATGCTGAAGTGCACACCTCCCCTTAGTGGTGTATTATACTCGTGACAAGTCATACGTGGTGCCGCAGGGTGGCCATTTTGATCCACCTGACCATGATTATTATTAGCATTATTATTATTATTATTATTATTATTATCCATCGCAGGATGAATAATATTCACGTTTCTAGCTTCTCTTCTAATTTGTCTACAGGAGCGCTCAATTTCAGAATTCAAAGACAATAATTCTACTTGCCTATACCTGGACATACACAGCCCAACTTCTAATGATTTAAAAATAAACAAACAACAAACACCTGATCTCTAAATACTAAGGATTCACTAATATTGTAAGAAATAACACTAAATCAGTTTCACCTCCCCGGCAACGGCGCCAAAAACTTGATACGCCCAAAATAGATTTACGTAGTGACGCAAGTATACGTGCCGAATCAAGTAATATAGAGTAAGAAGTGATCGTTCCCTCGAGGAAGTGATTGATTAGTGCTCACAATTACTAGCTCCTCCTATTCTTTAAATTCAAGCGAGATATTTAAAGTGATTTAATAGCGAGAATTTCAGAGACAACAATAAAAAAAACTAATTTGATCTTACTTCCTTTATTTTTTTTTCGAATTGGAGAATTAGTCTCGTGTGTTGTTTTTCTTAGGCTATTGTGACGACTTTTCTTAGTGACCTCTCATGATTGGTTGATTACTATCCTGCAATGATTTTTAAGATGGATGACATTATCTCTCGATCTCTGAAATCCGCTTATCCTAATTCCCCTAGTTATCTCTAACTTAGGCAGATTTAGAATAACATGAAGGTTTAAAATCGATGTTGCTAACTCAAGATGAAATCTCTTCCTCTCTTGATGTTATATTAAGGTTTATGTTACACTTACACCGCTCCTTTCTCGAATCTTGCAGTGCAGTAAAAAGATGGAATTTTGACTAAAAGAATTACGCAACTCCTCTCTCAAATTTTGTCGCATAAAATGAGGATTCAACCCTAAACTACCGAGACTCCTCTCTCGAATCTCGTCTCGCTATCTAAAAGAAGAACACTTACTCAAAAATTCCACAATGAAAGCATATAAACCTAATAAAAATAGATCATCAACCAAACATGAAAGTAAAATTGAAATCAAATCATCACAATGAGTCTAGTACTCACAACACACAAGACTTTTAAAATTTAGTTCATAACGATGGAGAAATCACACACTATGGTTGGAAAGTTCTTACAAAACATGATGGAAATTAGTCCAAACCGCTGTACAATCCTTTTCTCGAGGTTGCTCACCTGATCCGTCCGGAGATTTGTCTTCTTCCTCGCGTAAGAAGAGCAACCCTAGGGTTTTCTCCTCCTTTCTTCTCTCCAATCCAATTCTGAATAATCCCCCCAAATGACTCCCTAATCAGCCAAGAAAAACGTCCAGCCCTTTCCCCAAAGAATGCATCTTTCCAAAATTGCAAATGGCGCCATATTTGAAATTTAAAATTTGAAATTCGTCCAGACGTTGCAACCTATTTTTTTGCGCGTTGTGACCTGTTTTCCTGGTTATGATTCTTTGGACAGATTTCTTTCTCTAATAGAATTCTTTGGCAATTCTCGCACAAATACATTGAAAAAAGACCGGATTAGCTCAAAATTAAATAAATATGAATTAAACTCTTATTTCTATTTTATTTAAACTCATTTTGAGCATTTATAATGGATATTAAGATAGAAAATTAGGCTAGATAACTTCTATTTGGGAAGTTATCAGATGGGCCGAATGTGCCTCGGTGGAGAGTAAGTTCCAACCCCGAGAGGATTTCCTCACCAAGGCTTTCACTACCTGGATGGGTCGAATATGCCTCGATGGAGAGAAGGAACCAACCCCGAGAGGATCTCCTCACCCAGGCTCTCACTAACTGCATGAGTCGAATTTGCCTCGGTGGAGAGTATGTTCCAACCCCAAGAGGATCTCCTCACTCGGGCTCTCACTAGCTGGATGGGTCGAATGTGCCTCAGTGGAGAGAAGGGTTTTAACCCCGAGAGGATCTCCTCACTCAGGCCCTCACTAGCTGGATGAGTCGAATGTGCCTTGATGAAGAGAAGGAATCAAAATCCCGAGAGAATCTCCTCACCCAGGCTCTCACTAGCTGGATGAGTCGAATGTGCCTTGGTGGAGAGAAGGGTTCCAACCCCGAGAGGATCACCTCACCCAGGTTCTCACTAGCTGGATGAGTCGAATGTGCCTCAGTAGAGAGAATGAATCAAAACCCCGAGAGGATCTCCTCACCTAGGCTCTCACTAGATGGATGGGTCGAATGTGCCTCCGTGGAGAGAAGGAACCAACCCAGAGAGGATCTGCTCACCCAGGCTCTCACTAGCTGGATGTGTCAAATGTGCCTCAATGGAGAGTAGGTTCCAACCCTGAGAGGATCTGCTCACTCAGGCTCTCACTAGCTGGATGGGTCGAATGTGCCTCGGTGGAGAGTAAGTTCCAACCCCGAGAGGATCTCCTCATCCAGGCTCTCACTAGCTAGATGAGTCGAATGTGCCTCGGTGGAGAGTAGGTTCCAACTCTGAGAGGATCTCCTCACCCAGGTTCTCACTAGCTGGATGAGTCGAATGTGCCTCAATGGAGAGAAGGGTTCCAACCCCGAGAGGATCTCCTCACCCAGACTCTCACTAGCTGGATGCGTCGAATGTGCCTTGGTGGAGAGAAGGAATCAAAACCCCGAGAGGATCTCCTAATCCAGGCTCCCACTAGCTGGATGGGTCGAATGTGCCTCGGTGGAGAGAAGGAACCAACCTCGAGAGGATCTCCTCACCCAGGCTCTCACTAGTTGGATGAGTCGAATGTGCCTTGGTGAAGAGTAGGTTCCAACCCCGAGAGTATCTCCTCACTTAGGCTCTCACTAGTTAGATGGGTCGAATGTGCCTCGGTGGAGATTACGATCTAACCCTGAGAGGATCTCCTCACTCATGCTCTTACTAGCTGGATTAGTCGAATGTGCCTCAGTGGAGAGAAGGAACCAACCTCGAGAGGATCTCCTCACACAGGCTCTCACTAGCTGGATGAGTCGAATGTACCTCAGTGGAGAGTAAGTTTTAACCCCGAGAGGATCTCCTCACCCAGACTCTCACAAGCTGGATGGGTCGAGTGTGCCTTGGTGGAGAGTAAGTTCCACCCCTGGAGGGAATCTCGCCACCCAGGATCCCGTTAGTTAGCATGACAGGTTGACCCCTCAGAGAGGCCAAGTATTTTTAGCTCCAAGAGCACTACACTCAGCGAATACATTAGGTTGGATGTTTCTTTCCGAGCGTGGAACTCGCTCGAAAAGAGCGGGGATTGTGTGCAACCCCGTATTCGCGGAATGGGGGCCCCCAATCAAGGCGTAAGACTTGCTGTACATTTGTAAGCTTTTATGGGGTGTTGTTTATTAGTGACCGGGCGGTCTGGCAGCTTGACACAGACGACTTGAAGACAGTGACGAATTGTCTTCTCTTCATTGTGGTTGCTGGGTGGTTAGTCTAACCGTGCGGCTTGTATAGTTGCTTGTTCATGTAATGATTAGTCTCACATTTCTTATTTGTAATCTCTCATCTCTCCTCCATTTTATAAAAGGGAGGTCATACCTTTGTAAACATTACATTTTTTGGATAATAAAATTCTATTAGTCTAAATTTTCGTTCTACTTTTTTCTTGTTTTACGGGGCTTCGCCATAAAAACTTTTATGGGGTTTTGCACTCTAGGTGAAATCAAATTTAGGTTCCAACACCATAGAACTCATGAGTCTGCATACATCACTATGTACTATACCCAAGAGATCATTAGCCCTCTCATTAAAACCAGTGAAAGGGACCTTAGTCATCTTGCCTAATAAACAAGATTCACATCTCTCAAAAGATTCATAATCAAATGAGTCCAGTAGTCTATCTTTATGGAGCCTCGATATGCGTTTCTCGTTTATATGACCCAAACGATAATGTCAAAAGTACGTAGGATTTGAGTCATTCGTTTTTAATCTTTTAGTATTTTCCTTTTTATAGATCTGATGGTTTAAGTTCAAAACATATAAACCATTAAACATTTGAGCTGTAACATAACAGACATCATTCTTAAATATAGAACAATAATTGTTCTTAATAACAAAAGAAAATCCAATCATGTTCAAACATGAAATAAATATAATGTTTATAGTTATGGAAGGAACATAATAACAATTATCTAGTTTTATTACAAACCCACTGGGCAAAGAAAGACGGTAAACTCCTACGATGACGACAACAACTCTTGCTTCATTGCCAACACGCAGGTTCACCTCTCCTTTACTCAGCAATCTTATCCTTCCCAGTTCCTGCACATTTATACAAATGTGAAAACCACATCCGGTATCCAATACCCAGGATAAAGGAGCAGAAAGGTTTATCTCTATAACATAGATACTTGAAGCGAAAGTCATACCTCCCTTCATCTTTTGTAGACCCTCAATATAAGAAGTATGGTTCCTCCTCCAATGAACAGCCTTGTCACAGTGGTGGCATTTTTCTTCTTTCTCCAAGCCTTTCTTCTTTAATGCTAAAGACTTGGGCTCGAGAGATGACTTAGGTCCTACCTTTGTCTTCTTGAAACCCTTGGTCTTGCCCTTCCTTTATGCACCATCAGTATGGGGCTAGCAGGCTTTACCTTTTTCATGTTGATTTCAGTAGTTCTCAACATGCCTAGGAGCTTGGGCAGTGTCTTGTCTGTTTCATTCATAGTATAGTTCAAGACGAATTGCTCGTAACTGTCCAGCAACGATTGCATCATCAGGTCTGTAGCTAATTCTTGACCCAGAGGAAAGCTAGCCTTTCAAGGTTTTCTATATACTCAATCATCTTGAGTACACGAGTCCCTACTAGGTCCCGAGCTCCCATCTTACACTGAAACAATGCCTTGGTGACGTCAAACCTCTCTTTGCGAGCTTGCCCTTGAAATATTTTTTTGAGATGCTCATCAATATCCTTACAACCTATGTTCTCATGTTGCTTCTGAAGCTCATAGTTCATGGTTGCCAGAATGAGATATTCAACATCCAATGAGTCATCTTGATACTTCTTGTAAGCATCTTTATCAGATCGGGACACATTCTCGGCAGGCTCATTAGGAGATTCCTCATTCAAAATATAGAGCTTACGCTCTTGTCTGAGAATAATTCTTAGGTTCATATACAAGTCCAAATAGTTCATCTCACTCAGTTTCTCCTTCTCACGGATGACTCTAAGGGACAGGGTGAAATAAGATCCACTTGCTATGAAAATTCTACAAGGATTCAACAAAGTAAAATCAGTACTACATTTTAAAATACATTTCATTTATTTCAATTAGGACTTTAATCAAAATACTCTCACTATTTTTATCAAACCGATAGCCCTCGATATCAATTCGAAGTGTTTATACGAGTTACTCTCTTAGTGGGCAAGATTCGTATTTCACCAATACTATGAGTCAGCTTTGGCTTTTTTCTCACAATGTAGTTATTTAGGTAGGCAACACTTGATGATTGCATCACAATGCAACTCTTGTATGGTTGGTGAATAACTCTTTATTCACATCCATCATATGGTGCATGTCAACCCCATGCCTCTGGGCACTCAACCTTTGAGGTCACCCAGTTAAGTTAGACACTATGTCGACAATGGGATATCACAATTATCCGCTCGCACCCTTACCAAGATAAATTAATGCACCCTACTTTGGCAAGCCCACACATATTGGATCGAGACAGGAAGAGTGTCATCCATTGTAAGGCATCTGAATACTTAATATTATATAAGAGATTTTAGATTGTTGACTAACATTTAATCATGGTTAACAATTAACCAATGTACACATCAACAAAATAAAACTATAACAATCATAATCCAAATGCATCATAGATGTGCACAAGAGAAATCATCAACCCTTGATGAACTGGGATAAATCTGAACATCTAGAATCTTTCTGAATCTTCAGATTTACATGCACTGGACATGAGCAACACCAACTACACTTACACAGTAGACAAGCTCGTCTCTCTATGTGAGATTCAAAATCTAACACATACTTGATTTCGCAAACCAACAAGAGAGACGGTTACTGTTAACGAGTAACAAAGATATTAGCAACAAAATCACATGCGTTCTTGGCGGGGTTCCAAGAATAGATTTGAGCATTTAAAACACTTCTAAAATTTTCAGTTCTATACGCAATGGATTTAGCAACCTCTGAAACAATGATCATCGCATGAACCTACCTCTGACAATATTGTTGGGTGTTGCTATACATCACAACACCTGTGAGCGACAGAAATGGAATAAGAAAACCCAAAATAGTTCGGATCTAGCGATGAAAATTAATCAAGAAGTGAAGTGTGGTAAATAAAATTTTACCTTTGATGAATTGAGTCAATACTCAACCAAGGTGCTCCGATTGATTCCAACGAATGACAACGACTTGAGTTCCGAGGTAGAATAATGTTCACGCCTTTACAGGTGATCCACACGAACGAGAGAACCCTTAGACTCTTATCGTACAAGATCTGGGTTGGAAGATAATATTCCGCGTCTTCACAGACTGCTAGGTCTGCAACAGAAGAGGAGGCAGGGACGAGTACGAACGCCCTTTAAACACTTTTCGGGAAAGTACCAGGACGACATACAGTCGGTGGAGAGATCGGCGTAATCGGCCTTGGCGGAACAGTTCCGTCGGGAGGGAAGAAGAGACGACTCGCGATTAGGTCAAAATCGTATCGTCCTTCGTAACTCAGTAACTTGCTTGCTCGGTTTACTGTACATAACGTTTATATACTGAATACCAAACCATTCGATACCAACAGACCGCGCCGAACCGGACTTAGAGGAATTAAACCGAACGAAACAGAATTCGTCGAGTATTCACGTCGATATTCTACGAATCAACACTTGACTCGACGAATCGTTGAGTATACACGTCAATATTCGACGAATCAACAGTTGACTCGACAAATTATTGAGTGCACTCAACGCACTTAATGACTCAACGCCAGACTTGTCGAATCAACACTTACCTCGACAAATCGTTGAATGAACTCAGCGCACTCAACGTCATCATTCAACGATTCAACATTTAACTCGACAAAGACGTCAAATGATCTAGACGCTCTCAGCGCCTAATTCAACAAGTCAACATTTGACTCGACGAAGGCGATGAGTGGTCTCGACGCACTCAATGCCTGGTTGAGTAGACTTGATACACTCAACTCCATCATTCGACGAATCAACAATTGACTCGACGAATCGTCGAGTGGTCTCAACACTCTAAACGCTAACTCGACGAATCAACACTTGACTCGACGAAAATTTTTAGTGGTCTCGACACAGTCAACGCATGACAAAGTTTAGTCCTTCACTCATCTCATGCTAGTGCTTGGTCCTTCACTCATCACATGAGCAAGACCAACATAATCCAATCTTCCAAACGCTCTTATGTGCGACCCTATAGGCTCATATTGCGTTGGCAGTGAGACTACATGCTTGATCATTTCCATATCATAATGGTAACACCAAAAATAACATCATTACTTGTATACGCTTGTAGAGAAGAAAACTTTGACTCTTCTCTGGTGAGGTGATGACCACACCCGAGTCCACGATCCAGTCCTTCTGGTAGTTGATGGAGGCCAAGATACGAACAAATATTGTTGTTATATCTGCTATAATGTAGTTCCCCCATCCGCCTTCTTCCTTCTTGGATTCCACTCCTTTATCAGAAGCGTGACCTAGTTGAAGACTGACTCTGCAGTTTTTCTGAAGTGACAAGGCTTGTAGCATTTGTAATGCCTAGGTCCCCCCTTCTTTCCTTTATCTTACTTAGGAGTCTTGCTCTTCTCCTACTGTGATGAAGTTGAAGGACTATCTTCTACAAATGACTTCTTCTTCATCTCTCATCTCTTCTTCTTTTTTGAATAAAGAACCTCAATATCTCCCCTTGAGATAGAGCACCCAGCAATCTGCCTTGCCAAGGTTGTACAACCCCGTGTTCGTCGAACAGGCCCCACCTGGAAGATCGAGCGGATCCAGTCCCGCGACCCGCACCCAAGCAACAAGCAGACATGCGGCAAGAGCCTGGTCCGCTCCCGCTCAGTTCAGGCGAGCGAGCCAGGCAAGACGACTCCCCTACCCCTCCCGCTCGCTCAGAGAATCGTCGACCGGAGTGGGGGGCTCCATTCGTTGAACCGGTACTCGCGGATGGGCTCGAAGACCCGCGATCTGCGAGCTATTCGGAGGGTCACAATGGCCGCCAGTCCGTCCCCTATCCGCGACCTGGCCACCTATCCGCCTCGGCAGAGGACTGGCGGGTCGCGGTGGTCCGGCTCGCGTTCGCCCGAGAAGAATAGGCGAGCCGCTAGAGCCAGGTCGCGCCCGCCTCTCGCGGAGAGGGATTGACGGCGAGCTGACCCCCCCCCCATGGGTGCGAATAGCTGTTCAGAATAGCGGAGCCACGCTGTTGGCAGACCAGGTTGGACTGTGCATAGCTGTTCGGAACATCGAAGTTTGGCTGTTGGCAGACCCAACCAAGGGCTTTTTGGTATTTTCAGGTCAGTTCTTCTGGTTATATGCAATTCAGATTCCAAAAACTATAAGTAAGACCCAAGGGGTACCTCAGAAGACACGCTTTCAGTGCCTTCCTGCTCCAGTTTTCGAGTGCTTTCTGAGGGTACCTTAGCTCGGCATCTGGATAAGGAGGGGAAGCGTTCTGAGATCTTCCGGGTGTGTGGTGGGACCTCCCTGCCGAGCCCTTGGGTCTGTTTCTCCTTGTCTTCTTTGTTGTTTTTCTTGCAGGAGCGAAGTAGGCGCGAGACCACCCCTTCCCCAAGGGTCGAACTCCACAGGAGACCGGATTCCGGTTTCAACATTTTGGTGCTGTGAGCGTGGAACGTGGTCAGTGAAGAAAAGCTTCAGCGAGTTCAATGACAGGAGGACAGGGATCTGACGGGCAGAACTCGCCGCCCCCCCCCCCCCCCCCGCCACTCGCAACGGTGGGGATGTTAGAAAACTTCAGGAATGAGGTGCTGGGCCTCGTCAAGTTCGCACTCGGCATGCGAGCCGAGTGCTCGACTCCGACAGCCCAGATCGCGGCCGCCCCCTCTTTGGGCGAGGACGCTCCGGGCAGGCGAGCTGGGAAGGAGGTGGCCGAGGAAGGCCGGGGGTGCAAGCTCCCCGGGCGCGAGCTTTTCCCCGGCTCGGCAGGCCAAGGTCGGTTCGGCGAGCTGGGCTCGCGAGACTCGCCGACCCGGCCGGTGGGGGGAGGCAGTCCTTTCAGCAAGCTGGTCTCCTCAGCTCCAGTTCCAGATGTGTTCAAAGAACCCGAGATGTCCTACTACACCGGGAAGGGAGACCTGGTCCAGCATGTCCAATGGTTCGAAGATGTGGTCTCCATCCGTCAGATGTCGGACGGATTCAAATGCTGACTCTTCGCCATCACCCTCTGGGAGAAGGCAAGGGAATGGTTCCACCAGCTATCGGCCAGCTCCATCTACTGCTTCGAAGACCTGCGCCGAGGGTTCATGCTGAGGTTCACTACCTCGAAGAAGAGGAAGAAGGAGTCTGAGTCTTTGTTCGACATTAAGCAGGGGATGAACGAGACGTTGGGGAGCTATGTGGATCGATTTCAGGAGGAAGTTACTCAGGTCCAGGAGATGCCGGGCCATAGTCTGATGATGGCCTTTACCCTGCACCTGCATCAGAGTTTCTTCCGAATGGAGCTAAAGAGAGTCCCTCCCCTCTCCTACGAAGAGTTGATGGAGAGGGCAGCGAGAGAGGTCGACGGGGAGGCGTCGAACCCGGAATTTGCAAGGAAGCTGGCCAGGTGGGCTACGGAGGAAGAGAAGGAATCAAGAGGAGGGAAGGGACAGGAGGAGAGAAGAGGGGAGCCTAGGCAAAGGGAGCAAAGGCAGCTCCAGTGGCAGCAGCAGCTGAGGTGGGGGCATCAAGAGCCCGACCGTCGGCTGGGCTGGAGACCTGAGTGGCAGGGGCAGGGGCCACAGAGAGGGTACTACGCAAGGGGTCACTACCAGGGGAGGCAAGATCAGTTCCACCCTCCGGGCTGGAGGCAGGGCCAGAGTCCCCGGCTCCCCGATCAAGAGGAGGCCATGGCCATAGCCTTAGGAGCAAGGAGGGGGATTATGAGGAGGAGGAGAAGAGAGGTCAGGGTAGAGCTGCCCTATTGCGACTTCCATCAGGAAGAGGGGCACGCCACAGCCACCTGCCCGGAGTTCCTCGAGATGAGAGGGGATATGGAACAACAACAGCAGCAGCAGCAGCAGCAGGGCAGGAAAGAAGTGAGGATTGAGGAGGTCCTACCTCGGGCGCAGGAGGATCGTTGCAAAGACCGGGTGGACGTTGGAACCCGAGGGGGAATCAGAGTGATCCACGGGGGAGTAGGGGTCGAGGCTTCCTGCAAGGCAAGCCTACACACCATGTACCGGTGAAGCGTCGCCTCCACATCCCAAACCCCACCCCCGGAGGAGAGGACCACGTTCTCCAGGAGCGATATGCCAGACCACGAGGACCCATTCTGCGATGCGCTGGTCATCAAGGCAGCCATCGAGAATTTCACTGTCTCTCGGATCCTCGTGGACAACGGGAGTTCCGTCAACATCGTCTTCAAAAAGGCGTTCGACGCGATGAAGGTGGAGGCAAAGAGGGTGCTGGCCTCGGATGGGCCCTTGTTCGGGTTTTCAGGAGAAAGGAAGGAAGTGGAGGGAGGAGTAGGCCTCCATGTCACCTTGGGGGAGGGGGGGGCAATCCCGAAACTGTAGGTTTGTCATTGTGGACACCCCCAGCAGCTACAACGTCATCTTCGGGAGGCCCCTTATCAGCGCCTTCCACTGCGTCCCCTCATCTTTCCATCAGTACTTAAAGTTCAACGCTGAGGGGGTCCAGGTCAGGGTCAGGGGGGGACCCGAAGGTGGCGCGGGAGTGTTATGTCACTGCGGTGAACACCATCTCCTGGCAGGAGGGAGCCGAGGAGATGGGGCGCAGGATGGAGGAGGCCGAGTAGGAAGCAAGAGGGGAGGAGCTGGAAATGAAGAACTGCGCAGAGAAGGAGGCGACAGGAGGAGATCATGAGGAGGTGGCCGAGGTAAGGGCCGTGAGAGAAGAGGTGGAGGTAGAGGTCCCCGTTCCGGAGGAAGGGGATGCTGAAGGATGGGGGGGAGCAGTCCAGGCTGGAGGCTGCAGAAGAAGTGGTGGAGCTGGAGGTGCTCACCCGGGGAGGCAGGATGGAGAAGATCCGCGTCAGCGGGGGGCTGACCCCGGAGGACCAAGGCAGGGTGCTGGAGTGCATCCAGAAGAACGTCGACACCTTCGCTTGGAATGCCGCGGAGATGTCGGGGGTTGACGCGGACGTGGCTTGCCACCGCCTCAACCTGGACCCGGGAACACGCCCCATTCAGCAGAAGAAGAGGTCCACTGCGGATAAGCTGACGGAGCCCATCAGGGAGGAGGTGGCGAAACTCCTCAAGGCCGGCTTCGTGTCTGAGATTTAGTACCTCGGCTGGGTCTCCAACGTGGTTATGGTTAAAAAAGGGGACGGCCGATGGAGGATGTGTATCGATTTTTCCTTACTCAATAAAGCTTGTCCTAAGGACTGTTATCCTTTGCCTCGGATCGACGCGCTGGTTGACTCAGCCGTCGGTTTTTCTGTAATGAGTTTTTTAGATGCCTTTTCAGGTTATCACCCCCCAGACATCAAGGATGTCTCGTTCATCACAGGGGATGGATGCTACTGCTACAGGATGATGCCCTTCGGGCTGAAGAATGCTGGGGAAACCTACCAGAAAATGATGGATAGGGTCTTTAAGGAGCAGAGGGGGAGGAATTTCGAGGTGTATGTAGACGACCTCATGATCAAAAGTCGGGATGTGGACTCCCACCTCCGGGACCTGGAGGAGACCTTTGCCACCCTGCGCAAATACAAGATGTGATTGAATCCCCTAAAATGTGTGTTTGGGGCCAGCAGGGGAAAGTTCTTGGGGCACCTCCTCACCCCCGCAGGGGTCGAGCCGAATCCGGATAAGGTCAGGGCCATCTTGGAGCTGGGGTCCCCGCGGAATGCTAAGGAGGTCCAACGGCTGACGGGGAAGCTAGCAGGGCTGAGTCGCTTCCTTTATCGGGCAGGGGAGAAGTGCTCCCCCTTCTTCAAAATGCTGAGGGGTGGTCAGAAGTTTGAATGGACCAAGGAGTGCGAGGAGGCGTTCCTGGCCCTCAAAGTGCAGTTGACACGGGCTCCGCTGCTCCAAGAGCCGAAGGATGGGGAGGACCTGTTCCTATATCTAGGGGTCGGGGCGGAGGCCTTGAGCTCGGTCTTAGTTCGTGAAGAGGGGAAGAGACAGCTCCCTATTTGTTACGTGAGTCGGGTCCTGAGGAAAGCCGAGCTTCGGTACCTGATTTTGGAGAAGCTAGCCTTCGCCCTGATCATCTTGGCCCGGAGGCTGCGACCTTACTTCCAGACACATTCAATCCGAGTGGTGACCGATCATCCTCTCCGCAACATCTTTGAGGGGGTGGAACATTCAGGTAGGCTGGCTAAGTTGTCAGTGGAACTGAGCGAGTTCGATGTCTCCTTCGTTCCGCGGCTCTCGATCAAAGCGCAAGCGATGACCGACTTCTTGGCCGACTACGTGGTTGAAGTGGCGGAGGAAGAACTCACCCGCCCGACTCCTTGGAAGGTGAGGGTGGATGGTGCCTCGGGGAGGCATTCCCTAGGAGTGTGGGTGATCCTGGAAAGCCCTCAGGGGACTCGAATCGAGCAGACGGTGGTGGTGCACTTTCCCATTACCAACAACCAGGCCGAGTACGAGACCGTGATAGCAGGGCTTCGTCTGGCCAGGGAGCTGGGGGTGTCAGATGTGAAGGTCCTTACTGACTCCATGGTAGTGGCTTCCCAGATCAACGGGGAGTTCGAGGCAAGGGAGCCCACCCTACGATCATACTTGGCCAAGGTAAAGGGGGTCATAGGCACCTTTCAAACTTTCGCCATCCGACACATGCCCAGGGAAGAGAATGAACGAGCTGATCAGCTAACAAAGCATGGTCCCCAGGTGGGGGGTACCATCACCGACCTGTTCCGCCCCTCCATCGAAGAGGGAGAGCTCATGGAAATTGATCAACAAACTTCGTGGATGGACCCAGTGGTGGCTTTCCTCTCCACAGGGGAGTATCCAGAGGGGGAAGATAAGAAGAAGCTAATGCACAAGTCAGTGTATTACCTCCTCCAGGACGGACAGCTGTACAGGAAGACCCTCTCAGGGATGCTGGCTCGCTGCGTGGCCGGGGGTGAAGTGCAGAGGATCTTGGAGGAAGTCCACTCCGGGGAATGTGGGAGTCATTCCGGGAGTCGGACCCTGGAAGGAAGGATAGTTAGGCAAGGATATTTCTGGCCCACCCTGGGCCGAGACGCCGTAGAGTTCGCATGGAGGTGCCATAAATGCCAGCTGTTTGCCCCCCTCCAGCTACAGCCGGCCCAGCGACTCAAAAGTATCACGGCCCCCTGGCCCTTCGCAATTTGGAGGAATGGATTTGGTTGGGTCATTCCCCCAAGCCAGTGGTCAGAGAAGGTTCCTCCTGGTAATGATTGACTACTTCTCCAAGTGGATGGAGGTGAAGGCGCTGGCCAAGGTAACCTCTCAGGTAATCAGGAACTTTGTTTGGGGAGAAATCATCTGCCGCCACGGATTACCTCAGGCCATCGTCACGGACAACGGGCCCCAGTTCGCCAGCGCCGAATTTACCGACTTCTGCGGGCAGCTCGGAATCGACCTCAGGTTCGCCTCGGTCCATCATCCCATGAGCAACGGGCAGGTGGAGGCCACTAATAAGATCATCGTCAACCTCCTCAAGAAGAAGGTGGAGAATTTGAAGGGGAACTGGGTGGAGCAGCTTCCCGCGGTTCTTTGGGCCCTAAGAACCACCCCCAACACGGCTACTGGAGAGACCCCCTTCAAGCTCTGCCATGGGTGCGAGGCAGTGCTCCCCGTGGAATTTGAAGTCCAGACACCGCGAGTCGTTGCGGCCAAAGAGGGCCGAGAGGAATGGAAAGCCGAGAACGAGGAGGAGCTGAGACTCTCACTTGACATGGTGGAGGAGCTGACGGACCTTTCCGCTATCCGACAGGAGGAAGTGAAAAGGAGAATGACCAAGTACTTTGATAAGCATGTCAGGGTGAAACAGTTCGTGGAAGGGGATTTGGTGCTGAAGAAGGCGGATGCGACAGGGAGGTCAGCATCCGTAGGAAAGCTCAACCCCAGCTGGGAGGGACCATTCATTATAAAAGAAGCTTTGAAGTCAGGAGACTATCGACTCCAAAATGTAGAGGGCGAGACCCTGAGTCACACCTGGAGCGGTGACGACTTAAAACGTTTTTTCTCCTGAAGCATGTGTAGAAAGTAGCGAATAAGAAAGAACAAACGGATAGACTTTTGAATAACTGAAATTTTATTATCCAAAAAAGATATCATTTACAAAGATATGACCTCCCTTATATAGAATGGAGGAGATATGAGAGAGTATAAACAAACAATATGGGACTAAACATGTACAGGGCAGAGCGACTAGAAATAAAGGAGACCGCACAGGCCGCGCGGTTAGACAGATGGGTTAACCGCACGACACCTCCAGCAGGATAAGAACAGGCCGCACTGAGAGTCCGATAGACCGCCCGGTCTCCAAGCACCAGAGGAGACCGCCAGACCGCTCGGTCAACAAACCGCCAGACAAGACCGCAAGGCCGCCCGGTCTAATACTTCAACACTCCCCCTCAAGCTGGAGCACAGATATCAATCATGCCCAACTTGTCACAAATGTGGAAGAAGGAAGTAGAGACCGGCTTGATGAAGATATCTGCCAATTCCTTGTCAGAGGTGACAAATGGAGTACAAATCTGTTTCTTCAAAATCTCTTCCCGAATGAAGTGACAGTCAACCTCTATATGCTTTGTTCTCTCATGGAAGACCGGATTTCTGGATATGTATATAGTGGCCTTGTTGTCACAGAACATAGGGAGAGGACAATCATATACCTCGCCCAGGTCAAGCATGAGAGCCCACAACCACTTTAACTTACACGTGGTTGACGCCATACTCCGGTATTCGGCTTCTGCACTGGATATGGAGACAACAAACTGTTTCTTTCTCTTCCAACTCACGAGATTACCTCCAACAAAGGTACAAAAACCTGATGTGGATTTACGATCGCCTTTGTCATCCGCGTAACTTGAATCTGAGTAGGCCTCAACTCTCAGATGACCATTCTTCTGAAAGAGTAACCCTTTGCCTGGTGCTGCTTTGATATACTCTAAAATCTTCAGGGCAGACTGAAGATGACACTCCCTGGGAGCTTGCATAAACTGACTGACCTTGCCTACATCATAGACGATGTCGGGTCTAGTCACCGTGAGATAGATGAGTTTGCCTACCAAACGTCTGTACCTTGTGACATCAGATAGAAGAGGCGAGTCATCCGTCCACGTTTTGTCTTCTCCAATAGCCATGGGAAACCGAGCCGGTTTGACACCTGTCAATCCTGCTTCTTGTAGAAGATCAAGGGCATACTTCCGTTGGGAGAGAACCAACGAGTCAAGTTTCCGAGAGATTTCTATCCCCAAAAAGTATTTCGGGGAGCCCATATCCTTCGTGACCAAGTGCTGACGGAGGTGCTTCTTCGTCAAGTCCACCCCATCTCGGTCATCGCCAGTAAGAAGAATATCATCCACATATACTGCCAAAATCACCAGTCCCGAGGCCGTTTGGCGAATGAATAAGGAGTGATCGGCCGAACTCCTTCTAAAGCCGATGGTAGCCACAATACCACTGAATTTGTCGAACCATGCCCGAGGGCTCTGATTTAGGCCATAAATGTCCTTCAAATGACATACGCGTGTCTCCCCCTGAGCAACATACCCAGGAGGTTGCTCCATATAGACGTCCTCCTGAAGATCGCCATAGAGAAAGGCATTCTTCACATCAAGCTGGGAAATAGCCCAATCCCGGTTAACAGACACAGAAAGGAGAACCCGGATGGTGCTGAGGCGAGCAACCGGAGAAAAGGTATCAAAGTAATCAATGCCGTAAGTCTGAATGAAGCCCTTGGCCACCAGCCGGGCCTTGTAGCGATCCACAGTGCCGTCGGAGCGAAATTTCACAACGAAGACCCAGCGACAGCCAACCACATCAGTGCCCACGGGATGAGGAACAAGGGTCCAGGTACCCCGTTCAGTAAGAGTAGCCATCTCCTCATCCATGGCAGACTTCCAATGAGGGAGAGCAAGTGCCTCCTGGTAGGTGCGGGGAGTAGAAGTAGCAGAGATAGCCAAGGCAAAACACCTGCGAGAAGGAGAAAGCCGATCATAGGAAACCACTGCCGCAAGCGGGTGTTGAGTACACGCCCGCACCCCTTTGCGAAGAGCAATGGGAAGATCCAGGTCGACGGGAGCGTCAGCGACCGGAGCGTCCGTGGCGGAGAAGGCTGGCCCGGGACTAGAGAGAGACGACGATGGAGAGGAGGGTGGAGGGGTGGGTGGGGAGACGGACTGGGAAGGAGTCGGTGGAGGAGGAGACGGAGGTGGGAAAACGTCGAGAGGCGTGGAAGGAACGGAGATATCAGAAGGAAGAGAAGAGGTAGGAGAGAAATAGGAAGCATTCTCGAAAAAAGTCACATTCGCGGAGACAAACTGCTTGCGGAGAAGGGGGTCAAAGCAGCAATAGCTTTTTTGAGTGGTAGAGTACCCCAAAAAGACACACATGTTGGAACGGGGGGAAAGCTTGTCGCGGGTAGAGGAGGGAGCGTGAACAAAGGCCGTACAGCCAAAGACACGGAGAGGGAGAGGAAAAGATTTCTTGTGGGGGTAGAGAATGGAGAAGGGGGTCTGACCGTGGAGAACTATGGAGGGAAGGCGATTGATGAGATAACAGGCGAGGAGCACAGCGTAGCCCCAGTAGGAGCGAGGGACGTGCATCTGCGTCATGAGAGTACGAGCAACATCAAGCAGGTGACGGTTTTTACGCTCCGCCACCCCATTCTGCTGGGAGGTGTAAACACAAGTCGTTTGATGAAGCAGACCATGTTGGTGAAAGAAAGAGGAGAACTCACGATTAAGATATTCCTTGGCATTATCAGAACGTAAAACTTTAATAGAAATAGCAAATTGAGTCTGAATCATAAAATAAAATGATTGACAAACAGAAAAGAGTTCAGAGCGATCTTTTAACAGATACACCCAGGTACAGCGTGAAAAATCATCTATAAAAGTGACAAAATAGGAACTACCTCGACCAACAGTGAGGGTAGGAGCAGGACCCCATACATCAGAATGAATAAGATCAAACGGGCAAGAGGAGCCACGACCTTGCTTCGGTGGGAAGGAGGAGCGATGATGTTTGCCAAGCTGACACGCATCACAGTTGAGCGGAGAACTGGTAGGAGGTAAGTGGGGCAGAAGCTGGCGAAGAATCCGAGGAGGAGGATGTCCAAGGCGAAGATGCCATTGAAGGAGATCTGTGGAGGAGGAGTAGGCGGACAGAGCGGAAACATCGTCGAGGAAGTAGAGGCCGCCGCTCTCAGTCCCAGTAGCAATCGTCCGCTGGGTCCTCGGGTCCTGAAAATAACAAGTAGTGGGAGTGAATAAGACGGAGCACTGAAGTTGCCGGCATAAAGTAGTAACTGATAACAAATTGCACGGGAACTGCGGGACATAGAGGGTGTCCTCCAAGCAAAGCGAGGGGGTGAGTTGAACCATGCCCGTCCCATGAACCGGGGACGGGGAACCATCCGCCACACGAACCGGGGGTAAGCGGTCATGTGTCTCAAGACGGGAGAAGCAATGAGGGTTGCCAGTCATATGATTTGTAGCACCGGAGTCAATCAGTCATTTACCTTGGGTAACGACGTGGGCACTACCTGACGTCGTGGCCACAGAGGCAGACGGCCGAGAAGAGGCGGAGGCCGAAGAAGGAGCATCACCGGAAGGGCAAAGATGAGGATGTTTCTGCCAGCAGCGGTCAACAGAGTGGCCGGTACGACCACAGTGAGAGCAGAGGAACCGGGATGAACCCCGTCCGCCGGAGTGGCCGCGGCCACTAGGTCCCCCCCCCCCTCTGAGCTTGGTGAGCAAAGGAGTCCTAGGAAGGGGGGAGGCCAACAGAGGCCGCTGGAGTAACGAAGTAACAGCGGCAATGTGAGCCACAGTGGCATCCAAAGTAGGAGATTCCGCTTCACCCAAGATCTGCTGGCGGATCATATCATAAGAGTCGGGAAGACGAAGAAGATAACAAACAACCAGGAGTTCCTGGAAGTGTTTGTGCTGTTCGGCCAAGTCCGCGGAGAAGGGGCGATTCTGAAGGATTTCAGCACCAAGAGCCTGAACCTGCTGATAAGCCGCAGCACGAGACATGGAAGGGCGAGCGAAAAGGTCCGCATAGAGAGTATAAATGCGGGACGTCTGGCCCCCCTTCGAATAGAGAGCAGCGAGGTGAAGCCAGGCGGCCTTGACCGTCTCATCATGGCGAATGACGGGAAGACACTCATCAGAAAGGCTGTTGGCCAGCCAGGTGCGGTCAAGAGCATCACTCGCATCCCAGTCATCAAACTCAGGAGAGGTACGAGGAGGAGGGTCATCGGTGAGGTGATGACTCTTGCATTGAGAGTGAAGGAGAAAAGTGAAAGAAACACTCCAATCGGGATAGTTGGAGCCAACAAGCTTAGAAAGGGTGCCAAGGTTGCCCGAAGGAGGAGGTGGAGAAGGAGCTGCAGGAGTAGTGGTGAGACCGGAAGTAGTCATAGAACACATCAAGAAACCGCAGCGGATAGAAAAGGAAGAAGTCACACGAACACAAGCGGCTAGAAAGCTGTCAAAGGCACAGCGGGGAAGAGGTCGCGCGGACTGAAAAGGCCGAGCGAACAGAAGAGAAGAGGAGGCAAGAAACAGCGACTACAACAAGTCGCAGGCCGGGTGAACAGAAACAAGCCGCAACGACTAGCAAGTTGGAGAGGCAAGAAGGAACCAGGAGCGCGGCGACAACGAAACAGGGCGCGGCGATGAATAGCAGCAGGAGAAGAGAACCAAGGAGAAGCAAGCCGCGCGAACAGGGCAGCGGACAGAAACAAGCCGCGCGAACAGGGCAGCAGACAGAAGAGAAGGCAAGCCACGAGACAGGCCGCGGAAAGCGGAAAACAAGCCGCAAGAATCAGAGAGCGCACACAAGCAGGAGGAAACGACCGTGTCCTCTGATACCATGTAAAAAGTAGCGAATAAGAAAGAACAAACGGATAGACTTTTGAATAACTGAAATTTTATTATCCAAAAAAGATATCATTTACAAAGGTATGACCTCACTTATATAGAATGGAGGAGATATGAGAGAGTATAAACAAACAATGTGGGACTAAACATGTACAGGGCAGAGCGGCTAGAAATAAAGGAGACCGCACAGGCCGCGCGGTTAGACAGATGGGTTAACCGCACGGCACCTCCAGCAGGATAAGAACATGTCGCACTAAGAGTCTGATAGACCGCCCGGTCTCCAAGCACCAGAGGAGACCGCCAGACCGCTCGGTCAACAAACCGCCAGACAAGACCGTAAGGCCGCCCGGTCTAATACTTCAACATGGTATCAGAGCGAGGTTGTCCTGCTGCGGGGGTGTGTTGAGATTATATTAGCCAGCAGGACACGTGTGTGTGGGACCGCATGTTTGGGCTTTCCCCATCGCGTTCCAGGTCTGGGTGTTGACCCCGGTGGGCCCCCGTGTGGCGGAATATCCCCGCGGTCCTGTGGTTGGGGTTAGTCCCACATCGCCCGTAGCAGGCGATCCTTTGTGTTCATGTACCACCGTCCCCCCTTCCTACTACCTCGGGGTTTTGGGAAGATGTGTGGTGACGGGTGGTTTCCACAGCATGTAAGCGATACTTTTATTATAATAAATTTCTTCAACACTCCAGCATTGTCGTAGCTAGCCTGCATAGAGAAATGGAATGTGTTTGGACCCCGAGAAGATCCCGCTGCCAGGCTCTCACCTAGCTGGCAGGGCCGGAAGTCACTCGGTGTCATCCTTGGCCTCAAGAAGATCCCGCTGTCAGGCTCTCACCTAGCTGGCAGTGCCGGAAGTCACTCGATGGAATGTGTTTGGACCCCGAGAAGATCCCGCTGCCAGGCTCTCACCTAGCTGGCAGGGCCGGAAGTCACTCGGTGTCATCATTTGACTCGAGAAGATCCCGCTGCTAGGCTCTCACCTAGCTGGCAGGGCCGGAAGTCACTCGATGGAATATGTTTGGACCCCGAGAAGATCCCGCTGCCAGGCTCTCACCTAGCTGGCAGGGCCGGAAGTCACTCGGTGTCATCCTTGGCCTCAAGAAGATCCCGCTGCCAGACTCTTACCTAGCTGGCAGGGCCGGAAGTCACTCGATGGAATGTGTTTGGACCCCGAGAAGATCCCGCTGCCAGGCTCTCACCTAGCTGGCAGGGCCGGAAGTCACTCGGTGTCATCCTTGGCCTTGAGAAGATCCCGCTGCCAGGCTCTCACCTAGCTGGCAGGGCCGGAAGTCACTCGATGGAATGTGTTTGGACCCCGAGAAGATCCCGCTGCCAGACTCTCACCTAGCTGGCAAGGCCGAAAGTCACTCGGTGTCATCCTTGGCCTCGAGAAGATCCTGCTGCCAGACTCTCACCTAGCTGGTAGGGCTGGAAGTCACTCGATGGAATGTGTTTGGACCCCGAGAAGATCCCGCTGCCATGCTCTCACCTAGCTGGTAGGGCCGGAAGTCACTCGGTGTCATCCTTGGCCTTGAGAAGATCCCGCTGCCAGGCTCTCACCTAGCTGGCAGGGCCAGAAGTCACTCGATGGAATGTGTTTGGACCCCGAAAAAATCCCGCTGCCGGGCTCTCACCTAGCTGGCGGGGGGGGGGGGGGGGGGGGAAGCCGCTCGACGGTGTCGATTAGGGGCTGGAGTCGCGAAGATTAACCGAAAGGGGGGTCTAGCGTAATCATCCAGCCCCCAAAAAAGACGGACGAAAGGAAGCAAGAACCTAAGCGAGAACCCGCAAGAAATCTGATGACACAGGCGAGCGACGAGCCGGCTCGCCTCGCTTGGCGGGCGAGTAGCCACCTCAGCGGGGATGGGCCGCAGAGGCAGGTCGCCCCGCGTGGTAATAGCAAATATGCATATGAGGCAGGCGAGGAAGCATTTATAAGAGCATTAATAGATGAAAACCACAAAGTTTAGGCGCGGCTCGCGCTTACATCTCAAACAACTAAAAATACATGGTGTATACATCTAATAAGCAAATGTCAAAGAAGCGAGGGCGATGCAAGATCCTGGGCAGGAAGTCCTAGATGGGCTGGAAGGACCTATCCCCGGGATCCGGCACAGGGAGGAACAGCGCCGGCACCACGTCGCCCGCCGAGAGTTCCGCGGCCTCGCTCTTGAGGAGATCCGCACGTCGCAGCATCTGCATCGTGTACTTCGCGGCGCTGGCGACGTTTTTCTGCATCAGCACCTCCAACTCGTAGTCAGAATGGTGTTCGAGTGGGCAGCCCCAATTATCCGGCGGAGGGACAGCGGCGGCAGCCTCCAGCTCACGCACCCGCGCCTCCAGCGCTGACTTGTCCTGACCAAGGGCGGCGATCTCAGCACCCATCCGACTGGCCGTCACCGCATCCTGAGAGAAGGAAAGAAAAGCGTAAGACGGATTCGCGAGAAGGAGCGGTGATCAGAAGTAAGCACGTACCACCCCTCCCAAGTACTGCGCGAGGGTCTCCTCGGCCGCGTCGGCCCGCTTCCTCTGGAGATCCGCGTCCTCCTGAGCAAGTTTTCGGGCCTCCTTCTTCTCGTCCGCCAACTTCTGTAGAGAGGTGGCGTTCCGCTCCAGCTGGGTGCAGCGCCTCCCAACCATGTGGGCCAACTCCAAGCCGCGTAGTTGGGCCCGCGCGCTCTCATGTACCAGTACTCGCGTCGCCTCCTTGTCGTAGATAGCGGCGTCCTCTCGCGAGTAGAGGCCGAACGAGAAGTTATAGGCCTCCCCGCCGATGGTATCCTGCTCCAACCAACTCGGCAGCAGGGTCGAGACCACCGCGCGATTTGACTCCTTGTCCCATGACAGAAGTGGAACGCCGAGCTCGTCCAGGTACTTCTCGCCGTAACCGAAGTTGCGGTGCCCTCTCGGTACCGGCTTCGCAGCAGTTTGCGACCCGTCCGGCGGCGTGGAAGTGCCCGCCGCCCCGCCAGGGGTGTCGCTGGTCGAAGCGACCAAGGGGGGAAGACCCTCGGCCGGTTGATCCGCCGGGGCCTTACCTTTTCTCTGGCCCCGGCGAGTTGCTGCCCCGCAGTCTTCGCCATCTTGGGCGGGGGAGCGGGCTGTACGCCGCCCGGCCGCTTCTTAGCAGGGACCGACGGGGCGTCGCGCTGAGCGGCGTCTGCGGCCTGAGCCCGGGCGAGGACCCCGGGGGCAATCCGAGCACTCTCATAGGGGGATGAAGGGGAACATCCCGCTCGCCTGCCAAGAAGAGAGGGTAAGACCAAAGAAGAAAAGAGCAAGGCAGAGCAGTGGCGAGTGGCAAACCTCCCCCAGGCGGGACGACAGCAAGGTCATCGAGGTTGCGGCACAAGTACGCGACCTCGAAGTTCTTCCCGGCGAAGAACCCGCACAGGTCGGCCTCGTGGCCCCCTAGGCTGGGCGGGCGGTAACTCGCCTCGCAGAGCTGCACCGGCGAGAAGGGGACGTTGCCGAAATCCCCCTTGACGAACAAGAACTTCTTGAGCCAGTTGTGACTCTTATTAACGGTCTCCCGCACCTTGAGGTGGGCGCTGGAGAAATAGGCGGTCCCGTCCCGGTTCGCGCGGAAAGAGAATAGTTTGCGGAAAACCGCGAGATTGAACTCGACCCGCTCCTCCCGCAGAAAGCAGGCGAACCCTACCATAACAGCCACGGAGTTCGGGGTCATCTGGCCTAGGATGACCCCGAAGTACTTCAGCACTTGACGCACCTCGGGCCACAGGGGAAGCCGAAGACCCACCTCAAAGTGAGCCAGGGGTATGGCGAGCTCGTCCCTGGACAGATCGTTGATCTTCTCCCCCTCCCCAGGCCGTCTCGCCGAAAATCCAGGCGGGACATGGTCGCCAAGGGCATCTAAGTACTCGCGCTCTGAGAGGACGGCGTGGGGAAAGTCGTGCTCCGAGAAGGTCCATGCGCATTTGCTTCGCCCATCCGCATCGCCGCCGCCGCCGCCCATTCCGCCAAACTACCGCCGGTCGAGCGGGATAGATCCAGAGAGCGAATGCCGGGCCGTGCTTCGCAGATAGCAGGGAGTGGGAGAGTGCTCTGAAGCGGTGGGAGGATAAGAACTGGCAAGGCCTATTTATAGGGAGAAAGAAAGGGCGGGAAATTTCCCGCCGACAGGAAAGGTGCGTGTAGCAAAAGTCAGGCCTGACGGTTCGACTTCCCGACGCGCAACCACACCGCCAAGGCCGTTCAGGCGTGGGTCTCGCCCGATCACATCCACGCAAGAATTGAGCGGGCGAGTCTCGGCCCGCACCCGCTTAGGATTCTGAGCGAGCCGGGGAGACTCCTGGCTGGCGAGCCCCTCGGCCCGCTCCCGCCACGATCGGGATGGCGGGTTGAGCGAGTACATCCCCTGACCTGCCCTCGCACCCAGGGGGAAGGCGGGTGGAGGACGCGGGTACACTCGAGCCCGCCCCGCGGAGAATAAGAGCAGCAATATGGTAATTTCGACATGCATCAGAAATCAAAAATCAGGCCCATAGGCGGGCAAAGAGAGTCGCAAATCATTACAGATACAGAATAAGTCTTTGAAAAAGTAGCAACCCAGCGACATCCCACGAACAGGGGAGAAGGAAGGGTGGATCAGTACTGGATCCACTTCCATTTGCCCCGCCGTTGCATTCCGGTTCGCGGCGGCACGCGAGGATAGTGATAATCGCGCACCGCCACCAGCTCCTGCTAGGCCAGCCCAACTTGTTCCGAGGCACTCCTTAGGCGCTCCTCGGCCCGCGTAATGTGCACGCCGGGCGAAGTACCTTGCCACCTTCTGCTGCGCGCGGGGCCCCCTCCAGGGCCGCGAGCCGAGCCTCGATGTCGGCCTTGTCTTGGTCGACCCTCTTCACGAGCTCCTAAAGCAGCAGAGTATGTTTCTGGAATAGCCGCGTCACCTACCTCTTCATCCCCACCGCATCAGTCGGGTCGCCCAGGTAATCTGAAACACCCTCCACGTCAGGCAGAGGCGAGTACCCTTCACTCATCTCCGTTTCGGAGGAGATCATGTTGTAGCCTGCAGAAGGGCGATTCAGAAGGAACGAGCGAGAACAAGGCAAGCGCTGAGCACGAGCTTACCAGGGATTGGCACGTCGTCCATACCGATGGAAGGACGAGAGGAGCCCGGCCGACCCTAAAAGGGATCTCCCTCGAAGGCCACAAGAGATTTCCCTAATCCGGGGGGAACTGGCGAACGAGGGGTATTCGGGGGTGGGCGGTCCAGACCTGAGGGACTAGCAGCCCTCTCAAACGACAGGGGGGGGGGGCGATCATCCCCCCCGCCCCCTTCATCTTCACGGGGCAATGCCTGCAAGACAAAGGATCATAAATGTAGCAACAAGCCGAGAAGGAAGGTCGCGTACCTCAGAAGCGACCTCGACACCAGCCGCCGAGCCGGAGCCCGGGAAGTTATTCGCCGGGGACTGCCTCACAATCTTTCCCTTTACCGGCCTAAAGAGAGGGCCGGGAGACCCACGCGCTAACCAAGGGGCGCCCTCGAGGGCCTCCTCCCAAGTCTTCGGGCCCGCGGCTGCCAAGCGGGCTCGCACCTCTTCGCTGACCGGCATCAGGAAGCTGCAGTCCGCTTGAAAAACGAGATGATCTGGGGAGACCCCCACCCCTGGGCTCAGTGGTATATTTATAGCCGGATAGTGAGGCCCCACCAGAAGATTCCCTGCCAGCTCAGCACAGTACTCGCCGAACACGCGGGTTGGATGGTTCTTTTCGAGCTTTATCAAGCTCAAAAAGAGCGGGGATTGTGTACAACCCCGTGTTCGTCGAACGGGCCCCACCTGGAAGATCGAGCGGACCCAGTCCCGCGACTCGCACCCAAGCAACAAGCAGACATGCGGCAAGAGCCTGGTCCGCTCCCGCTCAGTTCAGGCGAGCGAGCCAGGCGAGACGACTCCCCTACCCCTTCCGCTCGCTCAGAGAATCGTCGACCGGAGCGGGGGGCGCCATTCGTCGAACCGGTACTCGCGGATGGGCTTGAAGACCCGCGATCTGCGAGCCGTTCGGAGGGTCACAATGGCAGCCAGTCCGTCCCCTATACGCGACCTGACCACCTATCCGCCTCGGTAGAGGACTGGCGGGTCGCGGCGGTCCGGCTCGCGTTCTCCCGAGAAGAATAGGCGAGCCGCTAGAGCCAGGTCGCGCCCGCCTCTCGCGGAGAGGGATTGATGGCGAGCTGACCCCCCCCCCCCCCCCCCCCATGGATGCGAATAGCTGTTCAGAACAGCGGAGCCACGCTGTTGGCAAACTAGGTTGGACTGCGCATAGCTGTTCGGAACAGCGGAGTTTGGCTGTTGGCAGACCCAACCAAGGGCTTTTTGGTATTTTCAGGTCAGTTCTTCTGGTTATCGGCAGTTCAGATTCCAAAAACTATAAGTAAGACCCAAGGGGTACCTCAGAAGACACGCTTTCAGTGCCTTCCTGCTCCAGTTTTCGAGTGCTTTCTGAGGGTACCTTAGCTCGGCATCTGGCTAAGGAGGGGAATCGTTCTGAGATCTTCCGGGTGTGTGGTGGGACATCCCTGCCGAGCCCTTGGGTCTGTTTCTCCTTGTCTTCTTTGTTGTTTTTCTTGCAGGATCGAAGTAGGCGCGAGACCACCCCTTCCCCAAGGGTCGAACTCCACATGAGACCGGATTTCGGTTTCAACAAAGGTCTCCTGCAAAGCCAGAATATTCTCTAGCTCTAGCAAATAACAGATTGGCTCAACCCTGAATAAAAGTACTAAAGGCCACGTACTCCTTCCACAAGCCGCAAATGTAGCTTCTTTTCAGCTCCGCCTCTAAGATGGGCTAATTTGGGTTCAATGCTGAAATCTCAGCACACAGGTTCTTCGTCTTTAAAAAGAAATATGATATCGACAAGTCCCCCTGAGTTTCTCTCGCCAACTCATTCTCAAGAAACTGTAACCGAGCTACATTCTTCTTATTGAGCAATCCATTCAGGGCTATCCAAATCTCAGTAACCGACATACATCCAATGATGTGATCGAACAACTCCGGTGAGATCACCCGCTTGAGTGTGAATTCTGCCTTTGCATTTGTTCTCCTCTGAGCCCTCACTGCCTAATCATTCCCACCAACAAAAATCACCTATTGTCTCTCGTCTCTACCGACAACATCTTAAAGATCCTTGTCTAGAAGATAACTCTTCATACAAGACTTCCACTTCTTGTAGTTAGTCTACGTTAGGAGTTCAATTCTAAGGCCTCTTCTATAACCACCTTTCACTGCTAAATTTTTGGTTCACTTGAACTTCAAAAGGTACTTAGCAAACCTCTCTATGGATGATCACTGCTAAAACCATTGTCTCTCTAATACCATGTAAAATTTTATAAAACGGGGAACGTCACATGAACACTCAACCAACCAAGCCAAATAAACCAGTAGCAGATAGAAGAACAATAACTAAAATTGAATTAACTAACTTTTTTACAAAGCGAGACATACATTGCGAGATATGATTTCGCAATGTGCCCGATGTAGATAACCAAAAACAGACAAGTACAAAATTGGCGGACAAAGCACTGTAACAGCGTAGCCGCCTAGCCGCCCTGCAAACTGCAAAGCTGCGCGAACTGCTTTATTGACTGCTGAAGAAAGAACCTTGTTCGCACTTCTTGGCCGTCAGACCATAAGGTCGTTTGACCGCAGAAACTGTCGCGAACAGGCTGAACAGGAACTGAGCTATCTGTCTGCAACACTTAGTCGTCTAACCGCCAAGATCGCCTAACTGCAGAGTAGAGCAGACAGCTTATTCGAACTGCTAGTCAGCCCGCCAAAAGCAAACTGGTTTATCCAAGCTGGGAAACTAGCCGACAAGGAAGAAGACCGCCTAATCGCCGAACCCGTGACCTGCTGCTACCAGCTAACCACACTGCCTCCTCTGACTTAACAATCAGAACTAGTTTCCTGGCTATCAAGTACTAGCTGCACAATCTGTAAACACAATAATAAACTAGTCACTTCTACTTGTCATGCAGTTACAACAAACTTAACCGCAAGTTTAATCAGAACTATATTTCTTATAGTTCTTGTTATTAATGATGAGGCCAACACTCCTATTTATAGGCGGGCAAGCGAATACTGTCACCGCCCAGGGGGATAGAGTAACCGCCAATGACGTGACAGCTAGCAACACCAGTCCGTCCAACATGCAGACTGTCAACACCAGATCGCGTGCTGTTAACACCACGAGTCCGCACAGCTATGCAAACAGCAACCTCAGTCCGCGTAGACTTAAGTAGCCAAGCAGTCAACCACGCGACCTGAAATCCGACCGTGCCAGCAGCGGTCTGTCGGTCTCCACGGTCTCCTAATCCAGACTACGCAATCCACAGTTAGCAAAAACTAACCGCACGGTTAACTTCCCGAGGACTCTACTAAGTTAGACCGCGAGAACAAAGATGACCAAGAACTAGGTCATTCGCTAAGCCCCATCCGCACAAGCCGCGCGTTCTCGGCGGCTTGTGCAGTCTGCACTCATCTGACCGCCCACTTCCAACTTCAACATTTTCAACATTATCCACTCCCATGCCTCTGCCACATGCAAATCTAGCTTTTCTTCTCCCGCACATCTGCCTCCCGCATCGTCACCCAGCTCCTATCCCTTTGCGACGAGCCACTGTCCCGCCTCTGCGAGTACAATATAATTAACTAAAGGCCGCCCGAGACTCTTGCCGGCGTTTACTGAAGGCAGCCCGAGACACTTGCTGAAGTTTATAGGATGCTAACTAGCAAAGAAGGGGACAGGTGCAAGCTACTCTCTTTGAAATTGTCGATGAGGTTAGGGTATGCATGAAAGAAATCTATGACACAATTTCATTGCAAGATGAATGAGCAAATTGTGATTACATGGGTTCCATCGCAACATATCAGTCGCGATTACAGGCTTGGGAAAAGAACGAAACTTATCAATTGAGCGCGAATGAGAGGTCAGAACAACAGGTGAAACGTGGCCCCCTCTCTCAACATCTACGAGGAGACAAGTAATATGATCCAGAGGAACGGAGTTAATCAAGTACGTCTTGTACATGCAATTTCAGGAAAAGTGTTCAACACGAAAGTTGTAGATCTCGTCGATATCTACAACTTTCGTGTTGAACACTTTTCCTGAAATTGCATGTACAAAGCGTATTTCAAAAATACGCAAAAAATTGAGAAATTTTGAGATGCGACTAGCAAAATAATGATTGTTGTTAACGGTTACCTTCTTTTATTTTCAGGATTAGCTAGAACTGAAAGTCCAGTAAAAGATCACAAAGACATCTGCTGCATTACCCGCGCACGTTTTTTTAGAATTAATTGAAAAGATTTTTGTATGGATTTTAATAAATCGACAAAATTGAATAAAAAGGAGAAAATAATTTTAAATAAAATGAAGACTGCCCGAACTGCCCAACCACTGTGATTCGCAGCTCTTCCGCTACCCGAGAATCACTGACAGCGCATGGTTCCCAAAATACCATCCTCATTCCCCGATGTCCCGGCCTTTTCATACCGAAATAAATTAAAAATGTATTTGTATGAAAAATATCCAAACTCTCATTTTTTTAACCCACCGGCCACTGTTCTACTCTGTTCCCCCACTCCACTAGAAAAAATGGGAAACTCCGAGAAGCTGATCGTCGAGGTGGTGGCGGCGCACAACCTGATGCCAAAAGACGGCCATGGTTCCTCTTCCCCTTTAGTGGAGGTGCAGTTCGAGGGTCAAAAGCGCCGGACGGCAGCCATTCCCCAAAACCTCAACCCCGTTTGGAATGAGCGCCTTGTGTTCTCCGTTTCCGACACCGGCGACCTCCCCTACAGCTCCATTGACGTCGCCGTCTACAACGACCACTCATCCGCCACCTCCGGACGTAACTTTCTAGGAAAGGTCCGCATTCCCGCCGCCGGCGTTCCCGCCCCCGGCGAGCACGCGTTTCCCCAGCTCTTCCCGCTCGAGAAGCGCAGCCTCTTCTCCCACATCCGCGGCGAGATCAGCTTGAAGATATACCGCGCCTCGGCCATTGGCGGCCGCGGCCTCCAATTAGCCAAGTCAAAGAGCAATCTTTCGCAAGAGAAGCAGTCCCCTGTTGCACCGATGAAAGTTTCCCCGACTCGTCCGGCAATGAAGCCGGCGGAGCCCGTTTCTTCCCGGCCTTCGGCCGAGACGCCCCTGCAAGAGTCCGGCAAACCTATTGTCCTCGCTGCAGCGCCTCCACAAATGCAGACACACAACGGGGAAGAAGACTTCGCCCTTAAAGAGACACGCCCACGGTTGGCCGGAGAGGGATTCTCTTCGGACCGGGATAGAACGAGCAGAACTTACGACCTCGTGGAGCAAATGCAGTATCTTTATGTGCGTGTAGTGCGCGCCCGCGAACTCGGCACGACCGCCGGCGGCGAGACTCGCGTAGAAGTCAAACTGGGGAACTACCGCGGCATGACCCGACCGTCCGCCGCCCAGCACTGGGACCAATCCTTCGCCTTCTCCAGCGACACCATTCAGTCATCGACAGTGGAGATCATTGTTAAGGAGCGCGTGGATGACTTCATCGGACGGCTGGGATTTGACCTCAGTGAAGTCCCACGACGGGTCCCGCCGGACAGCACGCTGGCGCCGCAGTGGTATCGGCTCGACGACCGGAATGGCGTCAAGGGGAAGGCCGAAATCATGGCCTCTGTCTGGTTCGGCACGCAGGCGGACGAGGCATTTTCAGAGTCATGGCACTCACGTGCCGCCGGAGTCAACTCCGACATGCTCGGATCCATTCAGTCAAAAGTCTACGTGGCACCCAAACTATGGTACCTTCGAGTTTCGGTCATTGAGGCGCAGGACCTTCTTCCCGGAGAGAAGGGCGCCGCCCTGCTTGGCCGCTTCCCGGAGCTCTTCGTCAAGGCGCAAATCGGCAACCATGTTCTCCGGACGCCGACGGCTGCCTTCATGCAGAGCCGGAACCCGTCCAGCCCGTTCTGGAATGAAGACCTCCTCTTCGTCATCGCCGAGCCATTCGACGAGCATCTCTTAGTAACTGTCGAGGACAGGCTCGGACAAGGCCACTCAGAGCCGTTGGGGCGTGTGGTCATCCCAATTTCCGCCGTCGAGCGACGTCTCAATGAGCAGCCAGCAGTGTCACGGTGGTTCGGCCTCGAGCGGCTGACGGTGCATGGAGTGGCCCGGTTAGTAAGCCGGGTTCAACTCGGCCTCTGTCTTGAAGGCGGTTATCATGTGCTCGACGAAATGACAATGTACAGCAGCGACCTCAGGCCGCCGGCAAAGCAGCTCTGGTTGCCGCACATTGGCGTCTTGGAGCTAGGCATTCTCTGCGCCACCGGGCTTGTGCCGGTGAAGCTTCGGGAGGCGAATGGGGGCACCACGGATGCCTATTGCGTCGCCAAGTATGGTCAAAAATGGATTCGAACGAGAACGGTCATCGATTCATTCAGCCCCAAATGGAACGAGCAATACACATGGGAGGTGTTCGACCCCTGCACCGTCATCACCATCGGCGTCTTCGACAACCCCCTCAATGGCTCCGGCGATGTCCGAATCGGCAAGGTTCGGATTCGGCTATCGACGCTGCAGACTGACCGCGTGTACGCCCACGTGTATCCTCTGTTAACGCTGCACCCGGCTGGACTGAAGAAAATGGGTGACCTCCATTTGGCCATCCGCTTCTCCTGCGCGAACGCTGGAAACATGTTGCAGTCTTACATGCGCCCCCTGCTTCCCAAAATGCATTATCTTGAGCCGCTTCTTGTGCGGCAGGTCGAGAATCTTCGGTACCAGGCTACGAATGTGGTGGCCGCCCGGCTTGGTCGGGCCGAACCGCCGCTTGGCCGGGAGGTCGTCGAGTATATGCTGGATCACGGATCGCATCTCTGGAGCATGCGCAAAAGCAGGGCTAACTTTTTCCGTCTAGTTGCAGTCCTCTCGACTCCAATTGCTGTTGGGCGGTGGGCGGAATCCATTAGGAGCTGGAAGCGTCCCGTGATCTCCGCCCTCGTCTCATTGGCAGTCCTCATGTTTGTAATTTTCCCAGACATGATCCTACCTGCTGTCTTCTGCGGAATTGCGATGACCGGACTGTGGAATTACCGTTCACGGCCCAAGAACCCGCCACACATGGATACACGGATGTCGAGTGCGGAGGCAATCTACGGCGATGAGCTGGATGAGGAATTGGATTCTTTTCCGACAAGCCGGAGTGCGGACGTGGTGAGGATGAGGTACGACCGGCTGAGAAGCGTGGCCGGCAGGGTGCAGAAGGTGGTGGGCGATCTGGGAACGCAGGGGGAGAGGGCACAGGCGCTGTTGAGCTGGCGGGATCAGAGAGCAACATTTTTGTTTGTGGTGTTCTGCATATCTGCAGCGGCGGTGTTCTATGCGGTGCCGGTCAGGGCAATGGCTGCGGGGTTGGTGGTTTATGTGATGAGGCCGCCGAGGTTTAGAAGTAGGCTTCCGTCCCCGCTGATGAACTTCTTCCGGCGGTTACCGGCGAAGGCTGATTGCCTGCTGTGAAGATTGGGGGAAGGGTTGGGATGATCTTTTTGCACTTCGTTGTTTGCGGTGTTTTGGACCTCTGTTTAAACGGCTCCTCAGTTGACTTTTAGGCGACTTGGATAACTGTAGCCCCGTTGGATTTTGTATTTATGGTTTAATGTTGACTGTTATGGGCCCTTTGGCCATATGTTATATTCTAACCGTTAACCGCTGTCTTATATAATTTTGTTCACTCAACAGTATTTATTCCAACATTAATCTTTCCATGAAAACACAGTAAGCACAAAAATGTGCAACTTTGCCATCTATTTGTCAAAGAAACACTGTTCATCAGCTTTGCCTTTTGGAAGTCAGGTAGAAGCAGAGCTTGCAGCAGCTGCAAGAGGAGGTTCTCTGTGGGGCGAATGAGAAGCGCGGGACATTGAGGTTTAGAACGGGGATGACGGTGTTGGGGATGGTGGGCAAGGTTGGGCTGCTGTCCAGACCGTTTTAAACCCAGTGGTACTATTTTGGGAACAATAGATCAAAATGCATAATAGGGAGGTAATAGTGAAAAAATGAACACAAATTTTTACACAATCCAGTGGTATTGTTGTTTCCAATTACCTCCCTATTATGTTGTGTATAAATTTGTAAGGGTTTGTTGAAAATGTTGAGTGGAAGTGGACGGTCTGATTGGGCAGACTGCAGGTTAAGCGACATGGTGTGGCAGATAGTCGGGTTTTAACTTTTGTTCTTTGTTCTGAGGTCTGATTCAGCAAGCACACTGAGAGGTAACCGGGCGGTTAGCGTTAACTAATCGTGGGTCTCGCGGTCGGGGTTGAGACATCACGGAGGCCGCTTGGAGCTGGCACGTTCTTTGACTTGCGTAGAGGAAGGCGGTTAGCACGGTTAGCGCGGGAATACCAGGCCGAGGGCAATTTGACCAGGCCGAGGGCAATATCTGCCCCTGCAACAAATCCATCTGGCAGTTCCATCTGGTGAGGGATGTTTTCACTGTTGAGCTTGTCCACCAGATTTCAAAACTTGGCTGCCTGTGGCAGTTTTGCGGGGCCCTTGTGAAGGTGGAATGCCAGAACTGATATTGTCCACCAGGTCAGGTCTTTGCGTGATTGTCATATTGCTTCTTCCGCCTTGACTGCTTCCTCCTTGGGTTTCCCAGGATTGGCCCTTTGGTCTTGTGGTTTATCTCTGCAAGCCTGTTGGATAGCTGTTGGAGAGGCAATTCGCTGGAGTTTCACTTCCTTGTAGGTCTGCACTTGAATTATTAAAAGTCTGCACGAACTGTGTTGTTCAAGGTACTGAACATGCGACTGTGTGTTGCGCTTATTTAGTCCTTGGCAGCGGCACGTTTTCAACACTTGTTGCAGGCACGGGAGAGGAAGACCATTTGACAATTTTGTGTTTGTTTTCCACTAAGGTATTGTTTCTTTCCAACAAGTTGTTCTACTTGCACAACAATAAAATTGCCAGAAAAAAAAACTAGAGAAAACACCGGAGCGAGAAGATAGAAAGAATTCGTGCTTTTCTTCTGGGTGATACAAATGCTCCTTTTCGCTGAATAATTGCTCCTTTTCGGCGACGACAGATCCACGCAACAGAGACACCACAAAATTTCGGGTGGATGTTGAATTCCACTTGAAACAGAGACACCACAAAATTATGTTTTGGTGGTTGAGTCCACTTGAATTCAACCCAAAAGGAAGAAGCTGCCAAGCAGTCGTGGAACCCAAAAGGAAGAGCTAAGCAGTTTACGACCAAAGAACACGACTAGACCAAGATCGAGAACTCAGAACATGGAGCGAGAGCGGAGAAGCCCGGGCAGCCGGATCAAGCGGAACAAGCGACTTCCCTCCCAATCTAAGGCGGTGAATTGTTGTAGCCACCTTAAATACCCAACTTTAAGGAAAACCCCTTTTTCCTGAATTGATCTTAGGCAGCGCCCAGGGTGACAAACGGAGGTGTTGATGTTACACAACGATAGTGGGAAAAGAGCGTTGAAGAGGAGAATGAAAAGGCGAAGAGCGGTGAGTTCCTCAGGTGCAGGGAAAAAAAAACGACTCTTTACCTCCATTATCGAGGAGAAGAAAAGGCAAGAGCGGTTCTTCCTGTTCCTCCAGGCGGCTATACCTCCACCTACGATCTAGAAAGGTAGCGCAGCGGGAGATGATAGAAAACGAGAGCTTTTTCTCCTTTGGCGATTCCAATCGAGGAGAAGGGCTACGGATGCAGAAGGATTTGGAACCAGATGGCGGCGATGGCGGAAAATCGCAGCGACTCCTTCGCGACGAACCAGGGATCACGTCTCCCTCCTACACCCGATTTCCGACGATGCAAGAAAACACTGCAGATCGCGAACGAAGGAGCGGCGATAATCGGTCACGGGACGGAGTGGTAGGGCAAACTTCCGTCTTACAATTTAGAGTGCTCGACGAAGCGGTCGCAGACTGTTGCCCCCACTCTGGATCCTAACCAACCCGGTCGGGAAGTAAGCCCATTAAACACTAAAATCAATATACCTCAACAGGGGCTAGCACGGTAGCGCGGATCGAGAATGTTAGAGTGCGATGTTATCATTGGAGCTGACCATTTGTAGACTTTCACGGACATGTACCCGTTGCCCTATCCTTGGTGTTGCCTAGATCGCTTTTTGCTGCATTTATAGGTCTAAATCCACGTACGGGTGGATTACTAGCGCGGAAAAGCTCAGGTACCAACCGCATTACAACAACTAAGATCAATATACCTCAACAGTTTATGGCGGAACTGCAGAGGCTGTTCGTTATCTGCGTGCGCGGATCTTATCACATGGGTTGATTGATGGTTTATCGCTAGACTGGATATCCGCACTTTTTGAGTAGGTGTTGCGGTGTTGTGCCCTTTCCTTGGTGTTGCCTGTTGACGCTTTTGCTGCAAGGTTGGATGTGGATGTTCGCTAGTTAGTGATCTCTCCTTGCCACCTATAAATAGCGGTTCTCGACTCGTCATATATAACGGGAATATTAAGAACTCAGCTCGAGAATATTAAGAATCGTTTTGAACTTGCGGTTAGATCTTTCTAACCAGAGGGCTAAATGAAGTTGACTTGTAGTGCAGGCTGTGCGGCTAGCACCGTGCGACTAGACAACCTTGTTGGGAAGCTCAGTGTGGAACAGTTCACGGATATCAGTTTGTGGTATACAACAAGTTATGGTTAGTGCGACTAACAATTTTCTTCCTCGAGGTTACAGATAGTTCAAGAAATTCGTCCGGTCTCAGCGAGTAGTCTGTTTTCTCAGTTGATCAACATTTCAATAACAGGTTAGTCCGCTCTGCTTGAGTTGCGGTCTGACAGTTTGGCGGTTTCGGCGACGGGCTTGGCGGTTAGCAGCTTGGGCGATTACTATTATCAGTCTGTCGGTTTCTCTTGCTTGTATTTTTTTGCTTCCATCAAGTGCATTGTGAATCAGGTCTCGCAATGTATAACTCGCATTGTAAAAAAGATTTTTAATTTCATAGTGCCTTTTGTGCTTCTGTTGTTTCTGGTTATTACTTGACTTTGGTTTGGTTGAGTGTTCTTGCGACCTTACTCAGCTTCCGAGAAATTTTCACATGCTATCAGAGGGGTGTTGAAGATTTAACAATTGATCAACCTCAGAGGTGTGCTATCCTTGGAAAGTTCAAGTGAATAAAGGTTTAATAATAAAAGTCGGTTATGCAAGAGCTCTTGAGATTGAGCTCTTAACATATACCAACTTTAAGAAGTGGATGTCTTGCATGAAGAACTATTTTCTTAGCGAGGACCTTTGGGAGGTCGTCGGTGGAGATGACAAACAAGAGGTGGTTGCTGTTACGAACGAATGTTGAGTGGGTGAGAGCTTGGAGGAGGGCGAATGCTAAAACAGAGTTCATTCTAAAGCGCATTATCTCACCAGAGCTCTTTGACCACCATTATCGGATATCAGTCAGCTGCAGAGATCTAGACGGTCTTGGGGGGACCTATTTAACAAGAAAAACATAGCTCAGCTACAGTTTTTGGAAAATGAATTGGTGAAGACCACTCAGGGTGATATGTTCATATCATCATTCTTTCTGAAGATGAAAAACCTCTGCGAAGAGATATCAACATTGGATCCGAAAGAGCCTATCTCAGAGGCAAAGCTGAAGAGACACATCATTCGCAGGCTGTGGAAGGTGTATGTTGCCATCTGTTGGGTCCATTACCCACAATGTTCCTGATTTGAAAAAGTCAATCATGTCAATGATATACATAAATTTGTATTTGATGTATGCTTAAGTTCATGCATGCAGGTTTCCCTTGGAACATGGTTAGACAGGTGGTCTAAGAGATTGTGACAGCTGGTCCCAAAGTAAAGCTGTGGAAGGACAGAAATCTGTTTAAGTTCCACAAGCGTTGAGTGAAGTCTATTCACTCAACTACAAGTAAGTAAAAGCATTGAGTATAGCTTGTTAGTCTAATCCTAGCTATTAGCTTGCGAAATGTGACTAAGGCCACAGACGTTGAGTGTAGTATACTCACTCAATGTCATACAACAAAAAGCTATGAGATAAGCTAAGACAGTCAAAACTTAATGAGAAACTGGCTGAAATGTGGCTAAGTCCACAGGCGTTGAGTGAAGTCTACTCACTAAACATCATAAAACATAAATCACTGAGTATAGCACCGACATTCAACGACATAGAAATCTGTGTAGATATTTGGCTAAGTCCAAATGCATTGAGTAAGACTGTTTCACTCAACGCCAGATAACAAAAGGAATATGTTAAGCAGTTTGGCGTTGAGTGAAGCTTACTCACTCAACGCCAAGTGAAAAAAATCTGTCTAAGTAATATGACGTTGAGTGATGAAGGCTCACTCAATGCCTAGTAACAGCAAGTGGACAAGACAAAAAGTTTTAAGTAATGAAGACACACTCAACGCTCTCAACACTAGAGAAGCAGGAATATTTTCTTAGCCAAAAAACATTGAGTGGACTCAATGCTCTGAACGCCTAGAGACAAAAAGATTGTTTAAGTATTTTGGCGTTGAGGAAGCTGACTCACTCACCGCCTAATGACAGAAAATTTTTCTAAGTGTTTTGGTGCTGAGTGAAAGTTGCTCACTCAACGTCTAGTGACCAAGCTTTTAAAAACCGGACCAGACCGACCGATTCAACCGGTCGGACCGCGGAACAGACCACGGTCGGCCCGTCAAGGTTAGAGACCCGGTACCACAGCGGACTGCCCAAGAACCGAAATATCGGGCTGACAGACCTGTGTGCCGAGAACTAGGGCGGTTACGAAACCGAGTGGCCCAAGAGCCTGTAATTAAATATTCAACAAAATGTGAGGCTACTAGGATTTGAACTCAAAC
>CM077162.1:18150760-18228581 GCA_039583875.1 Platanthera guangdongensis
GACACTGAAACCCTCAGGCTGCTCCATGTAGAGCTCCTCCTCAAGATCGTCATGCAGAAAGGCAGTCTTGACATCCATATGCTCTATCTCCAAGTCTAGCCTCGCAGCGAGGCCGAGTACAACACGAATAGATGACATCTTCACCACCGGCGAGAAGATCTCATCGAAGTCGACACCCTGCCGCTGTCCAAAACCTTTCACCACCAGCCTGGCCTTATATCTGGGAGGTGTGGAGGAGTCTCTGATAACTTCTTAATTGAAGTTATCTAAGCCCATTATTTCTACTAATATTTATTAAAAAGGAGAACAAATCGAAGTTAATTGATAAAAATATGATTAAAATCTCTATTTAAGAAATATTCTACTTATTTGATCATATTATATAGTTTTCATGCAGGTGACACCAAGAAAATTGATTTGGAAAAAGAAAAAGATGAAATTCTCATTTCCTGAAGAATTATTGCAACAACCTGTTTTCGATGTTGCAACATTGTCTGTTCCGAAAATTCAGAATTTTAAATACAGGATGGACGGTTACACCTATTCAAATATGGACGGTTACACCTCTTAAAGGAAGGACGGTTACACCTCTTTAAGAGGGGATTTTCGGCCAGAATAAGGGGATCTAAAAAGGAAGAAATCGGATCTTGGAGGAGAGGATCTCATCTTGGAGGAAGAAGGACTAGGGCACATCGGATCTTGAAGACGGGGCGGTTCAATACACTTCGGAGAACGAATTCCTGCATTATTTTGCTTTTCCTTCATCATGCACTGTAAGATCTTTCTTATTTGTTGGTGTGCTTCATCCATCGTGATGAACTAATTTGTTTTAATCTCGTATTGTGAGAATACTTCGTCTCTTGTGATGACAATTTATTAACTTTTCTTAATTTGTGAATGTTTGGTGAATGTTTGTACTGAATTTATGATCTTCAATTCGAGGTTTTTGGCCAAGATCTCAACCTTTTACGACGTTTCATAAATCGAGAGAGGAGTTGCGTAAGTATATCGTAGATTCGGTATAGCATTTGAAGGGATAAAGAGATTTCCCCTTGGTGTTAGCAACTTGGGTTTTCAATCTTTAAGCGGTTCTTATTTCACCTACGAGATAATAGAGAACTAGGAACTTCCGATATCGAGAGGTACGGATTTTTACTCTAAAATCGTTGCAAGACGTTTCACCACTCGTCCTCACAAAAACTATATTCAAAAGGTTGTCACACTAGCTTAGGAAATCACGATACGAGATTATCTTTAATCACCAAAACAAAGTATTCTCCTTCCGGATCTTTAGTTTATTTTCATTAATTATAAATTGTGTTTTGAAGATTTTAGTATTCTAAAACCATCATCTTAATCTACTTGAATTTGAAGAAACGACATAACTAATAATTGCAAGCGCTGAATCCATCATCTCCTCGAGGGAAAGATTCTTTTCTCACTTTATATTACTTGAACCGACACGTGCACTTGCGTTATTTTATATATACGTTTCGGGCGTATCGAGTTTTGGCGCCGTTGCCGGGGAGGTGCGGAAAATTTAGTGTTTCTTTCTTGCGATATTAGTGAATCCCGAGTATTTAGAGCTCAAGTTTTTGTTTTTGTTACTGTACTTTTTACTTTTACTGCTATTTTGGGTGTTGTGTAACTGAAAGTCCACCTAGTGTCAACTATGTTCACCTAGGGGGGGGGAATAGGTGACGTGCAGCGTTTTTGCGGAATTTAAATTGTACCTGCACACGAAAATAAAACAACACAGCACAACAGAGTACACAAGCTATTTATAGTGGTTCCCCGACTTGGGTACATCCACTTCCCCCTTCGACCTATCTCCCAATACGGACGACTCGGTCACTTCTCCAACAGGATTGAAATCCAATCCTTGCACTATTGGAAGGAACCCTTCCACACGTAGGAGTCAACACTCCCACAACACGGGTTGCACCCAACCCTTACAACACGGAACAAACGTTCCTTTACAACAAAAGTAAACTAGAATGTACAAGAGATACAAACTACGTTTGGAGACTAAGGTGTCCCTCTTCGTTGACGACGTGTTCTTGAAGTCCACAAAGAGTCCACAACCCTAGATCTCTCTTGGAGAGGATCTCCCCGGAACCGGCGGCGACAAGATGGGCGGCGGCAAGGTTCACGGGATCGGCGGCGACGACGATGTGCGGCTGCTGTACTTTAGAGATCCAAACTTCGTAGCGAAGCTAGCTAGGTCTACCAACGGTCACACTGGGATCAATCGTCTCGATCGATTCGGATTGGGAAGATTTTCCCGATCTACAAATCGAGAGACAAGAGATCTCCGGTTAGACACGTGAGACTCTAAGCTTGGCTAGGCTTCTGTCGCAGGAGGATCTGGGCGAAACCACGATCAACCAGCGAACAACTTGGCGCGAGCGGCGGCGGCGGCGGCGGAGCAGAAACGGCGATCTAGGTCACGTCGCGGCTCGCGTATTTCTTTTCTTCTTCGCTCTCTTTACTGTTCAAAAATACCTGTGTATTTATACACACGTATACTCCCAAATGACCGTTGTGGGTCCCACCTGAAGGAAACCCTAGTTCCGGTTCAACATAGTCCCAGCGGCAGAATCCGGTCCAGCAGCTTCAAGAGAAATTGCCAAGTCAAAATCGGCGAGAATCGCAGGTGATTCTCGACGAATCGGCGAGAATCAGTTAGTGATTCTCGACGATTCGTCGAGAATCACTAGTGATTCTCGACGATTCGTCGAGAATCACTAGTGATTCTCGCCGAATCACTTGTTGATTCTCAACGAATATTACTTGGACATAATCTGCTCGACGATGGGTTCGGCGAGAATCACTAGTGATTCTCGCTGAATCTTACTTGGCACGGTTTTGAGGTACCCGGATAGAGTCGGCGAGAATCACTAATGATTCTCGACGATTCGGCGAGAATCACTAGGTGATTCTCGTCGAATTAGACTTAGACGAATTTTCGTCTTTCCACCCAAGAGCTGCTCCTTGACCCATCCTTGCTCCTTGTCTGCTCTTGCATAAACACGGCCCTGTACTTGAAGTAAGTGCACTCCAATAGAGAGAGTACACGTAGGCCAACACACTGATCTGCTCAACGAGGGATTACGTCGTGCAGACCCGTGTATATTGACCTACTGCACCCTGACATTGGTGTGCACTTAGCGTGGAATAACTGCAAGCACAACTTAAGAGGTTTCATCAAATACATTGTGAATTCATCTTAGCTTGACAGGTGGCTTCCTCAAATTCAGGTAATTGTGGATACAATACCCAACAATCTCCCCCTATTTGACGAAGCCAAAATCCTACTAGCTAAGATGAATAACACCAACCAGATAATATAAACACCATTTAGAATTTAAATATGCAGCACAAGAGAATATAGGCAAACAGATCAAGACTTGAGTCATTCATAAATTCAAATGCATATATATATATATATATATATATATATATATATATATATATATATATATATATATATATATATATGTATATACATAATCTCAAGATTGTTCATATAATAATAATAATCATTAATTGTTCTTAAGAGAGAATGACAGCTATAAATTTTTGACTACTTTTCTTTGGCTAAGTCATCCTTGAGTTTTTGAGCCAAATACTTCTTTCTTTGCCTCTCCATATACTCTTTGGGCTTTGGATAATATCTGGGAGGAGGAGCTTTATCTGCCGCAGTATTGGTCCTTAAAAAGATGTTCCGTTTGGCTTCATACATTTTATGCATCTCCCACTCATACTGGCTGTATACATCGTTTCGATTGATTTCCCCTTGTTCCTGTAGCCAGAATGTGTCCAATATGATACTCTTGGATACTGTACTCCACTTTTTGTTTCTTACTTCCTCCTCCTTCAGTCTGATTCTCTTTTCAGCTTGTGTTTCCTTTGATGTCCTTTCTTGAAACTTTCTCTTGTCCCTGGCTTTTGCTAGGGCCTCTTGGTCAAACATGGCCATACGTTTTGCTTTGGAAATAGCCCTAGCATCAGCTTCACTCATGGGAACATCTCCAGCACTTACTCCCTCAGCAGCACTTACTCCCTCAGCAGCCGTAGTAGTCTCAGGAGCATGAATACCCGCAGGATTCAAATCGACGCCTAACGCCTGTTGGAGCATCCACCAGCAACTATCATAGACATATTTGTTTAACTGTTCGAAGTTGTTGATCATGACTTCCCGAAGCTCAGCCATCTTAGCTATATATTTCTTCTCCCCCTTTTTGGTTTCGACTGCGATGGAGTTTGTATAGGAGTGCAGGGAGTCATTAATATGCTTTGTCGTCCTGGAGAATTCAGTGACCAATGCTTGTTGATTGGCGTTGAGAGTTATCATATTACCGTCAAACTTTTGAATGTTGTTTGCTACAACATGAGCATTCTGATTTACTACGACGAGAGTGTCGGTGTTCTTTTTCAAACCGTCCATAAGAAGAGTGACCGCTTGGCCGACCGCTGTATACTTTTCTTCAAATTTCTTTTCCATCATGTCAAGTTTATGATTGATCTCCACCATGTTCTTGAGCATGAGATTTTCAGACTTCTTAATCCTTTTCAACATTTTATTCTGAGCTGTCTCAAATGATGCTTTAAGCTCATCCACTATGCCCTGAATGATATGCACGATGTGAGTGGCTATATCATCTCGTAGGGGAAGATCCTGAGGCACTCCTTGGCCTTGCGCTTCAGCAGATGCACCTGTAGAGCTGGACACAAGCACAGTCTCTAATGGAGGAATACTTGCAACATCTGTAGATTTCTCGGACTCCCCCTCCACTCGTGCACCAATGTTCTCAGGAACGATCTCAGGTGCGTGCTTGTCAGTTGGATGTTCAATGATATCCTGAGTCTCCACTGCGTCCTGTCCCTCATTTTGTCTTCCTCACCTTCAGCATCCATAAGATCATGTTCATCAGCATCATCTTCCAACTCTTCGTCAGCAGTCTCCTCTACCGCACCTCCGCTCCTAGATTGTTCAGGTTCAGGGCCTCCTCATTCTCCGGCACAGCTTCACTGTCTTCTTGTATATCTGCCACAACATCTCTGGCCATTTGGGAGATGTCAGATACGATATCAGCATGAGTGGGTAGAGGCTCCCCCTCAATTCCTGCAGTCAAAGCATCAGGAATTTCACTGGGGATTACTGCTGGAGATACGTCCTGTTGTTCTTCCACGGCAGCCTGCTCAATTCGCCTCTCCCATCTGTCAAAAACACTCGAGTCCATTTTCTTTAAGTAATGTATAGGAATACCTTTACTCATGTCATATTTATCTCCATTCAGCTGATTGAGATACAGACTAATGATTCGGCCAAAACTCGGAGATCTCAGGGTGTCCTTTATCTTCTCAAAGAGCAATGCCCCCCAGTTGAATCTTTTTCGGCAGACAATTGCCACCAGGATCTTGAACATATCCGCAGAGATATGGTCATGAGAGCCCGTCTTGCAGATGAGTACCTTTCCAATTATGTCTGACAGAAGTTTCCCTTCTTCATTCATATCCTTGCGCTTTATCGACCGAGTTCCTCGTGGGAGACCACAGAATAAGAGAGTCCTGGTTTTGTCTTCTTCCTCAAGATAGTCCTCGTGCTCCGAGCTAGAGAGCTGCAGGAAGCGGGTCAGCTTGCTGGCAGACATCTTGATCTTTGCCCCAGCCACCTTGCTCTTGATAAGAGAGTCTTCATTTCGGAGTCTGGCGGTAGCGAAGAACTCCAGCACCTCTTTGTCCAAGATTTTACACGGGTGCTCCAGTACGAATGAGATCCCAGCCTCTTCCAACATAAGAATGATGTTTCTGAATTCGTCAGAGGCATGAGAGAACCCTGTTCGAACTAGCTCGCATCCAGTGACCAGCCCAGCGGTTGTCCTTGGAGCCATTGCACACCTAGGGAGAGAATCCCTACTCTACGCTTAATTAACAGTCAAAAGGGAAGCGACACTAGTGATAACGTCCAAGTACGGGTGAGGAAGAGGTTACCTAAAAGCGTAGACGGGAGTTAGATGGTTGAAGATGATGGACACCGGATGAGTGCACGCGGAGAAATTCCTGGAAGGAAGAATCGAAACCGGGAGAGATCGTCGGTGAGCTTCCTGCGGGATGTCGACGGAAGCCTGCACGATTCGGCGAGATACTTGCGGGAAGACGATGGAGACCTTCGGTGAGAAACTTCGGTGGGATTCTTGCGGGAAACCTTCGTTGAGAAACTTGCGGATTCGGTGAGTTTCCTGCGGAGTTCGGCGGGATTCGGCGGGATTCGACGGAAGCCTGCACGATTCCTGGTGAGTTTCCTGCGGAGTCCTGCGGAGTTCGACGGGATTCAGCGAGTTTCCTGCGGAGAAGGTCCTTCGGCGGGATTCCTACGGAAGGTGAAGGGTCGGCGGGATTCTAAATATATAAAGGTGAGTTCGGCCGGAGACTGCGTGAGATCGACGGGATTTAGAAGGGATTTTAACGGGTTTCCGGCTTTTCCATATAAGTTAATTTAAAAATCTTCTAAATATGTGAATACTTCTTAAAGCCACTATTTGGGGTTTGAACCAGCTTTTCCATACATTTCTTGATGGCAATCTTCGCTAGTTTTTAGTGAACTAATTTAAGCTTGTAGATGTTAGATCTCGAGTCTACCAGTGGAATTTCCGATAAGTCGTCATTGTTGTATCTATGGTTATGTTTACCGTGTTAACATATCCTTAGATGTACGCACATATAAGTGTAAGTATAAGTATAAATATATACATATATATATATATATGTAAACGTGGATACAATATGACTCAAGTCCTGGAACTGATCAAAAGTATCTGGGATTTTGAGAGTCATCATTTAGTCCCTCAGGTAGAACATATTAGGAGCTCAATGTGAGTATGCCCAAATAGATATCACATCTGTTATTCGAGACGCTTGTGTCAGTTTAGTCTTGAGCCCTCTACTGTCTAGTTCCCCTTATAGTTACGGGAACCTAGACTACCCTGCAAGAAAGAATTACTTTACCTTAGGAACCCAAATCATATTGGGTCCTAGGTTCCTGTTAGCATAAGCACTCGACTGCCTTCCTTCAGAAAACCTGTCAGGAAGACTACCTCTGCCCAGAAAATGTGGATAGGCCCTTGCCCTTGACACAGAGGGGTTGTGCCAACAGTCGATGGCAAAGTGTCCCACTTTGCCACAGCACCAACACGGGTGAATGTTGTATCGCCGTTTCTGACCTGATCTAGTGACTGAGGTAGTCAAGGTCCTAGGTCTAAACGGGATAGGGCATGATCTCCTCACAAAAGTTCCTCTTCCACCGTGACACGTGGAAGGGTGGAAGGAATGCATGTTGCGAGCGTCATGAGGCCGGGGAGGTGGTGCCTTCCTTTCAGGCATCCCCCTTCCTGAGGCCCCATGAAAACTTACAACATGACTTCTAACCTCCCTGTCCTGTGTCCTCGGGTGGTGAGAAGTGTTCTGTGAGCTGGGACATGCAGATTCACACTGAGTTGAGGCAGTGGCAGTGAATACAAAGGGCTCAGAATGAGCCTTAGGTATTCTCTCATGGGTGGCCACGACGGACCTTGCACTACGGGTGTCTCCACATGAGGACAGATCACCCTTGCAGTGACCACGATTATTCCTGTGGTCATACCTGAAGGCATGATGAGTTGCCTTCCTGCTTGGGGTGGGGGGTCGGAATATCGTTTCCCCATTTCTCCACGAATTGATAATCCGGGAGATCCACCCATTTTCTTGCTTTCTCTTTATAGCATCAACCTTGGAAAAGTTTGATACTATTCTTTTCTCATTCTCTAGACTACTCTCTAGAGCTGAGATTTTAGAGTCCTTGACCTTGTTGGATGCCAATTAGAGAACCAACAAGATCTTCAGTCGAGCAATCTCTTGAGCTTGCTCCTCAGCAAGTAGGTTGCTTGTCTGAAGGGCTCTCTTCAGAGAATCAGAATTTTCTGGAGGAAAGCAGTTCCTGTCTTCAGAAACTTCAAGAGAGACGGGACAGGATGAAGAAGTTACCTGCTCTTCAGTGTTATTGTCATTAGAGCCAGTGACCGTTGTGTCATCCTCATCAGAGCTGCTTTCCTCACTGACCTCTTCAGTCTCTGACACGGACACTGGAGCTCTGATGCTGTCCGATAGATCCTTGCCTTCATCTTCAGAGGCGAGGACCCCCACATAGGCTTCATCCTCTGATTGACAGCAGATTCCAGCTTTCTCTGACCCCCCCCCCCCATCAGCTCTGAGATCATCACCCACATAGATTTAGCCGACCCATAATTTTTCCAATCTATAGCGAGAAGCTCCAGACCAGATATCCATGATAATTTGACGAATCCTCTTGTCCAAATTAAATAATGAAAGTTCCGTCTCCGACATCTCAGCAATGCACTTGGGCACTTGAATTCCAGAGTCGGAGGTCTTCATAGGAATAAAAGGACCCTCTTCCAGGATGAAAGATGCACGAGGATCGATAGCATCCAAGTGATACGACACTCTCATCCTCCAGACGGGATAAAACTCCTTTGTGCATGTGGGGAGTCTTAGTGGCGATATCTCATGATCCAGCTCCATGCTTCTGACACTGGTGGCAGGATTCTACTCAAGGTGTAAACCTTCTGATGAGCAACCTGCCTATGATACCACTTGAAAGTCCACCTAGTGTCAACTATGTTCACCTATGGGGGGGGGGGGAATAGGTGACGTGCAGCGTTTTTGCGGAATTTAAATTGTACCTGCACACAAAAATAAAGCAACACAGCACAACAGAGTACACAAGCTATTTATAGTGGTTCCCCGACTTGGGTACATCTACTTCCCCCCTTCGACCTATCTCCCAACACGGGACGACTCGGTCACTTCTCCAACAGGATTGAAATCCAATCCTTGCACTATCGGAAGGAACCCTTCCACACGTAGGAGTCAACACTCCCACAACACGGTTGCACCCAACCCTTACAACACGGAACAAACATCATTTACAACAAAAGTAAACTAGAATGTACAAGAGATACAAACTATGTTTGGAGACTAAGGTGTCCCTCTTCGTTGACGACGTGTTCTTAAAGTCCACAAAGAGTCCACAACCCTAGATCTCTCTTGGAGAGGATCTCCCCGGAACCGGCGGCGACAAGATGGGCGGCGGCAAGGTTCACGGGATCGGAGACGACGATGTGCGGCTGCTGTACTTTAGAGATCCAAACTTCGTAGCGAAGCTAGCTAGGTCTACCAACGGTCACACTGGGATCAATCGTCTCGATCGATTCGGATGGGGAAGATTTTCCCGATCTACAAATCGAGAGACAAGAGATCTCGGTTAGACACGTGAGACTCTAAGCTTGGCTAGGCTTCTGTCGCAGGAGGATCTGGGCGAAACCACGATCAACCGGAGAACAACTTGGCGCGAGCGGCGGCGGCGGAGCGGAAACGGCGATCTAGGTCACGTCGCGGCTCGCGTATTTCTTTTCTTCTTCGCTCTCTTTACTGTTCAAAAATACCCGTGTATTTATACACACGTATACTCCCAAATGACCGTTGTGGGTCCCACCTGAAGGAAACCCTAGTTCCGGTTCAACATAGTCCCAGCGGCAGAATCCGGTCCAGCAGCTTCCAGAGAAATTGCCAAGTCAAAATCGGCGAGAATCGCAGGTGATTCTCGACGAATTGGCGAGAATCAGTTAGTGATTCTCGACGATTCGTCGAGAATCACTAGTGATTCTCGCCGAATCACTTGTTGATTCTCAACGAATATTACTTGGCCATAATCTGCTCGACGATGGGTTCGGCGAGAATCACTAGTGATTCTCGCCGAATCTTACTTGCACGGTTTTGAGGTACCCGGATAGAGTCGGCGAGAATCACTAATGATTCTCGACGATTCAGCGAGAATCACTAGTGATTCTCGTCGAATCGGCGAGAATCACTTGGTGATTCTCGTCGAATTAGACTTAGACGAATTTCGTCTTTCCACCCAAGAGCTGCTCCTTGACCCATCCTTGCTCCTTGTCTGCTCTTGCATAAACACGGCCCTGTACTTGAAGTAAGTGCACTCCAATAGAGAGAGTACACGTAGGCCAACACACTGATCTGCTCAACGATGGATTACGTCGTGCAGACCCGTGTATATTGACCTACTGCACCCTGACATTGGTGTGCACTTAGCGTGGAATAACTGCAAGCACAACTTAAGAGGTTTCATCAAATACATTGTGAATTCATCTTAGCTTGACAGGTGGCTTCCTCAAATCCAGGTAATTGTGGATACAATACCCAACAGTAACTACTTTGCTTGTGGGATTATTGTCAACTGTCAACTGTTTTGGTGCATAGTTTATGTCAAGATATCGATCACCCGAATTACTGCCTTTGAACTTAGAAATCGAACGGACGTGTAGACAGAATAGAAGGACGTATCGATTATAACATAATAACTTTGCCACTATGAATCCCAATCATAGAAATGCTCCCAATGAAAATCCTCAGGAGGATTTAGCACAAGAAGGTCAAGTAGACCAAAATGGTCCAGACGCTGCACCACGAATGACGTGTCGTGACTTAATATACCTTTAAGAGGAGGTTTGCACTTTAGCGTAGCACGACCCGCAATTGTGGCTAATAACTTCAAAATGGACTCATTAATCATGCAACAAGTACAATATAACAAATTTGGGGTCTTAGTCATGAAGATGCGAACTCTCACTTACGTACATTCTTATCGATCTGTGACATGTTCAAATTTAATGGAGCGTCTGAAGATGCAATTTTGTTGAGGCTCTTTCCATTTTCGTTAGAGGGACGAGCGAAGGACTGGTTAGACTCCTTACCCAATGACTCTATCACTACGTGGGATCAACTGGTAGAAAAATTTCTAAATAAGTATTTCCCACCCTCGAAGACTGCAAAACTCATTAGGGACATAACAACCTTTATGCAAAATCATGGGGAGACTCTTTATGATGCGTGAGAGCGTTTTAAAGAGTTATTACGAAAATGTCCACACCACGGTTTGCACCAACACCAACAAGTCTCTATATTTTACAATGGTTTGCAAACAACAACCATGATTTTAGTGGATGGAGCCGCGGGCGGTTCCTTAATGAACAAATATCCCGAAGACGCCTATGCAATATTAGAAGATCTTACTTCTAATAATTATCAGGCGTATGAGAGACAAGGAAACACTCAGCCGGTTGGAGTCCATCAAGTGGACCAAATCACATCGTTAGCTGCACAAATGACATCGCAATTTAATTTGATCAACAAGAGATTAGACTCATTATCTACTCCTGTACCTAATACACCACTAACGGTAGAACAACTAAATCAAATAACTGAGGAGGCAAACTATGTTGGAGGCCAACCAAGGCAAGTACCCCCCGGTTTTGCGAATCATTACCATCCCGACTGGAGAAATCATCCAAATTTCTCTTGGAAGAATAATGCGGGAGAAAACCATCCACCCGGATTTAATCTGAATAACTCACATCCACAACATAATAATTCTTTTAATCCACCTAGTTCTTTTATAAAACTGACTGATGAGATGATCATGGAATCAATGCAAAAGAGAGATGTACGCATTGCGAATCTAGAAGGGTCATTACGCATGATAGAATCCCAATTAGGGCAAATTGCCAACGCCTTGAGTCTTAGGCCACCGGGCACACTCCCATATGACACCTCTCCAAACCCTAAGGGAGACAATCAACAATGCAAGGCTATCACCCTACGAAGTGGGAGAGAGCTTGAGAGCGAGTTGACGAATAAACAGGCTACAGAAAACGTTGTAGAAAATGATTTAGAAGACATAAGTACTTGTTCTAATAATGAAGATGTAAAACAAGACGGAGAGAGTAAGAGAAAGGAGGTAGAAGAGTTAGGAGGAAAGACTGGAAAGCCTAGCGATGAAAAGGGAAGAAGTAAGGAGAAGACGATTGTCTACCCTCCACCAACCTTTCCACAAAGACTTAGAAAAAGTAAATTAGATCAACAATTTCAAAAATTCGTAGAAATCTTTAAGAAATTGTAAATAAATATTCCCTTTGCCGAAGCCTTAGAACAAATGCCAAGCTATGTGAAGTTCATGAAGGATATTCTCTCTAAGAAGAGAAAATTTGGAGTTAATGAAACGGTAGCACTCACTCAAGAGTGTAGTGCAATCCTTCAGAAACAACTCCCACGAAAATTAAAAGATCCGGGAAGCTTCACGATACCGTGCTCCATAGGATATCGCTTCGAAGGAAAGGCTTTGTGTGATCTAGGAGCAAGTATCAACTTAGTGCCCCTATCAATATATAAGAAGTTGGGATTGGGGAAAATCTCGAAAACCTTAATTACCCTACAACTAGCTGATAGAACTCTAGCCTTCCCCAAAGGGATAGTGGAAGACGTTTTGGTTAAGGTAGATAAGTTCATCTTTCCCGCGGATTTTGTGGTACTAGATATGGAGGAGGATAGAGAGGTCCCCATCATCGTTGGAAGACCATTCTTAGCGACCGAGAGAACCTTAATTGATGTTCAAAAAGGTGAATTGACTATGAGGGTAAATGATGAGCATGTAACGTTTAACCTTCTAAAGATAATGAGATTTCCCCATAGAGAGGAAGATAATATGGAAGAAGTGCATAGTATATTAGTTTTTGAGTTTAATACTAAGAGTAAATTTGAGAATCAAAATGAAATCTTAAACCGATTGTTGACTCATGACGAGTTAACTGATGATGAGGATGAAACTCTTGACTGTTTACAAGTTTTTGAAAAACAAGCCACTATGCTTAGGAAACCTGAACCACTTGAGATGCCGGATAAGTCTTTAGCGGTCAAACCTTCTATCCATCATCCACCGACACTAGAATTAAAGCCTCTACCCGAACATCTTACGTATGAGTATCTAGGAGAGAATAACACTCTACCGGTCATTGTGAACTCAAAATTACACCCTAATCAACATAAAAACTGATTGAACTACTAAAGCAATATAAGTTGGCTATAGGGTGGACTATCGCTGATATTCGAGGCATAAGTCCATCATTGTGCATGCACAAGATTCTTCTAGAAGAATCTTGTACAGGATCTATAGAGCTCCAACGTCGTCTGAACCCACCAATGAAAGAGGTAGTGAAGAAAGAGATTATTAAATGGTTAGATGTCGGTATAATATACCCCATTTCAGATAGCTCTTGGGTATCACCGGTGCAGTGTGTTCCCAAGAAGGGAGGACTGACGGTTGTAAGAAATGAAAAGAATGAGATGATTTCTACTAGAACAATCACTGGGTGGCGAATCTGTATGGATTATCGAAAGCTTAATAAGGCCACGAGAAAAGACCATTTTCCCTTACCCTTCATTGATCAAGTCTTAGATAAATTAGCGGGGAATGATTTTTTCTGCTTTCTAGATGGATACTCAGGCTACAATCAGATCACTGTAGACCCAGAAGATCAGGAAAAGACGACCTTTACTTGTCCTTACGGAACCTTTGCGTTTAGGAGGATGCCCTTCGGTCTGTGTAATGCCCCAGCCACGTTCCAACGATGCATGATCGCAATATTCTCTGATATTATGGAACACGACATTGAGATCTTTATGGATGACTTTGTCATCTTTGGAAAAACATTTGAAGAATATTTAGAGTGTTTGGAGAAAGTCCTAGTTAGGTACGTAGAAACTAACCTAGTGCTTAACTGGGAAAAATGTCATTTCATGGTTAGGGAAGGAATAGTACTTGGACACCATGTGTCTAAGAATGGCCTAAGAGTGGACAAGGCTAAAATTGATGTAATTGAAAAGCTACCACCACCTAAAAACATTAAAATGTTACGAAGTTTCTTAGGGCATGCTGGGTTCTATAGGAGATTTATTAAGGACTTTGCGAAGATAGCGAAACCGTTAAGTGGTCTTTTAGAAAAAGATGTAAAATTTCATTTTGACGACACTTGTATGTTTGCCTTTGACGAATTAAAGAATAGGTTAATCTCGGCTCCTATTGTGGTAACTCTCAATTGGGAAGAACCATTTGTGTTGATGTGTGACGCGAGTGATTACGCAGTGGGAGTAGTCTTAGGGCAGGAGAGAGAGAAGGTTTTCCACACCATAGCCTATGCTAGCAAAACATTGGTGGACGCACAGGTTAATTACACCACCACAGAAAAAGAGTTGCTAGCGTTAGTCTATGCATTTGAGAAGTATAGGTCATATCTCTTATGTACAAGGGTCATTGTTTATACGGATCACGCTGCAATTCGTTATCTCATGGACAAGAAGGATGCAAAACCTCGTCTCATTCGTTGGGTGCTCCTATTACAAGAATTTGATGTAGAGATCAGAGATAGGAAGGGTGCGGATAACCCGGTAGCCGATCATCTTTCTAGGATCGAAGGCTTGCAATCAACTTTACATACTGAAATTGACGAGAGATTCCCCGATGAATGGTTATTGGCATTATCTGAGACTCCGGCACCATGGTATGCAGACTATGTAAATTATATAGTTAGCAATATTATGCCCCCCGAGTTAAACTACCAGCAAAGAAAAAGATTTTTATATCAGGTACGCTCATACCTGTGGGATGAGCCTTACCTTTTCAAGACTGGTGATGATGGTGTGATTAGACGTTGTGTGCCTGAAGAGGAAATGAGGTCTGTGCTAGAAAAATGTCATAACTCTCCATATGGGGGGCACTTTATGGGAAAAAGAACGGCGATGAAAGTATTAGACACCGGGTTCTTTTGGCCCACATTGTTCCGAGACTCTAAGGAATTCGTTCAACAATGTGATCGGTGTCAAAGAAGTGAGAATATACAGAAGAATGAATCAATGCCCATGAATACAATGCTTGACGTTGAATTATTTGACGTATGAGGCATAGATTTCATGGGACCATTTATCAACTCGAAAGGAAATTTATATATTTTATTGGCCGTAGACTATGTGTCTAAGTGGGTGGAAGCGATAGCCACAACTAAAAATGATGCTAAATTCGTCTCGCATTTCTTGAAAAACTACATTTTTAATCGATTTGGAACGCCGCGAGCTATCATTAGTGATGGGGGGAGCCACTTTTGTAATGCACACTTCACAGCCTTGCTAAGAAAATATGGGATCACGCATAAAGTTGCATTAGCCTACCATCCCCAAACAAATGGATTAGCCGAGGTGTCCAATCGGGAGATCAAAAGAATACTTGAGAAGACGGTTAGCACAAATCGTAAGGATTGGTCGCAGAAGCTCAATGATGCATTATGGGCATATCGATCTGCTTACAAAACGTCCCTTGGTCTCACACCGTATAGACTGGTCTACGGGAAGGCATGTCACTTACCTTTAGAGTTAGAGCATCGAGCTTATTGGGATATAAGGAAAATAAATTATGATTTTCAAGATGCCGGTAAGAAAAGATTTTTGCAACTCAATGAATTGGAAGAAATATGAATGGATGCTTACGAGAATGCAAGAATTTAAAAAGAAAGAACAAAGAAATGGCACGACCAACGTGTGGTTGAAAAAAACTTTGAGCAAGATCAATTGGTTTTACTGTTTAATTCCCGTTTGAAATTATTTCCGGGAAAACTTCAATCACGATGGTCGGGCTCATTTAGGATTAAGGAGGTGCACCCGTATGGAGCAGTGACTATTCAGAATGATAAGGATAGGACAGAATTTAAAGTCAATGGAGAACGGTTGAAGTTGTTTCGAGGCGGTGATAACGACTGAACGACCGGCGTCGTTCATAACGTTGAAATAATGTAGTAGGGATGAACGTCCTGCCGGGACTTGAAATTAGGCGCTGGGTGGGAGACAACCCATCGTTTAAAATATTTTATTTTATGTTTTTCATAGCAATATGTTTATCTAATATGTTATTTAGTAGTGTGTGTAGTGGTATTTGTAGTTATATAAGTTATCTTAGACTTGGTGATGCAGGAAAAAGTTCTGAAAAAAAAAGAAAAAAAATTAACAAGAGCAGGTTGGTGTTGCAACATAGCAAAATTGACGTTGCAACTGCAAAGTTGCTGTTTGCGCGTATAGGAGAAAGTGGACGGTGGTTTAAGAGCGGTTCGACTGAACCGGGCCACGGAAATTGGGCCCAGAAGCGTGTTGCAACGCAGAAAAAAAGACGTTGCAACTTAGAATTTTCTGCCTTTTTTTTCATTTTTCCGGAAGAGCCGACCGATCCAATTGGACCGGTTTATTTCTAAATATAATTTATAAGTATCCGGCCAGCCCCTTTTTCCTTCTTCTTTAGGCCAACCCGCGTCCCCTCAAATCCCGCAACCCTCAAATCCTGCCTTAGGGTTAACGCAGGCGAAGCGCTGCAGGCGGCGAACGGAAAGAGGAGAGCTGCGGACGGCGAGGTCGAGCCCCAGGCGGCGACCGTCGAGCGGTAGAGCAAGCTGGCAGCGTCACGCAAAGCGTGAAGATTCATCCCTGGATCGGAAGACGGCAGCAATCATTCCAAGCAAAACCCGGAACTCCAGGTAAATTGATCTAACCTCCGTACCTCATTTCACTCAAGAATGGATTTTCTTAGGCAATTTTGTTATAGTGATTATATGGATATTAGGAATGTCTTCGAAGAGAAAAAGTAAGAGGAAGGGGAAGGAAATAGCTCAGGAGGGCAGGAAATTTCAAAATGACGCAGCATGGGAACGGTTTAAGCTTCTTAGACCGATTCCATTCATCTTCGAAAGGGGTTTCGCAATGGAGAAGAAGGCCTGGAGCGTAGAGTATGTGGAACAGATTTCAGCCCTAAAATGGGAGGTCTTTTGTCACCCTCGGTTTGAGGTTAACCTAACACTAGTCTATGAATTTTATGCGAATGCTAGAACTGCAGAGGGGGAGGCTGTGATATTACGCGGGAAAACAATGGAGTTTTCGCCGGCAAGGATTTCTTCCATGTTTGAGTTAGAGGATGAAGGAGAGGAGGATTACACCACCGTGTTAAATAGGGTAACAACTCAGGAAATGGCAGCGGTTGTTTGTTGTACACCGGAACCGGAATGGATTAACAAGAGGGCTAATGCAATGAAGGCCACATGTTTGAATAGGAAAGCGAAGGTGTGGTTGTTATTTATCAATTCTACCATCATGCCAACTCGGCACCTGAATAGTGTGCCCCTTCATAAGATAGCCTTGATCTATTGTATTTTACAATGAATAAAATTTGATTTGGGAACAATCATTGCAACACAATTGAGGCAGAAGCTCCAAGAGGAAAAGCCTAAGCAACTTTGGTTCCCTGCACTTGTGACCGAGATGTGTCGGAATGTGGGAGTCAAGGAAGAGGAGGAGGATTTGGTGAAGAAATTGAAGCACCACATTACCGAAACCGTGGTGGCGGTAAATATCAAAGTGGGACAGGAGAGCGAGGATACACTTCCAAAGGATGGCAGGCCAGAGACGGTGAACGTCCCCAGCGGAGAAGGTGCATCTTTGGCAGAGGTGATGGATAGTATTGAGTATATAAAAACTTATCTCTGGTGCCAACACTGTTATTTTCGTTCCAGGCTCGACTACATACAAAGGAGACAAGACACATTACTTCAGAAGGCTAAGCTACCGATTGAGAAGCCGCAGTTCCAGTACCAGTGGCAGTTTGATGAGCTCGGGAACCTTGTAAACACTGACCGAAGCCTCCTGGACCCCACAGAGCTCGTTGACTCAGATCAGGAGAAGGAGACGGGGGAGGATCAAGAGAAAGAGCAGGAGGACGATGACGAAGAAGGAGGCGAGTAGAAGTTCATCAAATTCATACTTCTTTTGGACTACTCTGAACATTTATAAGAAATACCCTCTTGATTTGATATGAGACGATTTAGGGTGCTGTGTTTTGATGATATATTTTTGATATTTTGGATTAGTATACAACTTTTTGTTGCACCAGCCCATCTTTTAGCACTGCAATTATATTGTGTTTGATCTGACTTTTTTTGGACTGACATATTTTGATATGTTGTATGTGATGATCTACTATTCCCTCATTATTATCATCTAATGCATATTTGATATTAACTCTAGATGAGTACTCATACATCAATATGTTACATGCTGCCAAAATAGCATTTTGTCTTAAATTATAAATTGCGCAGTTGATTTAAAAAAATGGCATAGTACAAGTTGTTTGCAGGTGCTCAAGGAATTCTAACAATAAAACTAGCCAAAGAACGGGGTGAGATAAAACCATTAAGGAGTTGCAATCGTGGTGAAAACACATCGCCTGCACAGTCGATTTCAGGGGAGTAATTTGAACTTCCAAGTTTCTTCTACTTTATTTTGCACTTGTTCTGTCATAAAAAATTATAAAGGGCTTCTCATGATTCAAGACGTAGAATTGATAGGGTCTAGCAACGACTCAAGTGTGGGGGTGGTATAGCCCTTGCATAGTGGGTGAGGATACTTTGATCGACCACGGATTTAATGGTCTTAATGTCTAAAATACTTAATCAAAACTTTATTCTGATTTTTCAATGACAATCGATTGGTATTGCTGAACATCCTAGGAGTTCAATCAATGAATCTGAAGCATTAGCATATATACTATAAAGCTCATTTAAGTCTATGTTTATGCACAAAATTTTTGGTTGATTTACTTCCATTACAATTCTTGGTTATTGACCTCTAAACATAAAGGGAGGGGTGAGCGAGAGTAGAGTGAAAGATATAAGCTAAGCATGAGTTCAGTTAGTCTCACCATTGCGATCATCCGCTCAATCTTTTGAGCTTGAACCTTTTCAGTCACATCAGTACATGTTCAACATTCCTGATGTTCCCATTAGTTTGATCTTAATAAGTTAGCCGGTTATGGGTGTTTCATTATAAAAGAATAGATGAAATTCATAGTGATATGCGGCCTAGATATATGTCTACATACTTTGAATGATCCCTACTATGATCAACAAAAAAAAGGAAAGCAAAACAAAACAATGAAAAGAAGAATGTTTAAAGATCATAGTGATATGTAGCCGAGGTATGTGCACTTATATTTGGAATGATCCCAACTATGATATATATAAAAAAAAGTTGTGCGATGATGAACCCCATAACTAAGTGAATTATTATGATTACTAATTAGGGAATAAAAATATGCTATTAACGTCGATCCACAATTCCTAACAAAGCTTGTTCCTATCCTACTTTCAATTGCACTACTATCTCTTGCGATGGCCAAATCGGAAACTTAGCTTACTCTCACCTTTTCCTAAACTTGCAGGGGATCAATAAGAGGTTTTGCATGGAAGTAAATTACCTATTTTTCGAGAAAACCATACACTACACTGAATGAATTACTTGAGCTTTATTTTCCATCTAACTAATGAATTTGTGCATGATTGAACTCGTGCTGATTGGTAGGCATATCAGTTGAGTAAAGCGAAATTTTTGAGTAAACTTTGCTTATGGTGTCTAATACAGGAGAACCATCCGGATTCGTATCGTGTCATGATCTCTCCATCCATATGAGGGTCAAGAATTATCGTTGCTAGGGACTAGCAACAGCTCAAGTGTGGGGGTGTGATAACTTCTTAATTGAAGTTATCTAAGCCCATTATTTCTATTAATATTTATTAAAAAGGAGAACAAATCGAAGTTAATTGATAAAAATATGATTAAAATCTCTATTTAAGAAATATTCTACTTATTTAATCATATTCTATAGTTTTCATGCAGATGACACCAAGAAAATTGATTTGGAAAAAGAAAAAGATGAAATTCTCATTTCCTGAAGAAATTGTTGCAACAACCTGTTTTCGATGTTGCAACATTGTCTGTTCCGAAAATTCAGAATTTAAAATACAGGATGGACGGTTACACCTATTCAAATATGGACGGTTACACCTCTTAAAGGAAGGACGGTTACACCTCTTTAAGAGAGGATTTTCTGCCAGAATAAGGGGGATCTAAAAAGGAAGAAATCGGATCTTGGAGGAGAGGAACTCATCTTGGAGGAAGAAGGACTAGGGCACACCGGATCTTGAAGACGGGGCGGTTCAATACACTTCGGAGAACGAATTCCTGCGTTATTTTGCTTTTCCTTCATCATGCACTGTAAGATCTTTCTTGTTTGTTGGTGTGCTTCATCCATCGTGATGAACTAATTTGCTTTAATCTCGTATTGTGAGAATACTTCGTCTCTTGTGATGATAATTTATTAACTTTTCTTAATTTGTGAATGTTTGGTGAATGTTTGTACTGAATTTATGATCTTTAATTCGAGGTTTTTGGCCAAGATCTCAACTTTTACTACGCTTCATAAATCGAGAGAGGAGTTGCGTAAGTATATCGTAGATTCGGTATAGCATTTGAAGGGAGAAAGAGATTTTTCCTTGGTGTTAGCAACTTGGGTTTTCAATCTTTAAGCGGTTCTTATTTCACCTACGGGGTAATAGAGAACTAGGAACTTCCGATATCGAGAGTTACAGATTTTTACTCTAAAATCGTTGCAAGACGTTTCACCACTCGTCCTCACAAAAATTATATTCAAAAGGTTGTCACACTAGCTTAGGAAATCACGATACGAGATTATCTTTAATCACCAAAACAAAGTATTCTCCTTCCGGATCTTTAGTTTATTTTCATTAATTATAAATTGTGTTTTGAAGATTCTAGTATTCTAAAACCATCATCTTAATCTACTTGAATTTGAAGAAACGGCATAACTAATAATTACAAGCGCTGAATCCACCATCTCCTCGAGGGAACGAATCTTTTCTCATTTTATATTACTTGAACCGACACGTGCACTTGCGTTATTTTATATATACGTTTCAGGCGTATCAGTCTCCCTGCTTCACACTGAAGATCCATCGATTCTTCAAGGCCTTCTTGCCCTTAGGCAATCTCACCAGGTCATACGTGTGGTTCTTCTACAGCGACTGCATCTCCTCCTGCATAGCAATCATCCACTGACGCTTCTCGGTGCTCTCCACAGCCTCATCATAACTCTCAGGCTCCCCCGCATCCGTCAACAGTATGAACTCTGATGCAGAATATCTAGCGGATGGGTGTCTGGTCCGATCTGACCTCCGCAGGGCAAGCTTAGGTGCCGGGGCAGGCACATCATCAGTAATGTCCTCAGCAACTCCTGGTTCACCATCAGTGGTGATATCATGATCCGGAAGGGTATCAGTACCCTGTGATGGTACAGGCTCAATGGCCTCCTCAGTGTCATCAACTCCAACCATAGGTAACTCTGCAGTAGTGCGAGAATCAACCTCAGACTCAACAGTCCCCTCAGGATCACCAACAGTCCGATCCTCACAGAAAACAGCATCACGGCTATGTACAAGCTTCTTCTCAACTGGATCAAAGAACCTGTACCCGAACTCTCCACTATAGTCGTACCCCAAGAAAATGCACTGACGGGTCTTGGAATCCAACTTCGATCTCTTGTCCCTGAGGACGTGCACAAAGGCTTTGCAGCCAAATACCCGCAAGTGACTGTAAGAGGGGTCTTTCCCATACCAGACCCTATCTGGGACATCCTCCTGCAACGCTGAACTCGACGAGAGGTTGATGACATGCGCTGCAGTAAGAAGAGCCTCGCCCCAAAACATCCCTGGCTGCTTTGACTCAGATAGCATGCACTGAATCCTCTTCAATAGTGTCTGATTCATCCTCTCAGCTATGTCATTCAGCTGCGGCGTCTTCGGCGGGGTCTTCTCATGTCGGATGTCATGGTCCCTGCAGTACTCGTCAAACGGACCAATGTACTCTCCCTCGTTGTCGGACCTGATGCATCTCAGCCTCTTCCCAGACTGTCTCTCTACCTCAGTGTGGAATCTCCTGAAGGTATCGAGGACCTGATCTTTGGTCTTGATAGCATAGACCCAAAGCTTCCTCGAATGATCGTCGATGAAAGTAACAAAATACAAAGCTCCTCCTCTAGTCTGGACCTTCAGAGGTCCGCAAACATCAGTATGAACTAGCTCCAAAGGCTCTGATCTTCTGGTGGACATGTGGCTCTGGAATGAAATCCTATTCTACTTCACAGCCATGCAATGGTCACACCTCTCCAAATGATCACCAGAAATGTCACTAATGCGCTTTTTCTTCGCCAGGCATTCCCAAACCCTTCTGGCTAATGTGTGTCAGCCTCCTGTGCCATAAGGAAGTGGATGCCTCATCCCTGACGGAGTTGACCTGAGCAGCTTCAGGCCTCCCCTCCATGTAGTACAGTCCAGAATCTCTATAGCCCCTGGCCATCACAAGTGATCCCCTGATCAGCTTCTAGAAGTCTCCTCCAAAGACACTCAGGTGTCCTTCATCTCCAAGTCTGCCAACAGATATTAGATTGAAACGGATGTCTGGCACATGTCGTACATCCCTCAGAATTAGTAGGGCTCCAGTGCTTGTCTTCAAATGCATGTCTCCACGCCCAAGTACCTTAGACGTATCCCCATTGCCCATCCTCAACACCCCACAGTCATGAGTGTTGTAAGTGGCAAATAGCTCCCTGTTGTGGGAGACATGCGCAGAGGCTCCAGAATCAACGATCCAGCATCGATCATCACACACGAGTGCAGCAGTGACGTCGTCGCCAACAATAATGATGTCGTCCTCCTCAATCGAAACGGTGGCTGCCGTGTGACCCTCATCTTTGCCCTCAGTGACAATCCCCTTCTTCTTCTGATCGTTCTTCAACGAGTAACAGAATTTCTTGATGTGACCCTTCTTATGACAATAGTGGCATTCCACGTTCTGATAACATGACTTCGACTTGCCTCTACTCTGACTCCTGTCCTCCTTCCTTCCTCGGATTTTACTCCTTCCTATCCCCCTGGACTCAGTAAAGAGAACGTCAGCTCGTGAAGAAGAGCCTGAAGTCCCCTGAGACTTTCGTCTCACCTCCTCATTCAAGATCCCACTCTTGGCGATCTCCATGGAAACAATCCCCTGGGGGGAAGAATTGATCAGAGAAACTCTGACCATCTCCCAAGAATCTGGAAGTGACTTGAGAAGCCACAATGCATTTACCTCATCTTTGAATGTCACCTTCATAGCAGTGAGACGATCAATAATGCTCTGGAACTCGTTGACATGATCCAAAATAGGAGAGCCCTCCCGGTATCTGAACTCTTCAAGCTTCTTCAACAAATATAACTTGTTGATGCTCGTGCTCTTTGCATACAAGGTCTCGAGAGACTTCCACAGGTCCTTTGCATCATTGATGCTAGCCACGTGGTTGTAGACGTTCGGCTCCACGAACCGTCTGATAAACCCACACAGCTTCTGATGTTCCACCTTCCATTTTGTCGGATCCGTGTCCTTTGGCATCTCCTCAAAGATAGGAGCATGCCAGCCCTTCACATATATCAGATCCTCCATCAATAGATGTCACTGGTGATAATTGGCACCATTCAACTTTATCATCTGCTCTGAACCTGATGATGACTCCATTATGCTCTGCCAACTGGCCGGACCGACCACTGATCTTTGAGTCGACTATCTCAAAGTATGCAGCTGGAGAGGATAGCCAGCGGGCCAATGGTCGTAAACTACCACTCCCAATTGCACACCCGAGATCCCGATCGACTCGTCCTGATATCCCAAAGGTCAGCCCGGTATCTGCTCTGTCACTGAACGGGTCTGACACTCAACCTCGCTCTGATACCACTTGTTGGGAATGCGAGCGAACAATCCCGATCAGAGCACATGTTGCAAATTTGAGCGAGCACTTGTGCGACCGCGTTCAGCGGTATGCAAGCGAAAACAACAGTACAATACAAAAATAAAAACAACAAAAACACAGAAAAACACATAGGAAATTTTTAATGTGAAAAACCCAAATCGTGTGAAAAAATCACGGGACGATCGGAGTCCAACCCGGAAAGCCTCCACTAAAAGTGTGTGAAAAATCACACGCACGGATTACAGGCTTTCCCTCCACCGATCCACAAAGGATCTCCACCAGCTTCACACTACACAATATAATAAATAGCAACAGAAAAACTGCAAGTTACCGACAGCGGCGGATGAGACGGATTACACAAATCCTCTCCAAGATGCCTCTTCGAATCCTTGTCAATATCTGCTCCAGATCCAATCCGTATAGGCGAAGTACTCTTTGTCAACGTCGTACAACGACGTCCGAAAGCTCTCCCAAACTAAGACGATTGCCGCAAAAGCCTCTCTAGATCTTTCAATGCTTGAGATTGGAGAGAAGTGGATGCCTTACCTCTCCTCCTTCATCCCTATTTATAGGTCCAAAATCAAAGAGGTATGTGTGGTAGATGACATGTGGATGAAGCTTCCATGAAGCTTCCCTCGGTCAAAAACACATGTCATTTGACATGAAGCTTCCTATGGACAATTTCCTAAAAGCTTCCTTTAAGAGCACATGTTGAATTCCAGGTCAAAGATGGTTAATCATATTTCATACTTAGGAGAAAAATTATCTTAATAAGCTATTCTTCTTCTATTTATAACATTTTAGAATAAGATTTCACGAAAAGAAACATTTATAATAAATACAGTTATTTTTGGATTTGTGTATGGCTTTGTATATGGTAGGCACGCGGGACTGCGTCCATCTAAAATTAGGGCATTACAAAAATATGTGATTTTAGCATTTTGGATCGTGAACCTTTAAAGTTGTTATTTTGTACCTTTGAAATATATTATGTTTGACATTTTGCACTGTAGACAGAAATATGAGGTTTTGTCACTTTGCTGTCTTTGCATCCTGCCTGTCTAAAGTTGGCACTTTGCAGCCCGAAATACATTACCTTTCTTACTTTGTATCCTAGAAATAGAGTGTTTTGACACTTTTCGCATTGAACGTTTAAAGTTGGCATTTTGCACCCAAGAAATATGAGATTTTGACAATTTGCAACACATACTGAAATTTTACCGTGAGCGCGGAGGTGTTGTGAGTGCACTGTAGGCGTTGTGAATGCTTTGTGTGCCCGGAGGCGTTGTGAGTGTGTCGTGAGCACGGCGGTATTTGTGAGGGCATTGTGAGCGCGAAGGCAAGCGATAGAGAGTGACAATGAGCATGGCGACGAGCGAGGCCTGCCGCGCGGAGAAAAGCATGACAACTGGTGCGCGGAAATGAACGTACGTCTAGGACGGCGCAAAACCAGTGGTCGTGTGGGCACGCATAGTAGCTTGGCCCTACGATTATTTTTGTACATTTTTAACATACAATTTTGGGCATTTGGCTCGACTAATTTTTTTCGACAAATATTTTTGTGACTGACGATTAATTTGTTGAAATCTGATGTCTTTGGCTTTTATCAAGGCACTATTTGTGGGGCCATTTAATTATGATGGCCTTTGTATTTTTATAATTTTATGTGAGATGGCTTGGTTGGGTTTATTTATGGTAATAGATATATGCAGTTCACCATGTTAACCGTAACCTGTTATTTTGCTAGTTGCATCCCAAAATCTCTCAATTTTTCATGCCTTTTTGAAATACGCCTTGTACATGCAATATCAGGAAAAGTGTTCAACACGAAAGTTGTAGATATCGACGAGATCTACAACTTTTGTGTTGATCACTTTTCCTAAAAATGCATGTACAAGGCATACTTTGGAAATATGCCTAGATTTTGCGGCTTTTCGAAATACGCCTTGTACATGCAATTTGAGGAAACGTGTTCAACACGAAAGTTGTAGATCTCGTCGATATCTACAACTTTTGTGTTGAACATTTTTCCTAAAATTACATGTACAAAGCGTATTTCAAAAAGACGTGAAAAATTGGAAGATTTTGGGGGTGCGACTAGCCAATTACGGGTTGCGGTTAACAATCACCTTTCATTTTTGCTATGAATAAGTCATGTATTTGAAAATTGTTATTCACAAGTTTTATGAACTTTAAATTTGACCTAGATTTATTAAGGGACTACATATATCCAAAATTAATCTGCATATAACAGACCATTATTTATTTGACTGGTTTTGTCATGTTCGCTAAACCAAGCCTTTTGAAATCTTCGGAATTACGAAGTCGGGCAAGAAGATAAGTTTCGTTTTTCCAAAAAAAAAATATTAATAATCAAATTTTATAATATGAAAATGTTATATCTTTATCATATAAGCAAAGACAAAAGGTGAATGGTGTAACATTGATGCTACCGGAAATACCCCTTATATTATAAGCAAAGACAAAAGATGGATAGTGTAACATTGATACTACCCGAAATACCCCTAAAAATATAATCCTTAAGTTAGATTATTTGGTTTTTTGGTCATTTTGGTTTGCCATTAGAGATTTTCCCACCAATGAAATCTTTTTTTCAAATTTGATTTTACTTTATTTCAAATCAAGTTTTTGCATCCATGACGAATGTCGCCCCCACGACGAATGTCTCCCCCACGACGAATGTCGCCCCCACGACGAATGTCGCCCCCACGACGAATGTCGCCCCCACGACGAATGTCGCCCCCATGACGAATATCGCCCCCACGACATATGTCGCCCCCACGACAAATGTCTCCCCCACGACATATGTCTCACCCATGACGAATGTTGCCCGCACGGGGTCCCCGTGCACGACTGCTTGTATTCATATAATGATTGGCCGGCTGTATGATATCTTATTTTATTTCAGCCCAAAAAACAAGTTTCATGTAGCTCCTAATTTTTATTGGGCGATGTTATTTGCACTGTTATTTTCGCTATTAAAACTCATTGATATTAGCAACTGCTGTTTTAAGTGATTATCTATTCGCAAGCAAATTTCTGTTTGCTTCATGTACAACTCCGTATTCGCCACTATATAGTTTTAAGTTTTTTGGACATATGGGCACTCTCGGTGACCAATTTTGGCTCTAGCTTGGAAATATACTAGTATGGGGAGGAAGAATCGGCATCTTCTCATGGGCCCTTTAGAGGGGCTGGTGAGGCAAGATGGCCGGCACCCCCCCCTGACTTGCTAGGTGCGAGGTGGGATGGCGGGACTGGCTGGAGACCAGGATCCCGCCCCCGGCACCCTAGCCTTGGGCAGGGGCGAGACCGGGCGGCCAGCCCTCTCGCCCCAGGCACCCTGGCCTTGGGCAGGGGCGAGACCGGGCGGCCAGCCCTCTCGCCCCAGGCGGCTAGCCCGCGAGGCGAGACGGGGCAGCCGACCCTCTCGCCCCAGGCGGCTAGCCCGCGGGGCGAGACCGGGCGGCCGGCCCTCTCGCCCCAGGCGGCTAGCCCGCGGGGCGAGACCGGGCGGCCGGCCCTCTCGCCCCAGGCGGATAGCCCGCTGGGCGAGACCGGGCGGCCAGCTTTCTCGCCCCAGGAAACTAGTCCGTGGAGGGTTCGCCTTCCGCCCCTAGACCCCTGTGGACCATGCTTTTACCGTTGTGTCCCCTGGGGGTGGAATTACCTCTTTACCCCCCGGCATGGTTGTTTTCTATTGCCCCAAGGTGTATTTGGCGTAGGGGCATTTAGGGCATTTTGGCCCATGAGATTTGGAAAACTATAAATAGGCCCTTAGGCGTGCCTTGGAGAGGGGCACTTCATTACTTCTTCATTCTCCTTTCTTCCTTCAAGGCACCCTAGCTCAAGCTTTGGCTAAGGAGGGGGAGACCTCAAAGGTCTTCCGGGTGTGAGGTGGGACCTCCGCGCTAGAGCCGAGGGTCTGTTTCTAGCTTCTTGATCTTTAGGCCGTGACGTTCCTCCGGGTGTAGTAGGTGTGAGGTCACCCCTTTCTAGGGACCCCGAACTCCACAGAGACCATTTTTGGCTTCAACACTTTGGTGCGGTGAGTGTGGAGAGTGACCAGCACAGAAGATCTTGGGAGAGTGTCATGACTGGAGGTCAGGGAGGTAGTGATGATCTCGGCGAGCTCCCCAGCCCAGGACCCTTTGTGGGGAGGCAAGAGTTCATGACATCCATCCAAGGCATCATGGAGATGCTGCGAAGCATTGCTCCTCAGGGTGGCAGCTCCACCCCAACCCCCCAGGAGCTAGCTCCCCCCCCCCCTCGACGAGATGATCCCAGAGGGGAAAAAGGAAGTGCACCCGGAAGAAGGCCAGGGAATTAGAGGATGGGAGATGGAGCGAGACCTCACCGGCCGTGAGTTGTTCTCCAGCCCGGCAAGTGCCAACCTCCCAGGCGAGCAGGTCGCGCGAGTAGAAGTGGTGAGACCACCCCTTAGGGGGTCACCCTTCAGCGAGCTAATCATCTCAGCTCCCGTTCCCGAGAGGTTCAGAGAGCCAGACATGACTTACTATACCAGGAAGGATGACCCCGTCCAGCATCTACAGTGGTTCGAGGATGCCGTCTCCATCAGGCCGATGACGGATGCCTTCAAGTGTCGCCTCTTTGTGATCACGTTGAAGGAGAAGTCAAGGGACTGGTTCCATCAACTCCCTCCGAGGTCGATCTATAGGTTTGAGGACTTGAGCTGGAGCTTTCAGCTTCGCTTCTCCACCTCCAAGAAGCGGAAGAGGTGTCCTGAGTCCATCTTCCTGATAAGGCAAGGGGCCGAGGAGTCGCTGGCCCGTTACGTAGACAGGTTCCAAGAGGAGATCTTGGAGGTCCAGGAGATGCCAGGGTATGCTCTCCAGATGGCCTTCACCGTTGGGCTGAAGGAGGGCTTCTTCAAGATGAGCGTGACCCGGAAGGCCCCCCTTTCCTTCAAGGAGCTGATGGAAAGGGCGGCAGAGGAGATTGTCATGGAGGCGGCCAACCTGGCATTTGTCAAGAAGTTGGCAAAGCTAATAGAGATGGAGGCAAAAGAGCAAGGTGGCTCGAGACCTCAGGAAAGAAGAAGGAAAGAGGAGCCGCACCACAACAAGCGATGGAGATTGGTCGAAGGGAGAGGAGGAACCGCCAGGGAAGGAGAAGGGTCAGGGTAGAGTTATCGTACTGTGACTTCCACCAGGTGGACGGGCACGCCACAGCTACCTGCCCCGAGTTCCTGGAGGTGAGGGGGGCGAGAGGCCCTGCCCAGCCATAGCCACCAGTGCGGGTTGAAGAGGTTCTGCCCAGAGAAGGGGGAGATGATGTGTGTGAGGACCGGGTTGATGTCGTACCCCGAGGCGGTATAGTCGTGATCCATGGTGGAGTGGGTATCGAGGCCACTCGGAAGGCGAGCCTTCATGTAATGTACCTACGGAGCGTCGCCTCGACGTCCCAGACCCCACCCTAGGAGGAGAAGATCACCTTCTCGGTGAAGGACCTGCCGGATCATGAGGATCCGTTTTGCGATGCGCTGTCATCCAGACGGCCATCGAGGGCTACACCGTCTCCCGAATCTTGGTTGACAACGGAAGCTCTGTCAACGTCATTTTCAAGAAGGTGTTTGACGAGATGAAGGTAGAGCCAAGAAGGGTGTTGGCCTCGGACGGACCCCTGTTCGGATTTTCAGGAGAAAGGAAGGAGGTCGAAGGTATAGTAGGGCTCCAAGTAAAGTTGGGAGGGGCTTTAAGGAACTGTCGGTTCGTCATTGTTGATGCTCAAAGCAGCTACAACGCCATCTTCGGAAGGCCCCTCATCAGTGCCTTCCATTGCGTGTCATCTTCCTTCCACCAATGCCTCAAGTTCAGCTCCGGAGGGATCCAGGTCAGAATCAAGGGAGACTCCAGGATGGCAAGGCAGTGCTACGTCACGGCCATAAACACCATCTCTTGGTTGCCCAAGGCAGAGGAGATGGAGAAGGCCATGGAGAGCTTGAGCAAAATGGAAGTGTCCGAGGAGAAGGAAGCGGAAGATGACCATCATGCCCAGGCCCCCTGAGGGTGCCTCGCCTTGTGGTAGTTTTTTCCCTTTTCTTGTCTTGTAACAAGTGTTACCGCTGACCAGCTGAGTCAGGGGACCATGTAACTCATATTTTTCCCCGTTTGAGGATGTAGGATTTGGTAAGGTTTGATTAAGATGCCTATTCCTTTTGCTCTGAGACGGTCCCGCTGCCCAGGCTCTCACTAACTGGCAGGGTCGGTGGTACCTCTCGTGGATGCCTAGAGGTCTCACCTCGAGATGGATTCCGCTGTCAGGCTCTCACCTAGCTGGCAGGGCAGGTTGATCTCTCGGAGGGTGGGTAGGTCTCACCTCGAGATGGATTCCGCTGTCAGGATCTCATCTAGCTGGCAGGGCAGGTTGATCTCTCGGAGGGTGGGGTAGGTCTCACCTCGAGATGGATTCCGCTGTCATGCTCTCACCTAATTGGCAGGGCAGGTTGATCACTCGGAGGGTGGGGTAGGTCTCACCTCGAGATGGATTCTGCTACCAGGCTCTCATCTAGCTGGCAGGACAGGTTGATCTCTCGGAGGGTGGGGTAGGTCTCACCTCGAGATGGATTCTGTTGTCAGGCTCTCACCTAGTTGGCAGGGCAGGTTGATCTCTCGGAGGGTGGGGTAGGTCTCACCTCGAGATGGATTCCGCTGTTAGGCTCTCATCTAGCTGGCAGGGCAGGTTGATCTCTCGGAGGGTGGGGTAGGTCTCACCTTGATATAGATTCCACTGCCAGGCTCTCACCTAGCTGGCAGGGCAGGTTGATCTCTCGGAAGGTGGGGTAGTGTTGGGTACATTGGTTTAAATGTACCTGATTTGAAGAAGCCTCACCCAACTCAATGATATACATCAAAATATATTTGATGTGTTTTGAGTTCACTTGTGCAGGTTAAGTATTTACAGGAAAGAAGAAAAACTTTCTAAATCCATGTGTCGACACCCAGAGGGAAAGTGTCGACACTTAAGAAGACTTGTGTCGACACCCAGGCAAGCAGTGTCGACACTTGGAGTCATTGTGTCGACACCAGAGATGCTGAGTCGACACCAGACAGAAAGTGTCGACACAAGGAGTTGTGTCGACACTTAATGAAGAAGAGTGCAGTGAAGCAGTGTCGACACATAGCAGTTGTGTCGACACCCAGTGAAACTGTGTGTACACCAGAAAGTGTCGACACTTGGAGGCTGTGTCGACACTCAACAAAAGTCAGCAGAGACTAAGTACAAGTGTCGACACCCAGAACAATATGTCGACACTTAGCTGAAGACTCAACACTTGAAGAAAGTGTCGACACAAGAAAGTATGTGTCGACACTTAGCTGAAGACTCAACACTTAAAGAAAGTGTCGACACAAGGAGCTGTGTCGACACTTAGCAAAGTTCAGAAATTTCTAAGTACAAGTGTCGACACTAAGGGAATGTGTCGACACTCAGCCAGAGACTCGACAGAAGAAGAATGTGTCGACACAAGGAGCTGTGTCGACACTCAGCAAGTATCAACACTGAAGACATGTGTCGACACCAAGAAGCAGTGTCGACACTTAACAGATTCAACACATGAAGATGTGTCGACACAAAGGTGTTGTGTCAACACTTAGAAGAATTCAACAAAATACTGAAGTACAAGTACTTGTGTCGACACTCAATTTCAGTGTCGACACATGAATAAGAAGTAGTGTCGAGATATAAAATTTACAACACAATGAGTTGTGTCGACACCTTGTAGGCTAGTGTCGACACTTAGACAACATGTGTCGACACTTGGTCTATAAGTGTCGACACTTAAAGACAGACAGTCTCGACACTTGGAGACAGTTACAGAATTTTCAAGAACTGACTGGATGACTTGACAGCTGCCATTCCAGCCGGTCTACAGCACCTGTCAGAGTTGTCAGAAATCAGTTATGAACCGGACCAGCCGGTTACCATGAAGAAGGCCTATAAATAGGCTTATGCTGTCTACAGAAAGTGGTTGTTCAAATTATTGATCAAGTATTTAACAAAGAAGATCTAGCTATTCCTTGAAGAATCAAGTGCAGATCTAAGAATTTGGAGAGAGAGAGCTCCATCCAAGAAATCAGCCATTGGAACCAGGCTGAGAAGAAGGGTTCAGATTTATTCTGAATCTTAAGTAGCAGAGATCAAAGATCAACTGCAGAAGGAGTCAATCTTATTGAGTTCTACATTCAAGAAGCTTTGAAGAAAGCCAAGTCAGATTGATTTCAGCTGAGTTCTTCCAAGAACTCATCAAGAAACTCACAACTCTCCTCTCTTGTCTCTGAGTTGCTGAGTTAACATTATTGTATTCATATTTGCTTGTAGGATCCTTTGGATCTGAGTCTTGTAAGCCTGTAATTATAAAGGCTGAGTGTAGGGCTTGAGTGCCTGAGTGTAGGAGTTTGAAATCTCTGAGTGTAGGCGTGTTGTGGCTGAGTGTAGGCCTTAGTGGCTGAGTGTAGGCCTTGGTGGCTGAGTGTAGCCTTTTGTGGCTGAGTGTAGGCTTTGTGAAGAAACTGAGTTGTAGGGCCTTGGGCCTGAGGTGTAGGAACCAGTTTTGGGTTCTGAGATAGTGGAGAAGTTTGGCCGAATCTAGTACACTGCTAGATAGGCGAAGGGGGAAAGTGGATGTACCCAAACCTTGGGGAACCACTATAAAATGTGTGTCTACTGTGTGCTGTGATATTCTGTGATTGCTGTGTGATTGTTGTGTACAAATAGATATAACTTTGAGATAAAAACTGATTGCTGCCATAAAAAGTCAAAAAGATTCAAGTCACCTATCCACCCCCCCCCCCTCTAGGTGTTTAGGTACAATATCTTTCAGGTAGGTCTCACCTCGAGATGGATTCCGTTGTCAGGCTCTTACTAGCTGACAGGGCAGGTTGATCTCTCGGAGGGTGGGTAGGTCTCACCTCGAGATGGATTCCGCTGTCAGGCTCTCACTAGCTGGCAGGGCAGGTTGATCTCTCGGAGGGTGGGTAGGTCTCACCTCGAGATGGTTTCCGCCGTCGGGCTCTCACTAGCTGGCAGGGCAGGTTGATCTCTCGGAGGGTGGGGTAGGTCTCACCTTGAGATGGATTCCGCTGCCAAGCTCTCATCTATCTGGCAGGGCAGGTTGATCTCTCGGAGGGTGGGGTAGGTCTCACATCGAGATGGATTCCGCTGCCAGGCTCTCATCTAGCTGGCATGGCAGGTTGATCTCTCGGAGGGTGGGGTAGGTCTCACCTCGAGATGGATTCTGCTGCCAGGCTCTCACCTAGCTGGCAGGACAGGTTGATCTCTCGGAGGGTGGGGTAGGTCTCACCTCGAGATGGATTCCACTGCCAGGCTCTCATCTAGCTGGCAGGGCAGGTTGATCTCTCGGAGGGTGGGGTAGGTCTCACCTCGAGATGGATTCCGCTGCCAGGCACTCACCTACCTGGCAGGGCAGGTTGATCTCTCGGAGGGTGGGGTAGGTCTCACCTTGAGATGGATTCCGCTGCCAGGCTCTCACCTAGCTGGTAGGGCAGGTTGATCTCTCGGAGGGTAGAGTAGGTCTCACCTCGAGATGGATTCCGCTACCAGGCTCTCACCTACCTGACAGGTCAGGTTGATCTCTCGGAGGGTGGGTAGGTCTCACCTCGAGATGGATTCCGCTGTCAGGCTCTCACCTAGCTGGCAGGCAGGTTGATCTCTCGGAGGGTGGGGTAGGTCTCACCTCGAGATGGATTCCGCCGCCAGGCTCTCACCTAGCTGGCAGGGCAGGTTGATCTCTCGGAGGGTGGGGTAGGTCTCACCTCGAGATGGATTCCACTGCCAGGCTCTCACCTAGCTGACATGGCAGGTTGATCTCTCGGAGGGTGGGGTAGGTCTCACCTTGAGATGGATTCCGCTATCAGGCTCTCACCTAGCTGGCAGGGCAGGTTGATCTCTCGGAGGGTTGGGTAGGTCTCACCTCGAGATGGATTCCGCTGTCAGTCTCTCACCTAGCTGGCAGGGCAGGTTGATCTCTCAGAGGGTGGGGTAGGTCTCACCTCGAGATGGATTCCGTTGTCAGGCTCTCACCTAGCTGGCAGGGCAGGTTGATCTCTCGGAGGGTGGGGTAGGTCTCACCTCGAGATGGATTCCGCTGTCAGGCTCTCACCTAGCTGGCAAGGCAGGTTGATATCTTGGAGGGTGGGGTAGGTCTCACCTCGAGATGGATTCCGCTGCCAAGCTCTCACCTAACTAGCAGGGCAGGTTGATCTCTCGGAGGGTGGGGTAGGTCTCACCTCGAGATGGATTCCGTTGTCAGGCTCTCACCTAGCTGACAGGGCAGGTTGATCTCTCGGAGGGTGGGGTAGGTCTCACCTCAAGATGGATTCCGCTGACAGGCTCTCACCTAGCTGGCAGGGCAGGTTGATCTCTCGGAGGGTGGGTAGGTCTCACCTCGAGATGGATTCCGCTGCCAGGCTCTCACCTAGCTGGCAGGGCAGGTTGATCTCTCGAAGGGTGGGGTAGGTCTCACCTCGAGATGGATTCCGCTGCCAGGCTCTCACCTAGCTGGCAGGGCAGGTTGATCTCTCGGAGTGTGGGGTAGGTCTCACATCGGGATGGATTCCGCTGCCAGGCTCTCATCTAGCTGGCAGGGCAGGTTGATCTCTCGGAGGGTGGGTAGGTCTCACCTCGAGATTGATTTCGCTATCAGCCTCTCACTAGCTGACAGAGCTGGTTGATCTCTCGCGGAAGCCAAGTCCTTTGATCCGATGATGATTCCGCTGTCAGACTCTCACTAGCTGACAGGGCTGGTTGATCTCTCGTGGAAGCCTAGTCCTTTCCCCGGAAGAGGTATCGCCACCCATGCTCCCATAGCTGGCTTGGTAGGTTGACCCCTTCGGGGGGTGAAGTATTTTCTGCCCGAAGGGGGTCTCGCCACCCAGGCTCCCATAGTTGGCATGACAGGTTGACCCCTCCGGAGGGTGAAGTATTTTTTACCCGGAGGGGATCTCGTCACCCAGGCTCCCATCAGCTGGCATGACAGGTTGATTCCCCGGGGTGCCGCGCAAGAAAATTACACTCATCGAATACATTGGGTTGGACGTTTCTTTCCGAGCTTGTGCCAACCTCGAAAAGAGCGGGGATTGTGTACAACCCCGTATTCATCCTATATAGTTTTAAGCTTTTTGGACATATGGGCACTCTCGGTGGCCAATTTTGGCTCTAGCTTGAAAATATACTAGTAGGGGGAGGAAGAATTGACATCTTCCATCGGGCTCTTTAGAGGGGCGGGTGCGGCAAGATGGTCGGCACCCCCCCTGGCTTGCTAGGTGTGAGGTGGGATGGCGGGACTGGCTGGAGACCAGGATCCCGCCCCCGGCACCCTGGCCTTGGGTAGGGGCGAGATCGGGCGGCCAGCCCTCTCGCCCCAGGCGGCTAGCCCGCGGGGCGAGACGGGGCAGCCGGCCCTCTCGCCCCAGGCGGCTAGCCCGCGGGGCGAGACGGGGCAGCCGGCCCTCTCGCCCTAGGCGGCTAGCCCACGGGGCGAGACCGGGCGGCCGACCCTCTCGCCCCAGGCGGCTAGCCCGCGGGGCGAGACCGGGCAACCAGCCCTCTCGCCCAAAGCGACTAGCCCGCGGGGCGAGACAGGGCAGCCGGCCCTCTCGCCCCAGGCGGCTAGCCCGCGGGGGCGAGACAGGGCAGCCGGCCCTCTCGCCCCAGGCGGCTAGCCCGCGGGGCGAGACGGGGCAGCCGGCCCTCTCGCCCGAGGCGGCTAGCCCGCGGGGCGAGACAGGGCAGCCGGCCCTCTCGCCCCAGGCGGCTAACCCGCGGGGCGATACGGGGCAGCCGACCCTCTCGCCCCAGGCGGCTAGCCCGCAGGGTGAGACCGGGCGGTCGGCCCTCTCGCCCCAGGCGGCTAGCCCGCGGGGCGAGACTGGGCAGCCGGCCCTCTCGTCCCAGGAGGCTAGCCCGCGGGGCGAGACCGGGCGGTCAGCCTTCTCGCCCCAGGAGGCTAGTCTGTGGAGGGTTAGCCCTCCGCCCCCTAGACCCCTGTGGACCATGCTTTTACCGGTGTGTCCCCCGGGGGTGGAATTACCTCTTTACCCCCCGGCGTGGCTGTTTTCTATTGGCTCAAGTTGTATTTGGCGTAGGGGTATTTCAGGCATTTTGGCCCATGGGATTTGGAAAATTATAAATAGGCCCTTAGGGGTGCCTTGGAGAGGGGCACTTCATCACTTCTTCATTCTCCTTTCTTCCTTCAAGGCACCCTAGCTCAAGCATTGGCTAGGGATGGGGAGACCTCAAAGGTCTTCCGGGTGTGAGGTGGCACCTCCGCGCTAGAGCCGAGGGTATGTTTCTAGCTTCTTGATCTTTAGGCCGTGACGTTCCTCCGGATGTAGTAGGTGTGAGGTCACCCCTTTCTAGGGACCCCGAACTCCACAGAGGCCATTTTTGGCTTCAACACTCTGCACTTTCACTATCCGCAAACAAATTTCTATTTGCACCGCACTTTCACTATCCGCAAGCAATATTTGTAATATATTTTTTAGTCCAAAACTTAACTAAGATATTATAGAAAAAAGACATAAAAGATTACACGTCTTCAAAACATAATATTCAAAAGTTAGGACCCAAAAAAGTTAGATTTCTTCTCATTGTAACACCTATAAAAAAAGAAGAAAATATGTTAAATAAGATCATATAATATTGTATATCAAATAAATTAATAACACGTACCAAAATTATATATATATATAAATTCATATAAATCTCTGACTTTTTCTTGTGGAGGTCTTGTAATCGTAACACCTACCAAAAATAAAGAAAATATGTTAAATAAGATCATCTTAAAAAATTATATAGTTATTAAAAAATTATAGAAATACATACCATCATCAAGCTCCCTCGTCTAACTCCACTAACATAGTGCATCCAGTTTTGACTGAGAAGTTGCAATTCTTGTTTCGCAGTGCATTTCTCAATGATTGACAACTACTTCATGATACCTTGTCCATGTCGGAATGATGTGCGGTATTGGACTGCACTCACTTATTGTCAATTGAATGAAATATTTTTCATTCAAAAATCCCATGCAAAACATGTGTGGCACCTCCGGCATAGCAGAATGTAGTGGGAAGAACGTCAAACTTTGCACTTTAGATAGTTGAATTAGAACAATGTTATAGCATGAACTAATTACAAGGCCCATATCGGGCATTTTCATCCATTTCTCATATGGTGCTATTGTTTCAATACACTTGACTTTCTCCAATAATTCTTCATATCTATGACGGCCAAAAACTTGACCATACAAAATTCCACGATTTTGTAGTTCACAAAGTAGATCATTTCTCACTTGTTGCCAACCACCGTGGACATTCAAGGCATGACTAATGACCCGGTACCCACAATGGTCATCTCCCAACACATCAAATGCATCGATAATGCTCCGACCAAAATGCCATAAATTTGTTTCGGACCGCATACACAAACTTTTCCCACTTTCGAATAACCAATTTATTCCTTCTTTGTTTTTTGTAGTCTTCAATATCTTTTCCTTCATCAATGCATATTCAAAATATGACGGTAGTCGTTTAGTTGACAGAACCTCATCTTTAGATTTTTTGTAGCTGCCCTTAGGCCTCCCCTTTAACTTTAATGGCATGGATGATTCATTTGTATGAGTAGTTGTTGGATGTACAATCTCTCTTAATTTCTGTTTTTTTTCTCTCTTTTGTTGTTCATTCGAGTCATAAAATTTTAGCACAACTTGTTCAAGCTCAATATCCAAGTTGTTCTCAATGTCAACTTCAATTTTATTCTTGAGTGTCAGTTGCTTCCAATGTGAATTAATCAACCATAACAGAATTGCTTTTGAATTTGTGATGTAAGAATGTAACTCATATGCACAAGACAAACCCAAGGTGTATCTTTTAATGTGTGAGCACTCATAAGCTTGCATGAAATGTATCCCTTATTTATAACTTCTTCCTCTTTGATGAGTCGTAAAGCATGAGTAAATATTTTACCAATCAACTCCGAATATAAAAAACTTTTGTAATCATTTCTAATTTTAATGCAACTTTCTCCAATGGCTCTTTTTATATCTATATGTTGTAGGTTTATCATCTGATCAAATGTTCTCAATACGATTGTCAAGTTTCTGATAGATACTTCTAAAAACTTTTTCAATAGTCTATGTTTACTCTCAACCTGATTTGTACTAGTATTACCCAAATGCATATGCTTATTGATCCATGCTGACACAAAACGATCTTTAAATGGCTCTATCTATGTTGTAAAAACATAGTTTAACACGTCTGAATGCATTGCAGAAAATTGCTCAAGTAAATTGTTAAATGAAATATTGAAATCACCTTCTATTCTAGCTTCAATCATTCGTTGTCACTTAAACATAAAATTTTCAAACTCTTTTCTATTGGTAAATAGTTTCTTGCAATGTGCCAAAATATTCCGATTTATATGGACACGACATAAGACATTCTTGGAACTGGGAAAGACTTTGGCAATTACATTCATTAAAGCAACTTCTCTATCTGTTATCAAAATAGTAGGCACATTACCGGATAGTACATTCTTAAAATAGTGCAAAACTCACTTATAACTTGGATGAGTTTCATCAGATAAGAAAATAAAGCACGAGTAGAAAGATTCATTGTCGAAGTTATCCCAACAATGCATAAAAGAGGCATCTGATATCTATTTATTTTATAGGTGAAATCACGTTCAAATATTGTTGGAAACATGTTTGTTAATTTGACTGCAAGCGGATGTGCAAAAAATATACTTCGCAATTTTCGGCGGCTATCATCCACTATGCTGCAACTAATGTACCCATAACTTTCAATCAGCTTGTACAAAAACTGTATCGGGGAAAGATCGTTTAACTCCAACTTTTGTAACTTTGCTCTTACATTATAGATTGTTCTCACAAATGAAGTGTTCGCACTATTTTTCTTTTTCAACGCCGAAAGAATTTTTCTTTGTTTGACATTGGCACTATGCATTTGATTGACAAGAGATTCCTCATATGCATTTAACCTCCCGGCATAAGCATCTGCTTCCATGTGAATTTTCTCATGATTGTGCACGTCATATATAACCTCTAATCTTCATTCCTCAACATTTACCACTTTCAGTTCTTTAAGAGAGAACAAACAACCGTATCGCTTGGAGGTGATTTTACTGAGCCCCTTCTTCACCCAACTTTTTTTACATTAATTCTCTTGGTAATGCCCACCTCTATTGCAACAAAGAATTACACGAGGTGCGAGTCGACCAACAATTTTATCGGTTGTTCTGATAGTAATAACATAGCTCAGACCTTTGCTAATACATTTAGCTCACTCTATCAATTCCTCCTTCGAACTAAATGCTTTATCGGTTTGAAAATATATGCTCAAATCAACTTCGATTTTGGGACCTTGTCATCTACTAGTTATTTTGGATCTTCGCATTGTAACACCTCCCTGTAATTACCGTATAATATGGGTCCGGCCGGGGACCCACAACATACAGACTCCACAGCTTCAGCATTATAAGATGATATAAATTACCCAACCTCAAAACTCAGGCATCAACAGCGGAAACATACAATCAACACTAGAAGTTATCCATCAAACCAAGAGTATCAAAATGGTCTTAAGCTCTTACACATCATAAGTCCAAAATTGAAATAATATTAAACAATAGTAACGTGCATACGCACTCCTAGGCTACCTCGGCATGCAAGCCGGATTAAATTTCATGTAGCATATCATTCAATCAAAATATATGTAAGAATAAGAAAGTTCACTTAATGAGGCTTAGGTTTTTTCGTTCGGCAAGCTTGCTCCTGCTTGTGATCCTTGCTCCTGCTTGCGATCCTTGTCCTGTAAAAATTGGTGGTAATGTGGGTCAGCAAAGGCTGTCCTCAACTATGTAACCAACACATCTTCTCCCGGTCATCCCTAACGGATCCCGAGGTACACCATCACCCTGCAGATCAGCACTTCGTATGCAATATACAATAATATATAAAGTTATAAAACAGGTTTGGATGTCTCATACAACAAACATGTTTCTAAGTTGAGCATGTAATATAAAGAGGGCCTACAATGCAGCATGAATGCAATCATCAGTTTCACCCAAGGCACCCTAAAACGTATGCTTCTAACACATCATCACATCGAGTACTTCCAATTTCCCTTCGGAGTTCAAGTCGCAAACACAAGAGTACTCTAATTTCCTCCAACGGCATACAAGCCGCCACACTGAACTCTTGCCTCTGCCCCACCCGCTCATGGGTCTCAAACCCCGAGCTTGCCTGCAAACTCTGCCTTCTCACGTCAGGATTCTGTCATATAAACAAACCGATAATAAGAACCCTTGCTAGACCCCACCCGTTCGCGACGACCCAGTCCCGACTCCAATATCGGGACCAAGTCCACTGAAGGAGACCCAGCGGGACCAAACTTGGATCGTCTAGGCTTGTCCAAAGCTTGACGTTCTCGTCAGTTCCACAGAAGGGGAGTTGTCTCGTCGGGACACTCTCCACACATGACTTGCAACGTCATGGGCTAGCCAGCCGACCACAGAGACAAGTCACGCCTTAACATATCTCAATCCCATGCTTTTCCCACCCTAATCCAACATTTGTACCATACCATCCCCGTGCCACCGCGTGTACTCTAATTTCCACCCGGTCCGGTTCTGGCCACACGTACTCACAGGAATAAGGGAAAAACATCATCACAAATGGCGTCTTGTCGCTAACGGATTTCTACACAATCCTTAAGGCTCACTATGCAACATCACCGAGTCGGATTAACGGTCACGACTATGACTTCATCCACAATGCTTAATCCACTAACAGAGCAGATCTCTAATGTAATATCATGTCGGAGACGGGCATAAATTTTAGTTTGTACGCAGAAATTTAATTAAAAAAAGAATAAAAATGAGAAAATTTGATCATTTTTAATACATACATGAGTGAAATATTAGTTTATTTCATATTTATATTATTATATATATGTATATTATATATTATAGCTAAAGACATCAAAAACTGAAAGGCTTTGTGGTTAAGTTCTTTGACTAATCTATAAATGGTTTGGGTTCAAATCCTAGTAGCCTCACATTTTGTTGAATATTTAATTACGGGCTCCTTGGCCCACTCGGTTTCATAAACCCGGCCCTAGTTCCCGGCACCCCGGTCCGTCATCCCGATTTTTTGGTTCTTGGGCAGTCCGCTGTGGTACCGGGTCTCTAACCTTGACCGGGCCGACCGGTGGTCCGTTCCGCGGTCCGACCGGTTGAACCGGTCAGTCTGGTCCGGTTTTTAAAAGCTTGGTCACGAGGCGTTGAGTGAGCAACTTTCACTCAGCCCCAAAACACTTAGAAAAATTTTCTATCATTAGGCGGTGAGTGAGTCAGCTTCCCTCAATGCCAAAATACTTAAACAATCTTTTTGTCTCTAGGCGTTCAGAGCATTGAGTCCACTCAACGTTTTTTGGCTTAGAAAATATTTCTGCTTCTCTAGTGTTGAGAGCGTTGAGTGTGTCTTCATTACTTAACACTTTTTGTCTTGTCCACTTGCTGTTACTAGGCATTGAGTGAGCCTTCATCACTCAACGTCATATTACTTAGACAGATTTTTTCACTTGGCGTTGAGTGAGTAAGCTTCACTCAACGCCAAACTACTTAACATATTTTCTTTTGTTATCTGGCGTTGAGTGAGCAGTCTTTACTCAATGCATTTGGACTTAACCAAATATCTACACAGATTTTCTATGTCGTTGACTGTCGGTGCTATACTCAGCGATTTATATTTTATGACGTTTAGTGAGTAGACTTCACTCAACGCCTGTGGACTTAGCCACATTTCAGCCAGTTTCTCATTAGGTTTTGACTGTCTTAGCCTATCTCACAGCTTTTTGTTGTATGACGTTGAGTGAGTATACTACACTCAACATCTGTGGCCTTAGTCACATTTCTGCCAAGCTAATAGCTAGGATTGGACTAACCAAGCTATACTCAATGCTTTTACTTACTTGTAGTTGAGTGAATAGACTTCACTCAACGGTTGTGGACTTAAACAGATTTCTGTCCTTCCACAGCTTTACTTTGTGACCAGCTGTCACAATCTCTTAGACCACATGTCTAACCATGTTCCAAGGGAAACCTACATGCATGAACTTAAGCATACATCAAATACAACTTTATATATATCATTGACATGATTGACTTCTTCAAATCAGGAACATTGTGGGTAAGGGACCCAACAGATGGCAACATACACCTTCCACAACCTTCGAATGATGTGTCTCTTCAGCTTTGCCTCTGAGATAGGCTCTTTCGGATCCAATGTTGATATCTCTTCGCAGAGGTTTTTCATCTTCAGAAATAATGATGATATGAACATATCACCCTGAGTGGTCTTCACCAATTCATTTTCCAAGAACTGTAGCCGAGCTACGTTTTTCTTGTTAAATAGGTCACCAAGACCGTCTAGATCTCTGCAGCTGACTGATATCCGATAATGTGGTCAAAGAGCTCTGGTGAGATAACACGCTTTAGAATGAACTCTGTCTTAGCATTCGCCCTCCTCCAAGCTCTCACCCACTCAACATTCTCCGTAACAGCAACCACCTCTTGTTTGCCATTTCCACCGACGACCTCCCAAAGGTCCTCGCCAATAAAATAGTTCTTCATGCAAGACATCCACTTCTTAAAGTTGGTATATGTTAAGAGCTCAATCTCAAAACTTCTTGCATAACCGACTTTCATTATTAAACCTTTATTCACTTAAACTTTCCAAAGATAGCACACCTCTGAGGTTGATCAATTGTTAAATCTTCAATACCCCTCTGATAGCATGTGAAAATTTCTCAGAAGCTGAGTAAGGTCGCAAGAACACTCAACCAAACCAAAGTCAAGTAATAACCAGAAACAACAGAAGCACTAAAGGCACTATGAAATTAAAAATCTTTTTTACAATGCGAGTTATACATTGCGAGACCTGATTCACAATGCACTTGATGGAAGCAAAAAATACAAGCAAGAGAAACCGGCGGACTGATAATAGTAATCGCCCAAGCTGCTAATCCCCAAGCCCGTCCGCTGAAACCGCCAAACTGTCAGACCGCAACTCAAGCAGAGCGGACTGCCTGTTATTGAAATGTTGATGAATTGAGAAAACAGACTACTCGCTGAGACCGGACGAATTCCTTGAATTATCTGTAACCTCGAGGAAGAAAATTGTTAGCCGCACTAACCATAACTTGTTGTATACCACAAACTGCTATCCGTGAACTGTTCCACACTGAGCTTCCCAACAAGTTGTCTAGTCGCACGGTGCTAGCCGCACAGCCTGCACTACAAGTCAACTTCACTTAGCCGCATGGTTAGAAAGATCTAACCGCAAGTTCAAAACGTGAGCTGAGTTCTTAATATTCCTGTTATATATGACGAGTCGAGAACCGCTATTTATAGATGGCAAGGAGAGTGTGGTCACCGCCCATAGCGATAAGATAACCACCCGCCATCCTGCAACTAGCAACACCTATCTGCACAAAAGTGCGGATATCAGAGTCAGTCTGTGAGTGATAAACCATCAATCCACCCATGTGATAAGATCCACTAGTCCGCATTGTAACACCCCAGTTTTGCAAGAGAGTCAGTGTGCGGTTCTGGAAAATTTTGAGTTTCTGGCAGGAGGCACACGGCCTGCGACACGGGCGTGTCGCAGGGCGTGTCGAGGCCATGTCGACACTCGGCCCAAGTGTCGACACTTTCGCTCGACAAAGTGTCGAGAGTGAGGCACACGGCCTGCGACACGGGCGTGTCGCAGGGCGTGTCGAGGCCGTGTCGACACTCGGCCCAAGTGTCGACACTTTCGCTCGACAAAGTGCCGAGAGTGGGGCACACGGCCTGCGACACGGGCGTGTCGCAGGGCGTGTCGAGGCCGTGTCGACACTCGGCCCAAGTGTCGACACTTTCGCTCGACGAATGTCGAGACTGGGGTACACGGCCTATGACACGGGCGTGTCACAGGGCGTGTCCCGCGTGGTCGACGATCTTCGCTCGATATTTTCCGCGGTGTCGACACAAAGCCTGTCGACGGGTGTCGAGACTTGGCACACGGCTTGGGACACAGGCGTGTCCCAGGCCGTGTCACCTCTCGGGTTGGTTTCGGAGCCGTGTCGTTGGAGGCACACGGCCGGCCACACGGCCGTGTCACTGGGGACACGGGCGTGTCGGATGGAACACGGGCGTGTCGGATGCCCGTGTGCGGTTCCAGGCGCGTCAATTTGAGACGGCGAATGAGGCACACGGTGTAACGCCCCGGATTTTTGATTACGTACGCATGATGGGCGTTACGTTGGTTTTGACTGTAGTTTGAGCATGGTTTTTCCCGCGGGCTTGCGAGTGGCTGTTTTGTTTGCCAAGTTGCACGATTCCCCAGCAAACCAGAGTCCATATGAGGGACTCAGTGAGGCCTCTTAGGGAATGCTTGCACTTTTTCGCGCCCGGGTAATGTAGCTCAAAATAAATTGCTGGTTCAGGAAACAAAAAAGGGTAAAAAGTACTTGAGGCAAAAATGGTCTAGGACGTCTCAGAAACATTTTTCACAAAAGGGAAAAATGGTCGTTTTTGTGCTAGACACACCCCTTGACACGGGCGTGACCCAGGCCGTGACCTGGGCGTGACCTTGACTCGACGAGTTTTTCTTGCGTCGAGTTGAGCTCGACGAATGGGGTACACGCCCCGTGACACGGACGTGTCACGGGCCGTGTCCCGCTTCATCGAGTGTCGAGTGTCGATCGTCGAGTATCGAGCGTCGAGTATCGAGTGTCGAGTCGTCGAGAGAGGGGACACGGCCTGTGACACGGGCGTGTCACAGGGCGTGTCAGGCTGGGTCGAGTGTCGACCCTTTTTGTCGACGAGGTGTCGAGACACGGGTTACACGCCCTAGGTCACGGGCGTGACCGACCCGTCACGGGCGTGTACCCGGCCATGTACCGTGTGGATAAACTTTGATTTGCCGACTTTCGGCTCCGCTATAGGTACACGCCCTGTGTCACGGGCGTGACACAGGGCGTGACCGGCCCGAAAATCGACTTTTTCCAGTTTTTTTGTGCCGTTCATTTCCTTGATTCTGCATCGAACGGTTCAGCTTTGTTCTGGAGGAAATAAGTCCGACACAGAGCTTTGTATGTCTCATTTTCTTCTTTTCATCTTCATCTTCTTCTTCTTCATTCCCAAAGAGAAAGCAAGAGAGCAAGGGAGCAAGCAAGGCAAGGAAAGGGGAGAGCAGCCGTCGCGACATCGTCTCGGTTCAGGCAAGCGGTGTTCTCCACCCTTGCCAATCTTCGTACTTGATTCAATTTTCCATTTGTCTAGCTTGATATCTTGTGTTGAATTTTTCTTTATTAGCCTTAGTCTTTCAATTCCCCTTAGTTTGTTCTTCTTGATTCAAATTATGATCAATACTCTTGTTTTCCCATGATCAATACTCTTGTGTTATGCTAATTCCCTATGCTAAGTCCCTATGCTAAATGACCTTGCTCTCCCATGTTTAGTTTTGTTGGTATCAAGTCTATGCTAGATTAATTCATGTAGCTAATTCGGTTCATATTCATGTAACCTATCTAGTAGAGGTGATTTTTCCTTGGTCAATTCAAACTCTATCATGTGATTTTATTTTGATACAAAGCATGTGATTTTTATGGGATGAAGGCATTAAACGCTACGTTGGCAATTGGTAGTCGTGTGTAAGGGCGATGAAAGGAGCGTGTTACCTTGGGTTATGGGGCGTTTTGCGAGGCGAATTTGTGAACCATGGCAGGAGCGTTTGTGTGAGAATTTTGCAAGGGGTGGTGTGGTTTCAGCCTGTGGCCACCGGGTTTTGTTTTTGTGGTTAGAGAGACCACTTGGGCCCCGATTTGGGCTGGTTTTGTTTGGTGTGTTCCACTTTAGGGCCGCCACCGGTAAGACCCTTGCGAAATTGAACTTAACCGCTGCTTATGCTTCACTTGTCTAGTAGGTTCTTGTCCTATGAATGATGGAATGGGCATGTGTTTTGCCTTTTGCTCCTGCGGGTTGAGCAGGATTTGATGAACTTGTACGCACTTGGTGCGTTTGGCATGGATTGTGGTGCGTTTTCCACTTGTTTTGTTCACTCATGTTACTTGATGAAACATCTCTGTGGGGTCGGTAAGCCCCTTCGTTAAAATATATGACATTTATGCTCTCTTTTTGTATAGCTTGGTTGATTGCTGAGGTATTCTTTCTTGAATGCCTCAGGTGCAGGTTTTCTTTTGTGTAAATACTCTTGGTGGTTTTCTTTTGTGTAAATATGAACTAGACTGCTAATGTAACTCATTTGGATGGAATGATATGTACCTGCTTTTGGGATGGTTTTCTAGTAGGTTGCATTAGCTATTTTGACTAATGATATGTACTATCGTATATCATGCATACATGTTTTGTTTAACTAACACATACTTTTCAAATGACGTAAACAAAGAGGAGTTCTTATAGTAGTATCACTCTAGACTGCATATAGGAGCTCATCATAAATAAACAAAGTATTTCCGCCGCGTACAAAGACAATTTTACTATCTAAGGCCGAGGGATACGGCCATTTAATCCAAAAGTTTTCCTGCATGTAACTATTGAATTTCAACTTGTAAAGTCAGCGTCAAGAGTTGCCTGAGCGTGTGCAGTTATCCCCTGCACGACGTGGCATCATAACCCGTAGTTCCTCTTGCTCTGATACGATATGCTCGTTGAGAAAATGCGGGTTGTGACACACGGCCCTGGACACGGGCGTGTGCCAGGCCGTGTTCGGCCCAGTTTTTCTATTTTCCAGGCGAATCGTGGCCATTCTTTTCTGGTTTTGGGATCTAACGGTTCAGGCCAACTCTTGGGAAGTTAAGTCCGATTTTAGGGTTGCAGACCCTCATTGTTTTCCAAGTCTTCTCTTTCTAAGTTCTTGAGAGAAGCTAGAGCGAGGAGGAAGAAGAAGAAGGTCTTGGGCTGTAGGAAGGGTTTCGGTGCTCCAAATCACGAGCCGAGTCCGGATCCGTGAAGCTTAGATCGTTGCGAAGATTTCCATCCGACCATTTTTGCCATGGCAAGGAAGAGGAGTCGGAAGGTAACGACATCTCTCCTCTCGGTCTTTAGGATGCATGTTTTTAGCATCGTTTCCTTCTAGATTTTGGGCACCAACCACTCGATTGAGAGGTGTTTGGTTGCCAAGGTTCAAGAGGAACCTCCGGGTCGATTGAGTCCGTCCCCGGCATATTTTGCATTAGAGATCCGCTTCGCTAGTGGATTAGGCATGGTGGGTGAAGCCGTAGTCGCGACCGTTAGTCCGACTCGGTGATGTTGCATACGAACTTAGGGATTCGTAGAGATTCCGTTGCGGCAAGACGCCGTTTGTGATGTGGTGGTGTTTCCCTTTTGTTTGAAAGAGTACGTGTAGTCGGAACCGGACAAGGTTAGCTCCTCGTGGCGGTAGATGGTTTCCTTAAGGGACAAGGTTAGCTCCGTATGAGTTGGAGATGGTTTCCTTGGTGGACAAGGTTAGCTTCGCACGAGTTGGAGATGGTTTCCTTGGTGCGCGGGAACGCTGCAGTACAAATGAGGGATTATGGTGATTTTAGTCTTGGATTGTGATGTGCCAAGGCGTGGCTAAGTCTCCGTGGTCGGCTGGCTATCCCGTGACATGTGCGTCATGTGTGGAGAGTGTCTCGGCGAGACTAGTCCCCTTCTGTGAGACTGACAAGAATGCCAAGCTTGGGGCAAGCCCGGGCAATGAGGCCATGAGCGGGTGGGGTCCAGCAAGGCTTCTTAGAATCGGTCAGTCTGTGTTTATTGGAATCCTGACATGAGACGTCAGAGCTTGCAGGCAATCCCGGGGCTAAGCCCACGAGCGGGTGGGGCCTTGGCAAGAATTCCATGTGGCGGCCTGTGCGCCGTTTGAGGGAGTTGTGTCTCCCTCATTGTTTGCGGTTTTATGCCAATGGGGAAATGTGAGTACCCAAATGTTGTGATGTTGTGCTAGTTGCATACGCAGTAGGGTGCCTTGGGCGAAGCCCGAGTGTTGCATACATGTTGCATAGTAGACCTTTTTATTACATGCTCAACCAGTAGAGAACGTGTTTGATGATTGAGACATCCAAGCCTGTTTTAATGCTTTTCTATTTATAGATGATTATATTGCATACGAAGTGCTGACTTGCAGGTTGGAGGGTTCCCCGGGATCCATTAGGGGCGGCCGGGAGGAGATGTGTTGTTACACAGTTTGAGGTCAGCCTTTGCTGACCCACGTTACGAATAATTTTTACAGGGCAAGGATCGCATGCAGAAGCTAGCACGCCGGCCAGAAAGGCCTAAGCCCCATGAAGTGTTTTTCCCTCTTTTGTAACACTGCAGTTATGATGATGTTTGTTTGAGACTATTTTGTCCGGCTTGCATGCCGAGATAGACTAGGAGTGCTGAGCACATTCATGTTTGATGTACTATTTGTTTTTGGACACTTGTTGTAAGGCCTTAAGGTCATTTGTTTTACTCTTTAGTGGTGGATAACTTCTAGTCCTGTTTTGTTTCCGCTGTGTTGTGCAAGTGTTTTGAGTTTGGGTAGTTATATCAACTTATAATACTAAAGTTGTGGCGTCCGTATGTTGTGGGGCCCCGGCCGAACCTATATTATACGTTCATTACAGGGGAGGTGTTACAATTTGGTATCAGAGCGAGGTTTGATTCAAGGTTAGTGCGTAGAGAAGTTATCCACATAAGAGTAACGCGGGACCGTGAGTGTCCTTATGTTTTAGTCTTGAGATTGGAGATTAATCCCTTATTTCTTGTTTTCCTGAAGAGTGCAAGCAACGAGGCGGGCACTTCAAGAGCAAGGGATGATCTCTCGGCGAGCAGTGCTACTGCTCCAGGGCTTTTGGGCACAGGTGTAAACCCGGCCGACTTCTGCCGTATGCTTGCAGAAGCGATGGTGGCAGCCCAAGCAGCGGCTGCAGCCCAGGTAGCAACCCCTGCTACACCGGACACGGCGACGGCCGTGCCAGGCGGAGAAGCCAGGCGAGTGGAGCCTTTGGCGGAAAGGGTGGTGGTAGGACATGGAGACCGGCACATGAAGTATTTCCTGAGTTTCCATCCCCCGTCTTTCAAGGGTGTTGGAACGCCAACGGATGCGGAGGATTGGTGGGTTCGTATTCAAGAACTGCTAAGGGCGGCAGAGACGGCAGAGGAAAAGAAAGCGGAGTATGCGGCGTTCATGTTGGAAGGAGACGCCAAGTTGTGGTGCGTGAGCCTTAGTGGCCGCCAGTTTCCTGGACGCACCCCGTCGGTGGAGGAATTTTGGGGACGCTTTTCTAAAGAGATATATTCCAGTTTCTACGCGGTTGGCCCTACAGAGGCAGTTTCTGCATCTAATGCAGCGAGACAAAACGGTGGACGAATACGTGCAAGAGTTCACCCGTTTGGGTCGTTATGCGGGAACGACAATGGCGGATGATGTAGAGAGGGATAACCTCTTCTACCAAGGGTTGAGGGAAAATCTGAGACAACCCCTCATCGCCATGAAGAGGGAGAGATTTAATGATCTAGTTGAAGCCGCCAGGAGTTTGGAGAATGATCTGGAGCGAACCCAACGTCGAAAGGGTTTTACTCCCAAGCAAGGGGAAGGGAAGCCTTCCCAATCTCATGTAAAGTCTGATGAGAGTAGGTGGAGGAAGAAGCCTCACTTTTCCGGGTCCGGTGAAAAGAGCAAGTGGGCGCCAGGAGGTTCTCACTCTAGGGGACCACCGACGTGCTACAACTGCGGGAAGGTTGAGCACATAGCCCGTGCCTGTCAGCAAGGTGGAGCGGGGCAAGAGACAAAGCAGGAGCAGTCTGTGCGCTCGGGCCCCAGTGCTGCAGAGAAAGGAAAGATGGCGGAGTCGAGCGCTTCTCGGTTCCAACCGGTGCAACCAAGGGCTTACAACCTTGGACAGCAAGAAGCGATCCGTCAAACCGATGTGGTGACAGGTATGAAGAAAATTTAAGTTTAAATTTTGTGTGTCATCCTTTTAGACTTTTGTGTGTTGTCTATGTTGTAGGTTTCGTGTTAGTTTCCGGATACCCTGCTAGGGTATTGTTTGACACGGGAGCATCGCACTCCTTTCTTGCGGAGAGCTTCATCCGGAGAATAGGAGTTGAGTCTTTCTCGGCGGACGCGGAGTTGAAAGTGCGCATGCCCAATGGGTCATCCATGACCACCGGTGCTAAAGGGCGCATTTGTTGGGAGCTAGACGGAGTTGCCTTCGTTTTGGAAGCAGCAGTGTTACCATTAGTAGAGTTCGATGTCATTTTGGGCATGGACTGGCTTGCAGAGCAGCGCGCCAGCATTGATTGTTTATCCAAGGTAGTGACCCTAAAGAGTAAGGGGCAAGCGGAAGTCAAATTTGTGGGCCTTTGTGGAGTAGCCCATTCCCTAATTACGGCCATGCAAATGATGCGGGCGGTTAACCAGGGTGGTGTGGCGCTGGTAGCATTTTTGGAGGTTCGTCTCTCCCATCTATCTATTGAGGAAGTGCCCGTTGTGGCAGAGTTCAAGGATGTGTTTCCGGATGAACTCCCTAGAGCGTCTCCTCGTCGGGAGATCGACTTCTCGATCGAGTTAGTGCCGGAGGCTAGACCGGTGTCGCGTCCTCCATTTAGGATGGCACCAAAGGAGTTGGCGGAACTTAAGGTACAGTTACAGGAATTGATGGAGCAAGGGTATATTAGACCCAGTTCTTCACCGTGGAGCGCACCGGTGTTGTTTGTAAAGTAGAAAGACGGTAGCATGCGCCTATGCATAGACTACCGAGAGCTGAACAAATTGACCGTCGAGAATAAGTATCTGATCCCTCGGATAGACGATTTGTTCGACCAATTGGTAGGGTCGGTGGTATATTCGAAACTGGACTTGAAGTCAGGCTACTATCAACTGCGAATTCGAGACGAGGACATACCCAAGACTGTTTTTGGGACAAGGTACGGACACTTTGAGTTTACGGTGATGCCGTTCGGGTTGACGAACGCACCATCGGTGTTCATGGACCTGATGAATCGAGTATTTCGGGATTACTTGGATTCGTTTGTGGTTGTCTTCATTGATGACATCTTGGTGTACTCCAAGTCTGAAGTGGAGCATGAGACCCACTTGAGAGTGGTCCTGCAAGTGTTGAGGGAGAACCAATTGTTTGCAAAGTTCTCAAAGTGCGAGTTCTGGTTAGCCAAGGTGGCATTTTTGGGCCACGTGATTAGTGGTGATGGGGTGGCAGTGGATCCAGCGAAAGTGGAGGCCATCAGAGATTGGCCGGTGTTGAGGACCGTGGCGGAAGTTCGAAGTTTTCTTGGACTAGCCGGGTATTATAGGGGATTCGTGGAGAATTTCTCGAAGATAGCTCTACCCCTCACCTCTCTCACTCGTAAAGATCATAAGTTTATGTGGACCCAAGAGTGCGGTCAAGCATTCGAGGCACTGAAGGAGAGGCTTATGATGGCTCCAATCCTGAGTCTACCGCAAGGGACCGAGGGATTTCAGATCTTCAGTGACGCATCGGGATGCGGTTTGGGTTGCGTTTTGGTGCAACATGGAAAGATGATAGCTTTTGGGTCTAGACAGCTGAAACCTCATGAGAGGAATTACCCCGTCCACGACTTGGAGTTGGCGGCGGTAATCTTTGCGTTGAAAATATGGCGGCATTATGTTTATGGTGCAAAAGTGGAGATTTTCACGGATCACAAAAGCTTGAAGTATCTCTTGGATCAAAAGGACTTGAACATGCGGCAACGCAGGTGGGTTGAGTTTCTTGGAGACTACGAGGTGACGATTCAGTATACGCCAGGTAAAGCCAATGTGGTGGCGGATGCCTTGAGTAGGAAGTACTCGGGGCAAGGGAATTGGATCCAAGCCCATGATGAGCGGTTGGTACGGGAATGGGAGTCCCTTGGTTTGGAATGTGTTGCAAGAGGCGAGTCCAGCGAGGCTCGGTTGAGCTGGATTGAAGTGCAAAACGACTTGTCCGATCGTATTCGGGAAGCGACTCGATTGGATGTGGAGTTTCAACCTTTTGTGTTGGAGGCTCAAAAGGGCGAGAGCAGCGCCTGGGAGATGATTGGTGGAATCTTGAGAAAGGATGGAAGGGTTTGTGTACCGCAGTTTGGCAATCTCCGTGAGGAGTTGATGTTTGAGGCTCACTTCTCAAAGTACTCCATTCACCCGAGCAGTACAAAGATGTACTTGGATATGAAGAAATCCTTTTGGTGGCCGGGGTTGAAGCGGGACGTAGCTTTGTATGTGAATCGTTGCCAGACTTACGCCTTGGTGAAGGCCGAATGTCAGAAGCCGGGCGGGTTCCTGAAGCCCCTTCCGATCCCTGAATGGAAATTTGAGGACATCTCCATGGACTTTGTGCATGGTTTGCCTAAATCGCAGCATGGTAATGATGCTATTTGGGTGATCGTGGATCGCCTAACCAAGGTGGCTCACTTCATCCCAAATCGGAAAGAGGACAGCGTAGAGAAGCTGGTGGAGTTGTATGTTCGCAACATCGTGCGACTGCACGGAATTCCTAAGAGCATAGTCAGTGATCGAGATGGATGGTTTACTTCTAAGGACTGGAGATTGGTTCAGAAGAGCTTGGGCACGAAGCTAAAGTTCAGTACAACGTTCCATCCTCAAACTGATGGGCAAACTGAAAGAACGAACCGTACTATGGAGGATATGTTGAGAATGTGCGTTCTTGATTTTGGCAAGAAGTGGGAGGATCACCTCTTCATGGTAGAATTCGCGTACAATAACAGTTTTCAAGCTAGTATAAAGATGGCGCCATACGAAGCTTTGTATGGGAGGCGGTGTCGAACGCCAATGTCTTGGGCAGAGGCGGGAGACACCAAACTTTTGGGAAAGGATGTGGTAGTTGACGCTTGTGAGTTGGTACGGACCATCCAAGAGCGTATGAAGGTGGCGCAAGACAGGCAAGCAAAATATTTTAATCCTCGTCACCGAAAGTTGGAATTTGCAGTTGGTGATTGGGTTTATCTGAAGGTCAAGCCGTTCAAAGGCGTCTCATGGATTCGCCGACTCAAGAAGTTGAGTCCAAGGTTTTTGGGGCCTTTTAAAATTATTGAGCGGGTAGGAGAAGCAGCCTATCGGTTAGCGTTGTCCGCAGATTTGAGTGGATTACATGACGTCTTCCACGTCTCCGTTTTGAGGAAAGCCTTGGTGGAGGCTAGCGTGGTGATTGAGCCGGCATCGGTGCCGATTGAGGAAGACTTGAGGACGCGAGTCCTTCCAATTGCTATAGAGGATTCAGAGACTCGGCAGTTGCGGAATAAAGAAGTTAAACTTGTGAAAGTTCGATGGGACAACTGCGGTCGTGAGGAGTTCTCTTGGGAACGAGAACAGGTCATGCTAGAAGACTATCCAGAACTCTTTTTGTCAGGTACAACTTAAGTTTTGTACCTCTTTTGTTTTGAAATTTCGGGACGAAATTCTGTTAAGTGGGGGAGAGTTGTAACACCCCAGTTTTGCAAGAGAGTCAGTGTGCGGTTCTGGAAAATTTTGAGTTTTTGGCAGGAGGCACACGGCCTGCGACACGGGCGTGTCGCAGGGCGTGTCGAGGCCGTGTCGACACTCGGCCCAAGTGTCGACACTTTCGCTCGACAAAGTGTCGAGAGTGAGGCACACGGCCTGCGACACGGGCGTGTCGCAGGGCGTGTCGAGGCCGTGTCGACACTCGGCCCAAGTGTCGACACTTTCGCTCGACAAAGTGCCGAGAGTGGGGCACACGGCCTGCGACACGGGCGTGTCGCAGGGCGTGTCGAGGCCGTGTCGACACTCGGCCCAAGTGTCGACACTTTCGCTCGACGAATGTCGAGACTGGGGTACACGGTCTGTGACACGGGCGTGTCACAGGGCGTGTCCCGCGTGGTCGACGATCTTCGCTCGACGTTTTCCGCGGTGTCGACACGAAGCCTGTCGACGGGTGTCGAGACTTGGCACACGGCTTGGGACACGGGCGTGTCCCAGGCCGTGTCACCTCTCGGGTTGGTTTCGGGGTCGTGTCGTTGGAGGCACACGGCCGGCCACACGGTCGTGTCACTGGGGACACGGGCGTGTCGGATGGAACACGGGCGTGTCGGATGCCCGTGTGCGGTTCCAGGCGCGTCAATTTGAGACGGCGAATGAGGCACACGGCCCTGGACACGGGCGTGTGTCAGGCCTTGTTCGACCCAGTTTTTCTATTTTCCAGGCGAATCGTGGTCATTCTTTTCTGGTTTTGGGATCTAACGGTTCAGGCCAACTCTTGGGAAGTTAAGTCAGATTTTAGGGTTGCAGACCCTCATTGTTTTCCAAGTCTTCTCTTTCTAAGTTCTTGAGAGAAGCTAGAGCGAGGAGGAAGAAGAAGAAGGTCTTGGGCTGTAGGAAGGGTGTAACACCCCAGATTTTTGCAAGAGGTTCAGTCTGCAGTTCTGGAAAATTTTTGGGTTTCTGGCAGGAGGCACACGGCCTACGACACGGGCGTGTCGCAGGGCGTGTCGAGGCCGTGTCGACACTCGGTCCAAGTGTCGACACTTTCGCTCGACAAAGTGTTGAGAGTGAGGCACACGGCCTGCGACACGGGCGTGTCGCAGGGCGTGTCGAGGCCGTGTCGACACTCGGCCCAAGTGTCGACACTTTGTGCTCGACAGAGTGTCGAGAGTGGGGCACACGGCCTGCGACACGGGCGTGTCGCAGGGCGTGTCGAGGCCGTGTCGACACTCAGCCCAAGTGTCGACACTTTTGCTCGACAGGGTGTCGAGACTGGGGCACACGGCCTGTGACACGGGCGTGTCACAGGGCGTGTCCCGTTTGGTCGACGATCTTCGCTCGACGTTTTTCCGTGGTGTCGACACAAAGCCTGTCGACGGGTGTCGAGACTTGGCACACGGCTTGGGACACGGGCGTGTCCCAGGCCGTGTCACCTCTCGGGTTGGAGTTGGGGCCGTGTCGTTGGAGACACACGGCAGGCCACACGGTCGTGTCACTGGGGACACGGGCGTGTCGAATCGAACACGGGCGTGTCGAATGCCCGTGTCTGATTCCAGGCGCGTCGATTTGAGACGGCGAATGAGGCACACGGCCCTGGACACGGGCGTGTGCCAGGCCGTGTTCGGCCCAGGTCTTTTATTTTCCAGGCGAATCGCAGCCAGTCTTTTTCTGGTTTTGGGATCTAACGGTTCAGGCCATCTCCTAGGAAGTTAAGTCCGAATTTAGGGTTACAGATCCTCATTCTTTTTCAAGTCCTCTCTTTCTTAGTTCTTGAGAGAAACTAGAGCAAGGAGGAAGAAGAAGAACTCTTGGGCTGTAGGAAGGGTTTCGGAGCTCCAAATCGCGAGCCGAGTCCGGATCCGTGAAGCTTGGAGCGTTGCGAAGTTTTCCATCCGGCTAGTTTGCCATGGCAAGGAAGAGGAGTCGGAAGGTAACGACATCTCTCCTCTCGGTCTTTAGGATGCACGTTTTTAGCATCATTTTCTTCTAGATTTTTGGGCACCAAACTCTCAAATGAGAGGGGCTTTGGTTTGCCAAGGTTCAAGAGGAACCTCCGGGTTGATTGAGTCCGTCCCCGGCATATTTTTGCATTAGAGATCCGCTTCGTTAGTAGATTAGGCATGGTGGGTGAAGCCGTGGTCGCGACCGTTAGTCCGACCCGGTGATGTTGCATACGAACTTAGGGATTCGTAGAGATTTCCGTTGCGGCAAGATGTCGTTTGTGTTGTGGTGGTGATTGTCCCGTTTGCTAGAAAAGGGTACTTGTAGTCGAACCCGGACAAGGTTAGCTCCTCGTGGCGGTAGATGTTTTCCTTGAGGGACAAGGTTAGCTCCGTATGAGAATGGAGATGGTTTCCTTGGTGGACAAGGTTAGCTCCGCACGAGTTGGAGATGTTTTCCTTGGTGCGCGGGAACGCTGCGGTACAAAGAGGGATTGCGATGTGTTTAGTCTTGGTTGTGTTGTGCCAAGGCGTGGCTATGTCTCCGTGGTCGGCTGGCTATCCCGTGACATGTGCGTCATGTGTGGAGAGTGTCCCGGCGAGACTAGTCCCCTTCTGTGAGACTGACGAGAATGCCAAGCTTGGGGCAAGCCCGGGCAAAGAGGCCACGAGCGGGTGGGGTCCAGCAAGGCTTCTTAGAATCGGTCAGTCTGTGGTTGTTGGAATCCTGACATGAGACGTCAGAGCTTGCAGGCAAGCCCGGGGCTAAGCCCACGAGCGGGTGGGGCCTTGGCAAGAATTCCATGTGGCGGCCTGTGCGCCGTGGGAGGGAGTTGTGTCTCCCTCAATGTTTGCGGCTTTATGCCAATTGGGGAAATGTTAGTACCCAAATGATGTGATGTTGTGCTAGATGCATACGCTGTAGGGTACCTTGGGTGAAGCCCGGGTGTTGCATTCATGTTGCATAGTAGGCCATTTCTTTATATGCTCAACCAATAGAGAACATGTTTGTTGATTGAGACATCCAAACCTGTTTTAATGATTTTCTAGTTATAGAAATTTTTATTACATATGAAGTGCTGACTTGCAGGTTGGAGGGTTCCCCGGGGTCTGTTAGGGGCGGCCGGGAGGAGATGTGTTGTTACACAGTTTGAGGTCAGCCTTTGCTGACCCACGTTACTAATAATTTTTACAGGGCAAGGATCGCACGCAGGAGCCAGCACGCCGGCCAAAAAGGCCTAAGCCCATGAAGTGTTTTCTCTTTTGGTAGCACTACTTTTGATTGATGTATGCTCGTGGCTATTTTGTCCGGCTTGCATGCCGAGGTAGATTAGGAGTGCTGAGCACATTCATGTTTGATGTACTGTTTACTTTTGGACATTTGATGTAAGGCCTTAAGGCCATTTGTTTACTCTTTTGGTTAGTGGATAACTTCTAGTTGTGCTTGGTTTTCCGCTGTGTTGTGCAAGTGTTTTGAGTGTGGGTAGCTATATCAACTTTTAATACTAAAGCTGTGGCGTTCGTATGTTGTGGGGCCCCGGCCGGACCCATATTATACGTTCATTACAGGGGAGGTGTTACAATTTGGTATCAGAGGCAGGTTAGATTCAAGGTCAGTGCGTAGAGAAGTTATCCACATAAGAGTAACGCGGGACCATGAGTGTCCTTATGTTTTAGTCTTGAGATTGGAGACTAATCCCTTATTTCTTGTCTTCCTGAAGAGTGCAAGCAACGAGGCGGGCACTTCAAGAGCAAGGGATGATCTCTCGGCGAGCAGTGCTACTGCTCCAGGTCTTTTGGGCACGGGTGTAGACCCGGCCGACTTCTGCTGCATGCTTGCAGAAGCGATGGTGGCAGCTCAAGCTGCAGCAGCGGCTCAGGTGGCAGCCCCTGCCACACCAGATACGGCAACGGCCGTGCCAGGAGCAGAAGTCAGGCGAGTGGAGCCTTTGGCGGAGAGGGTAGTTGTCGGACATGGAGACCGACACATGAAGTATTTCCTGAGTTTCCATCCCCCGTCTTTCAAGGGTGTTGGAACGCCAACGGATGCAGAGGATTGGTGGGTTCGTATTCAAGAACTACTAAGGGCGGCAGAGACGCCAGAGGAAAAGAAAGCTGAGTATGCGGCGTTCATGTTGGAAGGAGACGCCAAGTTGTGGTGGGTGAGCCATAGCGGCCGCCAGTTTCCGGGACGCACCCCGTCAGTGGAAGAGTTCGGGGACGCTTTTCTCAAGAGGTATATCCCAGTTTCAACTCGGTTGGCCCTGCAGAGGCAGTTTATGCATCTAATGCAGCGAGACAAGACAGTGGATGAGTACGTGCAAGAGTTCACCCGATTGGGTCGTTATGCGGGAACGACAATGGCGGATGATGTAGAGAGGATAACCTCTTCTACCAAGGTTTGAGGGAGAATCTGAGACAACCCCTCATCTCCATGAAGAGGGCGGGATTTAATGATCTAGTTGAAGCCGCCAGGAGTTTGGAGAATGATTTGGAGCGAACCCAACGCCGAAAGGGTTTTACTCCCAAGCAAGGGGAAGGGAAGCCTTCCCAATCTCATAGTAAGTCTGATGGGAGTAGGTGGAGGAAGAAACCTCACACTCCCAGATCTGGAGAGAGGAGCAGCTGGACGCCTGGGGGTTCCCACTCTAGGGGACCGCCGACGTGCTACAACTGCGAGAAGGTTGGGCATATAGCCCGTGCTTGTCAGCAAGGGGGAGCGGGGCAAGAGTCAAAGCAGGAGCAGTCTGTGCGCTCGGGCCCCAGTGCTGCAGAGAAAGGAAAGATGGCGGAGTCGAGCGCTTCTCGGTTCCAACCGGTGCAACCAAGGGCTTACAACCTTGGACAGCAAGAAGCGATCCGCCAAACTGATGTGGTGACAGGTATGAAGAGAATTTAAGTTCAAATTTTGTGCTTCATCCTTTTAGACTTTTGTGTAATGTCTATGTTGTAGGCTTCGTGTTAGTTTCCGGATACCCCGCTAGGGTATTGTTTGATACGGGAGCATCGCACTCCTTTCTTGCGGAGAGCTTCATCCGGAGAATAGGAGTTGAGTCTTTCTCGTCGGGAGCAGAGCTGAAAGTGCGCATGCCCAATGGGTCATCTATGACCACCGGGGCTAAATGGCGCATTTGTTGGGAGCTTGACGGAGTTGTCTTCGCTCTGGAAGCGGCAGTGTTACCATTAGTAGAGTTCGATGTCATTTTGGGCATGGACTGGCTTGCAGAGCAGCGCGCCAGTATTGATTGCCTTTCTAAGGTGGTGACCTTAAGGAGTAAAGGGCAAACAGAGGTCAAGTTTGAGGGCCTTGGTGGAGTGGCTTGTTCCCTGATATCGGCCATGCAGCTGGTGCGGGCGGTTAACCAGGGTGGTGTAGCGCTTGTAGCGTTATTGGAGGTTCGTCTCTCCCAACTGACTATTGAGGAAGTGCCTGTGGTGGCAGAGTTCAAGGATGTGTTTCCGGATGAACTTCCTGGAGCGCCTCCTCGGCGGGAGATCGACTTCTCGATCGAGTTAGTGCCGGAGGCTAGACCAGTGTCACGTCCTCCATTTAGGATGGCACCAAAGGAGTTGGCGGAACTTAAGGTACAGTTACAGGAACTGTTGGAGCAAGGGTATATTAGACCCAGTTCTTCACCGTGGAGCGCACCGGTGTTGTTTGTAAAGAAGAAAGACGGTAGCATGCGCTTGTGCATAGATTACCGAGAGCTCAATAAGTTGACCGTCAAGAATAAGTATCTGATCCCTCGGATAGACGATTTGTTTGACCAGTTGGTGGGGTCAGTGGTATATTCGAAGTTGGACTTGAAGTCGGGATACTATCAACTACGAATTCGAGATGAGGACATACCCAAAACTGCCTTTGGTACAAGGTATGGACACTTTGAGTTTACGGTGATGCCGTTCGGGTTGACGAACGCACCATCGGTGTTCATGGATCTGATGAATCGGGTATTCCGGGAATACTTGGATTCTTTTGTGGTTGTTTTCATTGATGACATTTTGGTGTATTCCAAATCGCAAGTGGAGCATGAGACCCACTTAAGAATGGTTTTGCAAGTGTTGAGGGAGAATGAGTTGTATGCAAAATTCTCCAAATGCGAGTTCTGGTTGGAGAAGGTGGCATTTTTGGGCCACGTGATTAGCGGTGATGGGGTGGCAGTGGATCCAGCAAAAGTGGAGGCCATCAGAGATTGGTCGGTGTTGAGGACCGTGGCGGAGGTCCGAAGTTTTCTTGGACTAGCCGGGTATTATAGGAGATTCGTGGAGAATTTCTCGAAGATAGCTCTACCCCCACCTCTCTCACTCGCAAAGACCATAAATTTGTGTGGACCCAAGAGTGCGGTCAAGCTTTTGAGGCCCTGAAGGAGAGGCTTATGATGGCTCCGATCTGAGTTTACCGCAAGGGACCGATGGATTTCAAATTTTCAGTGACGCATCGGGATGCGGTTTGGGTGGCGTTTTGGTGCAACATGGGAAGGTGATAGCTTTTGGGTCTAGACAGCTGAAACCTCATGAGAGGAATTACCCCGTCCATGATTTGGAGTTGGCGGCGGTAATCTTCGCATTGAAAATTTGGCGACACTATGTGTATGGCGCAAGGGTGGAGATCTTCACGGACCATAAAAGCCTGAAGTATCTCTTGGATCAAAAGGACTTGAACATGCGGCAACGCAGATGGGTTGAGTTTCTGGGAGACTACGAAGTGGCGATCCAATATACGCCGGGTAAAGCCAATGTGGTGGCGGATGCGTTGAGTAGAAAGTACTCGGGGCAAGGAAATTGGATCGAAGCTCATGATGAGTGGTTGGTACGGGAATGAGAGTCCCTTGGGTTGGAATGTGTTGCGAGAGGCGAGTCTAGCGTGGCTCGGTTGAACTGGATTGAAGTGCAAAACGACTTGTCCGATCGTATTCGGGAAGCGACTCGATTAGATGTGGAGTTTCAACCTTTTGTGTTGGAGGCTCAAACGGGCGAGAGCAGCACCTGGGAGATGATCGGGGGAATCTTAAGAAAGGATGGAAGGGTTTGTGTACCGCAGTTTGGCAATCTCCGTGAGGGGTTGATGTTTGAGGCTCACTTCTCAAAGTACTCCATTCACCCGGGCAGTACAAAGATGTACTTGGATATGAAGAAATCCTTTTGGTGGCCGGGGTTGAAGCGAGATGTGGCTTTGTATGTGAGTCGGTGCCAAACATGTGCCTTGGTGAAGGCCGAATGTCAGAAACCGGGCGGGTTCCTGAAGCCCCTTCCAATTCCTGAGTGGAAATTTGAGGACATTTCCATGGACTTTGTGCATGGTTTGCCTAGATCGCAGCATGGTAATGATGCTATTTGGGTGATCGTGGATCGCCTAACCAAGGTGGCTCACTTCATCCCGAACCGGAAAGAGGACAGCGTGGAGAAGCTGGTGGAGTTGTATGTTCGCAACATTGTGCGACTGCACGGAATTCCTAAGAGCATAGTCAGTGATCGCGATGGACGGTTTACGTCCAAGGACTGGAGACTGGTTCAGAAGAGCTTGGGCACGAATCTAAAGTTTAGTACGGCGTTCCATCCTCAAACTGATGGACAAACGGAGAGAACGAACCGTACTATGGAGGACATGTTGAGGATGTGCGTTCTTGATTTTGGCAAGAGGTGGGAGGATCACCTCTTCATGGTAGAATTTGCGTACAACAACAACTTTCAAGCTAGTATAAAGATGGCGCCATACGAAGCTTTGTATGGGAGGCGGTGTCGAACGCCAATGTCTTGGGCGGAGGCGGGAGACACCAAACTTTTGGGAAAGGATGCGGTGGTTGACGCTTGTGAGATGGTACGGACCATCCAAGAGCATATGAAGGTGGCGCAAGACAGACAAGCAAAATATTTTAATGCTCGTCACCGGAAGTTAGAATTTGCAGTAGGTGATTGGGTTTATCTGAAGGTCAAGCCGTTCAAGGGCGTCTCGCGGATTCGCCGACTCAGGAAGTTGAGTCCAAGGTTTTTGGGGCCTTTTGAAATTGTTGAGCGGGTAGGAGAAGCAGCCTATCGGTTGGCATTGTCCGCAGATTTGAGTGGATTACATGACGTCTTCCACGTCTCCGTGTTGAGGAAAGCCTTGGTGGAGGCTAGCGTGGTGATTGAGCCGGCATCGGTGCCGATTGAGGAATACTTGAGGACACGAGTCCTTCCAATCGCTATAGAAGATTCGGAGATTCGGCAGTTGCGGAATAAAGAAGTCAAACTTGTGAAAGTTCGTTGGGACAACTGCGGTCGTGAGGAGTTCTCGTGGGAGCGAGAACAGGCCATGCTAGAAGACTATCCAGAACTATTTTCGTCAGGTACAATTTAAGTTTTTGTACCTCTTTTGTTTTGAAATTTCGGGACGAAATTCTGTTAAGAGGGGGAGAGTTGTAACACCCCAGATTTTTGCAAGAGGTTCAGTCTGCAGTTCTGGAAAATTTTTGGGTTTCTGGCAGGAGGCACACGGCCTGCGACACGGGCGTGTCGCTGGGCGTGTCGAGGCCGTGTCGACACTCGGTCCAAGTGTCGACACTTTCGCTCGACAAAGTGTCGAGAGTGAGGCACACGGCCTGCGACACGGGCGTGTCGCAGGGCGTGTCGAGGCCGTGTCGATGTACAACCTCGGGCTCGCAAAGAGCCCTCAAGAAGTAAAAAGGACGAGACAGGCAAAGGGTACCAAGAAGGCCCACTCGCCTGCGGCGAGATGATGGGCTCTCTAAAGGGCGAGAGGGCCCCTCCAGAGGTGTACAACCTCGGGCTCGCAAAGAGCCCTCAAGAAGTAAAAAGGACGAGACAGGCAAAGGGTACCAAGAAGGCCCACTCGCCTGCGGCGAGATGATGGGCTCTCTAAAGGGCGAGAGGGCCCCTCCAGAGGCGAGCGGGCCCCCAGAAGCAAGAGGACCTCCAGGGGCGAGAGGCTCCGGCGAGACGGGCGGTGGGTCCTTCTCGCCGGCAGGCGCCTTTCCTCTCGCCAGGGGGCAAGAAGGTTTTTTAACCTTTCCTATCAAAGCAGGTGGTTTTTTCTACCCCCGGTATTTTTACCCTTTTACCCTTGGTGGACTGCATATAGCTCCTCAGAACAGCGGAGTTTGGCTGTTGGCAGACCCAGCCAAGGGTATCCCAGTAATTTCAGGTCAGAGCAGTTTTGTTATTTGCAGTTCAGATTCTGAAATCTATAAATAAGCCCATAGGGGTTCTTCAGAAGGGACCCTTTTTTTTGGAGACTCCGGAGAGGTTTGATTGGCACGGTCTTCTGAGGAACTCCAAGCCCAGCTTTTGGCTTTGGAGGGGAAGTTCTTTGTGACCTTCCGGGTAAGCGGTGGGACCTCCCCGCTGCGGCTTTGGGCCAGTTTTCTAATCCTTCACGACCGGTCGGAGGTCGGAGCTTGGGCCAAGTAGGAGTCGGCTACACCCCTATTTTGTGAACATTCGTTGAATTCAAATTTTGGCTTCAACAGTTCTGGTGCGGTGAGCGTGGAAGTAGCCGGTTCAAGAAAAGTTGGAGTTTGGTCCTATGACAGGAGGTGAAGGAGAGGGGTCTGGTTCTGGAGGTTCCCCCTCCCAGGTAGAAGAGGCGACGAGGAAAATGCTGGAGGACTTCAGGCGAGAGGTCATGCAAACCATAAGCTTGGCCTTCTCGGCAAGGAGCGAGTGGGCGACACCTCAGGTCCCAATCGAGGTGGTCCCGCTCTTGGGCGAGAACGCCCCAGGACAGCGTCCGGGAAAGGAGGTCCCCACAGAGGCTGGCGAGAGGGACGTAGCGGCGCGAGAGCTCTTCCCTGGCCAGCGCCCCGGGAAGGAGATCCCAGCAGAAGACGGCGAGAAGGAGGCAGCTGTGCGAGAGCTTTTCCCTGGTCACGGTCTCGCAGATCGGGCCAGCCAGCCGAGGCCGCGAGACGTGCCCTCTCGGCAGGCTTGTCGGCGAGAGCCCATTCAGTGAACTAGTCATCTCTGCTCCGGTGCCAGAAGGGTTCCGGGAGCCCGATATGTCCTACTACTCAGGAAAGGATGATCCGGTACAGCATGTACAGTGGTTCGAAGATGTAGTTTCGATAAGGCAAATGACGGATGCGTTCAAATGTCGGCTGTTTGCCATCACTTTGAAGGAGAAGGCGCGAGATTGGTTCCATCAGTTGCCGGCAAGATCGATTTATTGTTTTGAGGATCTGCGGAGGGGCTTCTTATTGAGGTTTTCGACTTCGAAGAAGCGTAAGAAGGAGGCGGAGTGCTTGTTCTCGGTGAGGCAGAGACAGGATGAGACATTGGGACACTACGTGGATCGGTTTCAGGAAGAGATCCTCCAGGTCCAGGAGGTCCCCGGGTATACGCTGATGCTTGCGTTCACCTTGGGACTGAGACCAGGCTTCTTCAGCATGGAGTTAAAAAGGGTGCCCCCCCTCTCTTTCGAGGAACTTATGGAGAGGGCGGCGAAGGAAACAGATTTTGAGAGGGCCAATCCGGCGTTCGCAAGAAAGTTAGCCAGGTTGGCAGAAGACGATGAAAAGGAGCAAGGAGAGGGGAAGAAAAAGGAGCAGAAAGAGCAGAGAGAGAGGAGAGAAGAGAGAAGGAAGGAGGAACCCGAGGCCAGGGGGACCAGGGACAGATTCATCGGGGGGCCCGAGAGCCGAACAACCGGATAGGTTGGAGGCCTCATGAGGGTCGCCCCCAGGAGTTGGGAGGAGGCTTCCAGGGAAGAGATAATTTCCGGGAGCCAAGAAGGTTCGATCAACCAGCATGGAGACAAGGAGCGAGGGACCGTTTTCAGCATCAGCAGGAGGCAATGGAGATCGGTCGAGGAAGGGGAGCTCGAGGAGGAGGAAGAAGAGGAAGAGGAGAAGGGAGAAGGGGGTGGGGTGGCGTTACCTTTCTGTGACTTCCATCAGGAGAGAGGTCACGCTACAGCCACGTGCCCAGAATTCTTGGAAATGAGAGAGGCCAGAGGTTTGAGGAGGCAGGATCCGCCGGTGAGGATTGAGGAAATGCAGCAGGGGGAGACGGAAGATAGGTGCGAGGACCGGGTGGACGTGGGAACCCGGGGGGTATCGGGGCCATCCATGGGGGGATTGGGATCGAGGCCACCCGGAAGGGGAGCTTCCAGACCATGTTCCGAAAGGGGGTAGCCTCAACCTCCCAGACTCCACCCCCGCTAGAAAAAATCACCTTCTCTTCAGAAGATATGCCGGAGTACGAGGACCCATTCTGCGACGCCTTGGTGATCCAGACAGCGGTGGAAAACTTTACGGTCTCCAAGATCCTAGTGGATAACGGGAGCTCCGTAAATGTGATTTTTAAAAAGGCCTTCGATGAGATGCAGGTGGAAGCCAAGAGGGTTTTGGCCTCGGATGGACCGTTGTTCGGTTCTCCGGGGAAAGGAAAGAAGTGGAAGGGGGAGTAGGGCTGCACGTGAGGTTGGGGGCGTATCACGGAACTGCCGGTTCGTGATTGTAGATGCCCCGAGCAGCTACAGCGCCATCTTTGGGCGACCCCTTATCAGCGCCTTTCGCTGCGTCCCCTCCTCGTTCCATCAATGTCTCAAGTTTAACAATGGGGGGGTGCAGGTCAGGGTCAGGGGAGATCCTAAAGTGGCAAGACAGTGTTACGTCACGGCGGTTAACACCATATCTTGGATGGCAGAGGCGGAGGAGTTGGAAAAGGAGATAGCGGCGCAAGAAGAAGCCTTGAGGGAAGAGGAGGTGAGCCCAGAGGAAATCGGGAAGGAGGAGACTGAGAAGCAGAAAGGAGGTGTGCAGGAGGCGCAGGAGGATGTTGAGGTCGAGCAGCAACATGAGAGCCCGGAGGGAGGAATGGAAATTGAGGAGGAGCAAAGGGGAGAGGACATGCAGGAAGCCAGGAGGAGCGGAGAGTCGGAGCCACGAGAAAGAATGCTGGAGAGAGTGGAGAAGAAGGGGCAGAGGAAGAAGCCCAAAGGAACATGGAAATTGAGCAACAGCAGGACGAGGTGATAGAAGTTGAGGAAGCAGGAGGGGAGGAAGAACGGGAGCAGGAAGAAGAAGCAGGGGACGGCTGGGAACAGTCACGGCTGGAGGTGGCCGAGGAAGTGGTGGAGGTAGAGGTCCGCACCAGCCAGGGGCAGGTACGAAGGGTGCGGATCAGCGGGGGCTTGAGTCCCGAAGACCAGGAGCGGATGCGGGTCTGCATCCAGAACAACGTCGACATCTTCGCATGGAGCGCGGCGGACATGCCGGGCATTGATGCGGATGTGGCCTGTCACCGCCTAAATCTGGACCCTCGAATGCGCCCCATACGCCAGAAAATGAGGAGCATCGCCGTCAAGCTGGAGGAACCCATTCGCGAGGAGGTCAAGAAGCTCCTGGAGGCGGGCTTCATCTCGGAGATCCAGTACCCAGGCTGGATCTCCAATGTTGTAATGGTAAAGAAGGGGGGAGGAAAATGGAGAATGTGTATCGACTTTTCATTATTAAATAAATCGTGCCCAAGGATTGCTACCCCCTGCCTCGAATCGACGCGCTGGTTGATTCAGCCGTTGGTTTTTCTGTTATGAGTTTTCTGGATGCTTTTTCAGGTTACCATCAAATCCGGATGCACCCTCCCGACGTCAAGGACGTCTCCTTCATCACCAGGGAAGGGTGCTTTAGTTATAACATGATGCCCTTCGGGTTGAAAAACGCGGGGGCAACGTACCAACGGATGATGGATCGAGTTTTCCAGGGTCAGAGGGGTCGGAACCTAGAAGTCTACGTTGATGATCTCATGGTAAAGAGCAAAGGAATGAGCCTGCATCTCCAAGATTTGGAAGAAACGTTCGCCACCTTGAGGAAGTTCAAAATGAGGTTGAACCCCTTAAAGTGTGTTTTCGGGCAAGTCGTGGGAAATTCCTTGGGCACCTCCTGACCCCGGCAGGGGTAGAACCTAATCCTGATAAAGTAAAGGCCATTCTAGAACTAGAATCACCGCGAAACGCTAAAGAGGTGCAACGCTTGACAGGAAGCTAGCCGGCCTTAGCAGATTTCTCTCCAAATCAGGGGAGAAATGCTCACCTTTCTTTAAAGTACTACGAGGGAACCAGAGGTTCGAATGGACCGCGGAGTGTGAAGAGGCTTTTCAAAAGCTGAAGGAGCAACTCTCCCTGGCTCCTCTGCTTCAAAGCCCGAAGGAGGGGAGGATCTAACCTTGTACCTAGGGGTGGGAGCAGAGGCGGTGAGCTCCGTCCTAGTCAGAGAAGAGGGAAAGAAGCAGCTGCCCATTTATTATGTTAGCAGGATCCTAAGGAAGGCGGAGCTTCGCTACCCCATCCTAGAAAAACTGGCATACGCCTTGGTCATTTCGGCCAGGAAGCTCCGACCGTATTTCCAGGCTCATTCGATTAGGGTGGTCACGGACCATCCTCTCCGAAAAATTTTTGAAGGGGTGGAGCACTCGGGCAGGCTGGCCAAGTGGTCTATCGAGTTGAGTGAGTTCAACATTTCGTTCGTACCAAGGCTCTCCATTAAGGCACAGGTGGTGGCCGACTTCTTGGCAGACTACGTCGCGGAGGACGGGGCCGAGGAACCGCAGCAACCCGAGGCATGGAAGATCATGGTCGACGGGGCCTCGGGAAAGCACTCCCTCGGAGCGGGGGTGGTACTGACAAGTCCTCAGGGAGCGACCATAAGACAAGCAGTCGCCTTGCATTTCCCCACAACCAACAACCAAGCAAGTACGAGGCGGTGATAGCCGGCCTTCGCCTGGCCAAGGAGCTCGAGATCAAGGACGTTGAGGTTTTCACAGACTCATTGGTAGTGACGTCGCAGATACGTGGAGAGTTCGAGGCGCGGGAGCCCACCCTTGTGAAATATTTATCCAAGGTAAGAACGATCATCGGGGGGTTCCGGACGTTCTCCATCCAGCACGTCCCCAGAGGAGAGAACACTGCTGCCGATCAATTGGCCAAGTTCGGACCTTGGGAAGGAGGTGCCCTGACTGATTTATTCCATCCAGCGATTGAGGAGGGGGAGCTGATGGAGGTGGATCGGCGGCCCTCATGGGTAGACCCTTTCGTTACTTTCTTTCTGACAGGAACCCTCCCTGAGGGGGTCAAGGAGGCAAGAAGCTTCCGCCATAAGGCGGCTCATTATCTCATGCATGAAGGAGGACTGCACCGGAGGATGCTCTCGGGTCTCCTAGCTCGATGCATAACGGAGGAGGAGACCAGACACATTCTGGAGGAGGTGCACTCCGGGGAATGTGGTAGTCATTCCGGAGGGAGGACATTGGAAGCAAGGGTGGTCAGGCAGGGGTACTTCTGGCCCACCCTGAGGAAGGACGCGACAGAGTTTGCAAGGAAATGCCGGAAGTGCCAGCTTACGCCCCACTCCAGCTCTTGCCGGCTCAAAGGCTCCGAAGCATCACAGCACCGTGGCCTTTCGCCATTTGGGGAATGGATCTAGTGGGCCCTTTTCCTCCAGCTAGTGGGCAAAGAAGATTCCTCCTGGTTATGATAGATTACTTCTCCAAGTGGCTGGAGGTTAAGGCACTAGCAAAGGTGACCTCCCAGGTCATCAGGAACTTCGTCTGGGGGGAGATCATCTGCAGGCACGGGCTGCCTCAGGCCATCGTCACGGATAATGGCCCCCAGTTTGCTAGTGAAGAGTTCATCAGCTTCTGCACTCAGCAGGGCATTGACCTCAGGTTTTGCCTCTGTCCACCACCCCAGGAGCAACGGTCAGTGGAGGCGGCGAACAAGGTTATCGTTAACTTGCTAAAGAAGAAGGTAGAGAATCTGAGAGGGAACTGGGTAGAGCAGCTCCCCTCGGTCCTGTGGGCTCTAAGAACAACCCAAACACGGCCACTGGAGAGACCCCTTTCAAACTTTCCCATGGTTGTGAGGCGGTACTACCAGTGGAATTCGAGGTCCGATCCCCGCGAGTTGCGGCCGCGGGTGATGGAGACGAGGCATGGAGAATGGAGAATGAGGAAGGCCTGCGCCTCTCGCTAGACCTGGCGGAGGAGTTGCGAGACGTGGCGGCCATCAGACAGGAGGAAATCAAGCGACGAATGGCGAAGCACTTCGATAAGCACATCAGGATAAAGCAGTTCGCGGAAGGAGATCTAGTACTAAAGAAGGTTGATGCAGCAGGAAGGTCCGCCCCGGTGGGAAAGCTCAATCCAAATTGGGAAGGGCCTTATATTGTAGAGGGAGTGTTGAAAGCGGGGGGATACTACCTCCAGGATGTGGAGGGTAGGGCCTTGAACCACTCCTGGAGCGGGGATGATTTAAAGCGCTTCTACCCCATAAAAAGGGAGAGCGGTAGATGTGTATTTAAAGCATGATCAATATAATATGCTTCTTGAAACATCTCTTGTTTTTGTTTATCATGAAGACCTAAAGGCAGGTTTAAAGTTCTTCATCGGCACCCCGAGCTCGGCTCGGCCCCAGGTAGACCCGCTGCGCAGGCTCCCATCTAGCTGGCAGGTCGAAGGCTCGCCTGTGGGGATAGGTTTTGGAGTTAAGGTCTTCATCGGCACCCCGAGCTCGGATCGGCCCCAGGTAAGACCCGCTGCGCAGGCTCCCATCTAGCTGGCAGGTCCGAAGGCTCGCCTGTGGGGGATAGGTTTTGAGTTAAGGTCTTCATCGGTACCCCGAGCTCGGCTCGGCCCCAGGTAGACCCGCTGCGCAGGCTCCCATCTAGCTGGCAGTCCGAAGGCTCGCCGTTGGGGGAATAGGTTTTGAGTTAAGGTCTTCATCGGCACCCCGAGCTCGGCTCGGCCCCATGTAGACCCGCTGCGCAGGCTCCCATCTAGCTGGCAGGTCCGAAGGCTCGCCTGTGGGGGATAGGTTTTGAGTTAAGGTCTTCATCGGCACCCGAGCTCGGCTCGGCCCCAGGTAGACCCCGCTGCGCAGGCTCCCATCTAGCTGGCAGGTCCGAAGGCTCGCCTGTGGGGGACAGGTTTAAAGTTCTTCATCGGCACCCCGAGCTCGGCTCGGCCCCAGGTAGACCCGCTGCGCAGGCTCCCATCTAGCTGGCAGGTCCGAAGGCTCGCTGTCTGTGGGGGATAGGTTTTGAGTTAAAGTTCTTCATCGGCACCCCGAGCTCGGCTCGGCCCCAGGTAGACCCGCTGCGCAGGCTCCCATCTAGCTGGCAGGTCCGAAGGCTCGCCTGTGGGGGACAGGTTTTAAAGTTCTTCATCGGCACCCCCGAGCTCGGCTCGCCCCAGGTAGACCCGAACTGCGCAGGCTCCCATCTAGCTGGCAGGTCCGAAGGCTCCCTGTTGGGGATAGGTTTTGAGTTTAAAGTTTCTTCATCGGCACCCCGAGCTCGGCTCGCCCCAGGAAGACCCGCTGCGCAGGCACCCCCCAACTAGCTGGCAGGTCCGAAGGCTCGCCTGTGGGTGATAGGTTTTGAGTTAAGGTCTATCATCGGCACCCCGAGCTCGGCTCGGCCCAAGGTAGACCCGCTGCGCAGGCTCCCACCTATCTAGGCTGGGCCCGGGGCCGAAAGGCTCGCCTGTGGGGGACAGGTTAAAGTTCTTCATCGGCACCCCGAGCTCGGCTCGGCCCCAGGTAGACCCGCTGCGCAGGCTCCCATCTAGCTGGCAGGTCCGAAGGCTCGCCTGTGGGGGATAGGTTTTGAGTTAAGGTCTTCATCGGCACCCCGAGCTCGGCTCGGCCTCCAGGTAGACCCGCTGCGCAGCTCCCATCTAGCTGGCAGGTCCGAAGGCTCGCCTGTGGGGGACAGTTTAAAGTTCTTCATCTGGCACCCCGAGCTCGGCTCGCCCCAGGTAGACCCGCTGCGCAGGCTCCCATCTAGCTGGCAGGTCCGAAGGCTCGCCTGTGGGGATAGGTTTTGAGTTTAAGTCTTCATCGGCACCCGAGCTCGGCTCGGCCCCAGGTAGACCCGCTGCGCAGGCTCCCATCTAGCTGGCAGGTCGAAGGCTCGCCTGTGGGGGATAGGTTTTGAGTTAAGTTCTTCATCGGCACCCCGGCTCGGCTCGGCCCCAGGTAGACCCGCTGCGCAGGCTCCCATCTAGCTGGCAGGTCCGAAGGCTCGCCTGTGGGGGATAGGTTTTGAGTTAAGGTCTTCATCGGCACCCCGAGCTCGACGCGGCTCGGCCCCAGGTAGACCCGCTGCGCAGGCTCCCATCTAGCTGGCAGGTCCGAAGGCTCGCCTGTGGGGGACAGGTTTAAAGTTCTTTCATCGGCACCCCGAGCTCGGCTCGGCCCCAGGTAGACCCGCTGCGCAGGCTCCCATCTAGCTGGCAGGTCCGAAGGCTCGCCTGTGGGGGATAGGTTTTGAGTTAAGGTCTTCATCGGCACCCCGAGCTCGGCTCGGCCCCAGGTAGACCCGCTGCGCAGGCTCCCATCTAGCTGGCAGGTCCGAAGGCTCGCCTGTGGGGGATAGGTTTTGAGTTAAGGTCTTCATCGGCACCCCGAGCTCGGCTCGGCCCCCGTAGACCCGCTGCGCAGGCTCCCATCTAGCTGGCAGGTCCGAAGGCTCGCCTGTGGGGGATAGGTTTTTGAGTTAAGTTCTCCATCGGCACCCCGAAGCTCGGCTCGGCCCCAGGTGGACCCACTCCGCAGGCTCCCATCAACATCAAGAGCAGACAAAGCAGAATTCCTTTTGGCTGAGTAGGGTGAAAAAATCCCCTGAAGAGGCACTACGCCTTAGTATCCCCACCTAATCCTAAAAGTACAAAAGAAAACTAAGGGCAAAGGGGGTGTGGAGTGGGGCAGGGGGGGGCACTCGCAGCGGATGGGTGTTAGAGATCGTCTCGCCGGTAGCGAAAGGGCTCTCGCAAGGCAAGGCCTCGCGCCAATCTCGCGCGGATATTAAGCACGTCAAGAGCCCGTCTCGCACAAGATATAAGACAGAAAAATGAAAATACAGAAAAGTTGCACGGCGAGACGCAATAATAGCACCATCCCACAGGCAAAAAGCAAACCAGAGATTAACTTCACAAAGCATAAAAAATGAAATACAGGACAGCAAAATGGAGCACTCGCTCATTACTTGGCAGATGCCACAAAAAATAATAATAGTTTAAGGTCTTTACATTATGAGGAGGAGAGAGTGATTCTAAATCTTGGAGGCGGCACATCAGTCCTCCTCGCCGGATGAAGAATCAACACTCACTCCTCGCTATAAAGCTCGGGGACCAGATCTCGCGCGGTTACTGTCTCGGAGTCGTCCTTCACAACGCCCAGGTCTTTCATCATTGCAGCACCAGCTCAGCCCCACGGACACCAGCGTCTCGCATCGCTCCTCAACTTCCTCGTAAGAGTAGTGAGGGGAGGTGTCCGGAAGGGCTCGCGGCGAGATGACGACGCAGCACTAGCCTGAAGGCGCGCGTTCTCCCGCTGTCAGAACCCGGACCTCCTCTTCCAAAGCCGCCACGCGCGAGCGAAGTTGTCCCGCCGTCTCGGCATCCTGCGGGATGACCTAGCAATTAGCCAAGAATCACGGAAGAAAAAAGACCCAAGGGAAAAAAGGGGAGTAGCGGCTTACCACACCACCTTGGGCCTTCGCGAGAAGTGACTCGGCATCTGACAGCCTTCTCGCTAGACCAGCAGATTTCTCCTGCTCCGCCTCCAGGTTTTCCTCGCTGGCTTTCCATTTTGAATTAATATAAATAAGGCGGCGAGAGGAGCGGTGCGAGAACTCCAAGGCCCGCATCTGGTGGTGGCAGGTTTTCAGCACAAGGTCCTTAGTGGACTCGCTTTCAGGCGAAGTGGCGTCAAGGCCACCGTAGAGGCCGTATCCGATGGCGTAGGCGTGGCTGGAAGGGACCTCTTGCTCCTTCCATGATGGAAGGAGGGTAGAGATGGACACACGGTTGGCGTCCCGCCCCCACAGCAGAACCGGGTCGCCGATGGCATCGTGAACCACGGGACCCAGGTTATAATTCATGTGAGAGAGCGGGCGGGACGGCCAGAAGAGTCGCCCTCGCGAGAAGAGGTAGCAGCCAGCCGGCTCAGAAGCAGCAGCTGGCGGGTTGGAGGCAGCGGCAGGTTGGCCAGAAAGGCCCCGTCTCGCGAAATAGGCGAGACGGCCTGTGATTAGGCGAGGGAGGCGGTGGAGTTTCCCCTAAACAGATAGGGCTCCCTTGGGGAGCCTTCTCCTTTTCCTTGGAAATAGCCACGGCTCTCTTCATTTTCTTTTTTGGAGGGCTGGAGCGAGAGGGGACGGTGTCATCTCCGGGACGCTTCGGCGGGATAACCGCAAGAGACTCTCTCGCCGCCTCTGCCGCTGCATTGGCGAGATCAAGACCCTTGGCGGGGTGAATATTGCTCTTATAAGGAGGGGATGCTGGGATAATTCGCTCACCTGGAAAAGCAAGCGGGCGGGGTTAGAAAAAGCGAGGACAACAAACAGCCAAGAGAGGGAATAGAAGAATACCCTCGCCCGGAGCACTGGGAGAAGCGAGTCGAGTCCTCGCCGCAAAGAAGTTGACCTCGAAGTTCTTGCCAGCAAGGTACTCGCACAGCAGCTTCTCTGGCCCGCTGACTTGGGGGGTGGCGTAGAAGCTCTCTGGCGGAGAGACCGGCGCGAGAGGGACGCCGCCAAAGTCAGCCCGGTCTCCCCGGATGAAGACAAATCGGGTGAGCCAGTGATGATTCTTGTTAGGCGTCTCGCATACCTTGAGCCCTGCCCAGTGAAATACGAGACGCCGTCAGCATTGGCGTGGTAGATGAAAAGCTTGCGGAAGGCCGTCAAACTGAACTCAATCGCTCCGGCTCTCGCGCATGTAGCAGGCAAACGCAATCAACACCGAGATGGCATTGGGATTGAACTGAGCCGGGACAACGCCAAAGTACTTGAAGACCTGCTTCACCTCAGGCCAGAAGGGGAGTCGCAACCCGCCTCAAAGTGCGAGACGGGGAAGCGGAAGGCGAGTCCCCGGGATAGTATGTGTTGATGCACTCGCCGACCTTAGGGGGACGCGACTCGATGCCCCTCACTCACCCAGATACTCGCGGGCAAATTTATCATGGTCTTCCCGAGGGAGCCTGCCGAGCGGGAAGTCGTGGTCAGTGAACCTCTTTCCCGCAGCGGCTGCGCCCCTCGCCCTCCTCCACTTTCTTCTTGCCCATCTTCTTTGCGAGCTGGTCCTAAGCGAGACGAAGGAGTTAAGAGGCGAGAGTGGTCCAGCGAGACGGGGAGGTCAGAGGGCCGAGACTTGGTTAACGGTGAAGGCGGAAAGTGTGGTATCTAGTCCAGGGCTAGGCATATTTATAACTGATGCAAGGCCAATGATTAAAAGGGCGGGAAAAATAAGGGGAAAGGAAGAGTCCGCGTTTTCTCTCTCCTATACCTCGAACGTCGCGACCCGTCACAGTCAGCAAAAATTATAAATAAATATATAGAGCACAAATTAAAAGGAAAGGCAAATAAGGGATGAAAAATTAAGCCATAAAACATACATATGTCCAGAAATCGTCCCGCAGGGACCAAACTCTCCGCACACTTTGGCGAGACTGCCATTATTACAAATCTTGCGAGAAGAAGAAAAAAGATGAATATTCATCAGTATGGGCGCCACTCCCAGCGGCCGCCGCGAGCTCCCCGCGCGAGAGGCCTACTCCGCGAGTGGAAGGAACGGAGGGTTTGCAGGCCACGCCGCGCGAGACGGAGCTGCATATCGGTCTCATTGATGAGGCCTCAGGGGTCGGTGCCGTCGACATCCAGCTCGGCATCGGCTCCAGAAGATAGACGAGCGCACTCGCCCTCCAGCGACTCGATGCGCTTCTTCCGCGGCCTGTTTGTCTAAAGTCAAGGAATGAATGAGGCGCGCGTGCTTCCGGAAGAGCTCAGCCGTCTTCCGCTTCATTTCCACTGGATCTGAGGGATCACCCAGATAGTCTTCAAACCCGTCAGCAGGAGGAGGCGAGACGGAGAGTTGCTTCGGCTGCTCCTCAACATGAGAGTTGGCCCGAGAATCTGCGCAAGGAGTGCAGGGACAGGGTGGAAGAGGCACTCGCAGGAGAGAGTGAGAGTAGCGAAGGGGATTCAAAAGGGCAAGGGAAGGTCCCTTACCAGGATGCCGAGAGGTATCGGCGGGAGGGGAAGGATCGTCCCGCCTCTCGCTGGGAGTAGTTGGAGGAGTAGATGAGGGTAGCGAATCAAGTTCCTCGCAGCGGACAGTAGAACCACCTCGCGGACTCTCGGGGACGCGGGACCGCGAGAGCCCTCTGAAAAAGCGTTAGTCAGCAAAAGAGCACCCGGTCGCAGGAATAACAGTGATAAAAGCGACACCCACCTCTTTTTCCGTGGAAGGCGCGTGGGGTGGCAGGGATGGTTTCCAAGCAACGCAAGACAAATCTCCTGCGGCAGGTGAGGGACCCCCCGCCTTCGCCTTTTCATCGGCGAGACGATGGGGCGAGAGGGCGAACCAGAGAAGAGTGAAAGCAGCCACGTTGGCCTTTGCCTGCTCTCCGCACCAGGGCGAGACGCTCGCGAAAACTTTGACTGTGAGTCATTCCGCAGGAACTCAAGGACAGGGAAGAAGAAGAATATGCAGAGCGGGGCATCAGGAGCACGGGGCAGGAGTCACATATTTATAGACCCCGGTGGGGGCCTCAGAAGATTCCTCATAAATACGTTTTTTAATGCACCTCGAATAACGAGCCTCGGTTGAACATTCTTTTTGAGCTTAGAGTAATCTCAAAAAGAGCGGGGATTGTGTACAACCTCGGGCTCGCAAAGAGCCCTCAAGAAGTAAAAAGGACGAGACAGGCAAAGGGTACCAAGAAGGCCCACTCGCCTGCGGCGAGATGATGGGCTCTCTAAAGGGCGAGAGGGCCCCTCCAGATGTACAACCTCGGGCTCGCAAGAGCCCTCAAGAAGTAAAAAGGACGAGACAGGCAAAGGTACCAAGAAGGCCCCACTCGCCTGCGGCGAGATGGCTCTCTAAAGGGCGTAGGGCCCCTCCAGACGAGCGGTGCCCGCCAGAAGCAAGAGGACCTCTCAGGGGCGAGAGGCTCCGGCGAGACGGGCGGTGGTCCTTCTCGCCGGCAGGGCCCTTTCCTCTCGCCATGGGGCAAGAAGGTTTTAACCTTCTATCAAAGCAGGTGTTTTTTCTACCCCCGGTATTTTTACCCTTTTACCCTTGGTGGACTGCATATAGCTCCTCAGAACACCGGAGTTTGGCTGTTGGCAGACCCAGCCAAGGGTATCCCAGTAATTTCAGGTCAGGAGCAGTTTTGTTATTTGCAGTTCAGATTCTGAAATCTATAAATAAGCCCATAGGGTTCTTCAGAAGGGACCTTTTTTTTGGAGACTCCGGAGAGGTTGATTGGCACGGTCTTCTGAGGAACTCCAAAGCCCATCTTTTGGCTTTTGGAGGGGAGTTCTTTGTGACCTTTCCGGGTAAGCGGGGGGACCTCCCCGCTGCGGCTTTGGGCCAGTTTTCTAATCCTTCACGACCGGTCGGAGGTCGGAGCTTGGCCAAGTAGGAGTCGGCTACACCCCTATTTGTGAACATTCGTTGAATTCAAATTTTGGCTTCAAACAGTCGACACTCGGCCCATGTCGACACTTTGTGCTCGACAGAGAGTGTCGAGAGTGGGGCACACGGCCTGCGACAAACGGGCGTGCCGCAGGGCGTGTCGAGGCCGTGTCGACAATCTGGCCCAAGTGTCGACACTTTTCTCGACAGGGTTCGTGAGAACTGGTGCACACGGCCTGTGACACGGCGTGTCACAGGGCGTGTCCCTTTTGGTCGACGACTTCGCTCGACGTTTTTTTTTTTTCCGTGTGTCGACACAAAGCCTGTCGGCGTGTGACGAGAACTTGGCACAACGGCTTGGGACACGGGCGTGTCTCGGCCGTGTCACCTCTCGGTTGGAGTTGGGGCCGTGTCGTTGGAGACACACGGCAGGCAACACACGGGCGTGTCACTGGGGACACGGGCGTGTCGAATCGAACACGGGCGTGTCGAATTTGCCCGTGTCTGATTCCAGGCGCGTCGATTTATACGGCGAATGAGGCACACGGCCCTGGACAACGGCGTGTGTCAGGCCGTGTTCGGCCCAGTCTTTTATTTTCCAGGCGAATCGCAGCCAGTTCTTTTCTGGTTTTGGGATCTAACGGTTCAGGCCATCTCCTAGGAAGTTAAGTCCGAATTTAGGTTACAGATCCACATTCTTTTTTCAAGTCCTCTCTTTCTTTTCTAGAGAGAAACTAGAGCAAGGAGGAAGAAGAAGAACTCGTGGGTTGTAGGAAGAGTTTCGGAGCTCCAAATCGCGACCGAGTCCGGATCCGTGAAGCTTGGAGCATTGCGGAAGTTTCCATCCGCTAGTTTGCCATGGCAAGGAAGAGGAGTCGGAATGTAACGACATATCTCCTCTCGGTCTTTAGGATGCACGTTTTAGCATCATTTTCTTCTAATTTTTTTGGGCACCAAACTCTCAAATGAGAGGCTTTTGGTTTGCCAAGGTTCAAGAGGAACCTCCGGGTTGATTGAGTCCGTCCCCGGCATATTTTTGCAATTATAGAGATCCGCTTCGTTAGTGGATTAGGCATGGTGGGTGAAGCCGTGGTCGCGACCGTTAGTCCGACCCGTGATGTTGCATACGAACTTAGGGATTCGAGAGATTTCCGTTGCGGCAAGATGTCGTTTGTGTTGTGGTGGTGATTGTCCCCGTTTGCTAGAAAAGGGAACTTGTAGTCGAACCCGGACAGGTTAGTTCCTCGTGGCGGTAGATGTTTCCTTGAGGGACAAGGTTAGCTCCGTATAGAATGGAGATGGTTTCCTTGGTGGACAAGGTTAGCTCCGCACGAGTTGGAGATGTTTTCCTTGGGCGCGCGGAACGCTGCGGTACAAAGAGGGATTGCGATGTGTTTAGTCTTGGTTGTGTTGTGCCAAGGCGTGGCTATGTCTCCGTGGTCGGCTGGCTATCCCGTGACATGTGCGTCATGTGTGGAGAGTGTCCCGGCGAGACTAGTCCCCTTCTGTGAGACTGACGAGAATGCCAAGCTTGGGGCAAGCCCGGGCAAAGAGGCCACGAGCGGGTGGGGTCCAGCAAGGCTTCTTAGAATCGGTCAGTCTGTGTTGTTGGAATCCTGACATGAACGAGTCAGAGCTTGCAGGCAAGCCCGGGCTAAGCCCACGAGCGGTGGGGCCTTGACAAGAATTCCATGTGGCGGCCTGTGCGCCGTGGAGGGAGTGTGGTCTCCCTCAATGTTTGCGGCTTTATGCCAATTGGGGATATATGAGTACCCAAATGATTGTGATGTGTGCTAGATGCATACGCTGTAGGGTACCTGGGTGAAGCCCGGTGTTGCATTCCATGTTGCAATAGTAGCCCATTCTTTATATGCTCAACCAGTAGAGACATGTTTTGTTGATTGAGACATCCAAACCTGTTTTTAATGCTTTTCTATTTATAGAAATTTTTTATTACATATGAAGTGCTGACTTGCAGGTTGGAGGTCCCCGGGGTCCGTTAGGCGGCCGGGAGGAGATTGTTGTTACACAGTTTTGAGGTCAGCCTTTGCAGACCCACGTTACTAATAATTTTTTACAGGGCAAGGATCGCACCGCAGGAGCCAAGCACGCCGGCCAAAAAGGCCAAAGCCATGAAGTGTTTTCCACTTTTGGTAGCACTACTTTTGATTGATGTATGCTCGTGGCTATTTTGTCCGGCTTGCAATGCCGAGGTAGATTAGGAGTGAGTGCTGAGCACATTCATGTTTGGATGAACTG